>CM053623.1:242191181-242210045 GCA_028646595.1 Phalanger gymnotis
GTTGAGAGGTATGGTAACTGCCACAGCTCACTGATTCAGGGCGCTAGGACACGCTCCACCTGGCTCCCTGTCTGTTGGTCTGCACTGCCCCAGTTGGGCTCTGCTCCGCCTATCCGCGGGATAGACCTTACCCAGAGACCATCTAGGCTGTCCTGGGCTGGAGCCCTGCTTCCCTTCGCCACTTTGTGGGTTCTGCAGTTCTAGAATTGGTTCAGAGCCATTTTTATAGGTTTTTGGAGGGACTTGGTGGGGAGCTCACGGTAGTCCCTGCTTTCCAGCCGCCATCTTGGCTCCACCTAGAGTCAAGTTTCAATGTGCCCAACTGCGGGTGAGACTACATGAAAGAGAATGAAGTAAAATCAATCTAGAAAACACTGAGGGGATTTGGTTTCTATTGTTTAATCCATGGGCAGTTAGGTGGTGCTATAGTGCATAGAGCACCTACTCTGGAGTCAGGAAGACTGTCTTCATGAATTCAAATCTGGCCTCAGATACTTGCTAGCTGTGTGACCTCACCCTGCTTACCTCAGTTTTCTTCTCTGTAAAATGATGTGGAGAAGAAAATGGCAAACCACTGGAGTATGTTTGCCAAGGAAAGCCCAAATAAGGTCACAGAGCTGGACAGGACTGAAATGACCAAACAATGACAAAATTGTTTCATTCTCCCTGTTTTGCAAGAAAGAAGGCAAATAAACACCTTGCCTTGTAATAAATTAGTATTATCACTCAAAATAAGTCTATACATTGTCGGTGTCTGAATATGTAAGTCTTCTTCTGCACCAGGAATGATTTAGTGAAAATTTAAAAAGAGAGAAAAAAAATGTCATTGCAACTGACCAAGACATTGACCAGACATGTCTGTGCAGTTTTCTACATTCAGAGTCCCCCAACTCTTAGGAAATCCATTTCATTAATGCTTCTTTGGAGGTCAATCTCATTCATGATAATTACACAGTATTCAGTTTCACTTTTTTTCACTCTTTCCATGTTCATATATTTTTTAAGTTTTAAATTTTTGGTAGTTACTGTGTATGTTGTTTTGCTCATTTTGTTCCAACTAAACATTTAGAAATGCCAAATTGAGATGTTTTTTGTCCCAGGAGCAACTGCAACCTATCAGAGATTCTTGAACAGAGGAAAGAAATGATTAAACTTTAGAATATAAGCATTTGAGATAATCTTTGTTTTAAAAAGTGCTGGGACATAGTAGGTGTTATATAAAGGTTTATTACCTTTCTTTTCCATCCCCCTTTCTCTTAGAATAGGGCTACTTTCATTTGTATACTTGTATCTCCAGCATTAGCTCAATAACTGGTGCCTGGCACATAGTAGGTGCATAACGTATGTTTATTGATTGGGTTGAGTTATGTTGACTCAGTGTCCCATTGTTTCCAGCCCTGCTTATCAGATGGTGTTAGAGGAGGCTGTGGTGGGGAAGGAGATCCTAAGTCTACAGCCTTTTGTATTTCCTGCTCTTTGTTACATACCCCTACCAGAAATTGTCACTTTCTTGCTACCTTGGGGAGGAATTGAGATGCAAAGACTCAGCCTCTTCTGCAGAGGCAGACCTATCTGGATTGTCTTTAAGTTACCTATAAAAGCTGGCCCCACCTTGAAGCCATTCCTGATCTTCGGTGATCAGCTTGTGAATGTGACCTCGATATATTTATAATAAAATCCTTTTAATTCTCTTTGCCTTAAGTTTTGCTTCAGGGTGAAAGCTCAAATGAAGAATGTTCCTTTCAAGGATTAAGGGAATAATAAATTCTTAATGATTGATTGATGTCTCCCCTGATAGGACTGTAAGTTCCTTGAAGGCAGGGGCTGTTTGTGTCTTTGTAGCCCCACCCCTGGCTCAGCTGTTGGAATATGATAGACACCCAGTAAATGCTTGTGGATGGATTGGTTGACTTGAGCTTTAGGAAGATTAATTTAGCTACTGTAAGGAAGGGAGGCAGAGAGGCCACCTCAGACTTCCGGGATGCCGTCCATCACAGCAATGATGACCATGAAGATAGGAGGGAAAGGCAAAGCTTCTTGCCTGAACAAACTGCAAGTCTGGGTGGGAAAACAGGATGTGTGTACATAAGAAGTATGATACAACTTAAAACTTGATGAGTTCAGTGAAGAAGACAGAAGGGTATGAGACCCACAGGGAAGGGGACTTCCCTTTTATCTGAGAGGCTCCCTGAAGCAAGCGATACCTAACATGGGCATTAATCCAAGCTTCTCATAGTAGGACCCCCATCCTTATTTAAGCTCTGAAAGACTCCTTTCCCCCAGTAGGTCCACATTGCACCTTCATCCTCCCATACAAACACGCGGGCATCTTTTCATGCTTTCCCTATGAAAAAAAATCTCTGTGCCAGCATGCTTCCCCGACACAACAGAAAGAGTTTGTTCTTTTGCAAGGAATCTTGCTGATGTTTAATCTGTAACATGGTATATAATTGCTTCTGCTCTTTTGCATGAGGGAGGTGGAGGGGGGAGATGCGCAGGCAAAGGAAGTAAGATAATCTAAATTGGCTATTTCCTCTTGGGAGAGGAGATTATGGTTCCCAGGCAACCCATTTTGATTTCCTTAGGGAGATTTGGGGAAGGTTTGGAGGCCCAGGCTCCCATATGTGCCAAGGAACCAGCCTCAGACCTTGAAAACATACGGTCCCTGACTGCCTGTGCTCTCTTGGCACCAAAAGAGATTCTTGAATTATGCTACTTTCCCAGGCATAGAGTCTTCAGTAACTTGTGGGGTGAAAGGCTCCATATCCGTCACCTTCCTTTTGTCTCAAGTCTGAGGAAGCTGCACAGAATGCATCTTTTCAACCTGAAGTCTTTCCCCAGTTCCTCAGGATCATTGGATCATAGATGTAGAAGTGGAAAGGACTTCGGGGGCCATCTGATCAAACGCCCTCATTTTCTAGATGAGGAAAGTGAGAAGACATGCCCGGGGGCACACAGATGGTCATCATCAGATGTGGGATTTCACCCTGAGTCCTCTGACTCCACAGCCAGTAGTTTGTTGGTTTGTTTTCTTATTGAATTTCAGTAATATGGGGTCATAGTGTAAGAGCCAGAATGAACTTTAGTGGATGTCTAGTCTGACCCTCTGCTTTTGTATAAGGAAACTGACTCTAAGAGAAATTACTGGCCCAAAATCACATTGGTAGCAAGTGGCAGGGTAGGATTTGAACCCAAGTCTGTTGGCTCAAGTCCAGGGCATTTCCTGCCATGCCATAACATCAAAGTCCTTCCTCCTTAGTGAAGCAATGAGGGGTCATGAGAAGAGTACAGAATTTCACCTCAAAGGTAAAATTATAAAAAGGGTACTTGAAGCCCATTTGAGAAGCCATGTTTGGGACAGATGAGAATAGTGAGTGAGAAGAATCATGAGCCCCACATTTGAAGCTTTTGGAGTAACCCATGCCCTTGAAGATAACTCTGAGGTGGCCCACAGGCCACAGGATCACAGCACTGGAGGGAACTTTAGGGATCACCTTGGCCAACTCCCTCATTTAACTAGGACAGAGACTTAAAATGCAATGGAAGTTAGGATAAGAGAGAAAGGCATTGCAAAGAAAGTATGCTATAAATATAGCATCAGAAGAGACCTTAGAGGCCATCTGGTCCAACTACCAAATTATACATATTAGGATACTGAGGCACAGTGAGGCAGAGTCACCTGTCGGAGTTCACAAAGTGGCAGAATCAGGATGCAAACCCAGGTCCTGCTCCCTCTCCATTGTTATACACAGTTTAGTGACTGTCCAGATACTGGGCATACTGGGAGGCGAGGGGTTATTAGAAGATAAACAGTTTATATGTGGGAAAATTGAGGAAAGAGAAGAGGTAAAAAAAAGTGTGTGTGTATATATACATATATATAAATAATATATGTATATGTATATATACATATATATACATGGCCACACAAACCTTGCTGCCTTTTTTCTAACATTTAATACCTGTGTGACCTTAGGCAAGTCATTTTTTTCACTGAATTTCACTTTCCTCACCTATAAAATAAGGGAATGAGTTTGTAATAAGGAAGCCCAGGGTTCAATATTTCTGGTGACTACCTGACTGAATTTTTCAGTCTGCAATGTTTGGTTTTATATGTCTAGTTATGATGTGTGAAGAAACAAGTTCAAACCATTTTCTTGTTACTGTAGCTCTTGAGCTCTGTCAGAGACACAAACACAAAAATTCCAGATCGAAGTGGCAGCTTTGTTTCTTCAGCTCTAAAACTGGCAAAACTTGAATATCTGTCAGAGACCCTAGGTTTAAGTCCCCCCTTTGTTACTGACTAACTGTGGGTCCCAGGAGCTTACTTTCCTCACCTATATCCTGTTTATCTTTTAAAGATCCACTGACAGTTGCTATAAGGATGATTATCCTCATTTTACAGCACTTAGTGCAATGCCTCCCACAACAAATGCTTGTTGGTTGAATGGCAGGTGATTAAAGCGAGTCTTTGAAAAGTGAAGTCATTTGCCCAAGATTATGTAACTGGATCATGTGCAAAGGCAAGATGGGAACCCAAGTCTCCCGGTTAAGCATTGGCCCACTTACTTCCCCAACAGTGGGGTCAGGAGAGTCAAAGATTTAGAGCTGAAAGGACTATTAGAGGTGATCTTGGTCAATGTTTTCATTTTTACTGATGAGGAAATTGAGGCCCAGAAATCTTAAGTTATTTGCCAAAGGCCATAGATTACAGTAAATGGTACTTTTAAAAAATAATTTTTCTTTTTATATAATAAAATATCAGCAAATTAACCGATTATAATATTATTGCAATATATATTATAATATATGTAATAGTGCCTGCTGATATTATTACAAAATATCAGTAGGTACCATTATTTTTTACAGATGAAGAAAGTGAAGCAAACAGCAGTTAAGTGATTTATCCAGGATCCTAGCTCCAGTGATTCCTTATCCTGCATTCTTTTTACATTCAATTAAACTGAACTGAATTAAAAGCAGAATAAGGACCTCAGTGGGAGAAATAGGTTAAACACAGAACAGACTGACCATGATATTATATGATCATAGATTTAATTCTGGAAGGGATTTTGGAATTGATCTGCTCTGATCCCCCTCTTTTTTTTTATAGATGAGGAAACTGAGACCAAGAAAAATAAGTGATTTGCCCAAGGTCACACAGATTACAGTAAATGATAATGTATTTTCTTTTTTATTATGAACTTAATAAACATCAGGAACCACAAACATGTCAATTTACAAGGAATAACCAAAAAAAGTGGGTTGCATGTGAATCTGCTGTTACATGTCTGTTTCCCTTACTGTGTATAGCTTGGTGTGTGTGTGTGTGTGCGCGTGTGTGTGTGTGTTTAAATAATTCGAACTTAACACGGTAGTTCCAACATTTCTCTGCTTCTCTGTGTGCCTTTTTGAACTTCCTTCTGCTCTCTTCTATTTATTATTTTGAATGATTCAATGACATTCTTTTCTTAAGTATCACTTTTACTACCTCCTACTTGACTCCCCAAGTTCCCCACCCTCCCCAAGTAATAAAAAAATTTAATACCTTGCCTGTAATACCTTGTAATAATTAGTTATTACAAATACCTTGTAATAAATTAGTATAATCACATAAAACGAATCCATATACCATCTATGTCTGAAAATGTAGGTCTTCTTCTATGATCTGAGGAAAAAACATCAAGGAGTACACAGCTGTGAATGGTGACATGGGAAGTTAGGTCAGGAAGTAGGACTCACACACCTATGTTATTCCTTGTGGTTCAGAGTATGAGACCAGGGAACTGGAGAGAAAGGCTGCTGGGATTCCAAGGCCAAGAGGGGATTAGAGTGAGCACAAAGGAAGAGAAAATCCGTTTAGAGCCAAAGCTCTGAAGAGAGCTCCAGGATTAGAGAGACTAGCAAGAAAAAGAAATGATACAAAGTTATCCATTTATTGGTATGTTTCTTTGTATCCTTCGCAGGACAGTTTTGTTCATTCGTTTACTTATTCATTCACTCATTCATTCATTTTAGAAGGGGGTAGAGTGGCCTGGCTCTGTTGTTTTTATTCTAGTTTATTTCAACAAATATTTATTAAGTTACTACTTAGTACAAAGGCCCTGTCTTCCTAATGGCAGGAGAGCAGGGAGAGCCCCTCTCCTGGAGCAGTTTCATTGGCTGGGAAGAATAAGATAACAAGATCTGTGATTCAGACACTAGAGGGCGCCATTGTGCACAGAGCGCTGGACCTGGAGTCAGGGAGACCTGAACTCAAGTCTGGCCTTAGACACTTACTGGCTGGATAAATCACTTAACTGCCGTTTGCCTCAGTTTCTTCATCTGTAAAGAACAACAGTACCTACTTCCAGGGTTGTTGTGAAGATTAAATGGGATGACAATTGTAAAGCTCTTTGCGCAGTGTCTGGCACATAGTAAGTGCTACATAAATATTAGCTATTGTTCATTATTAATATTCACTATCTTCATAGCCTCCTCTTCTTCCTCCACAGTAGTAGTAGTAGTAGTAGTAGTAGTAGTAGTAGTAGTAGTAGTAGTAGCAGCAGCAGTAGCAGCAGTAGCAGCAGCAGTACTAGTAGAAGTAGTAGTAGTAAGGTATATAAATAAATATAAACAGTGTTGCCCAGTGGAAAGTATGCTGGTTTTAAAGTTGGAAGACCTGGGTTCAAATCACAGCTCTTCCATTTCTTGTCTGTGTGACTTTAGACAAGTCAATTCCCTTCTCCAGTCCTCAGTTTCATCATCTGCAAAAGGAGGGGTTTGGACTAGATGACTCTGAGATCAATCTGTGATGCTGCGAAGTCACTCCCTCTCTTTGCTCCTCAGTTTCCTCATCTGTAAAAAGAGTGCGTGGGACTACATGGCCCTGAGGTCCTTTCCACCTCTGTGATCTTATGAGGAGTTCAAGGACAGAGAAATCACTTTCATCTTGAGGACTCAGGGAAGGTTTCCTGGGGAGGTGGTGTCTGAGCTGGGTCTTGAAGGAAGATTGAAATATGGTAGGCTAAGGAGCAATGGAAGCTGTTCCATTTCACTTTCCTTGACTCGTTTCACAGCACTCCCCCTTCCCACCCACTTCCTCTCCTGCCCATATACATACAGTCTATATTCAGGCAAGCCTGCCCACTTTTCTTTTCCTGTCATTACACCTCCTACTGCCATTGCTTTGCCCTAGATATGCCCATGCCTGGAATGCCCCCCCTAATTATTTTAGCTTTTTTTGAAATCTTGAGGTTCTGCAAGCTCCACTCAGATGCCACCCACCCCAATTTTAGTGTCTTCACTCCTAAAAAATAAAAATAATTTTTATAAATACATGCATATACATGTATACATATATGTGTATATATACATAAATATAGGTGTATATTTATGTAGATATATGTATGTGTATATATAGGTGTATATGTATGTGTATATATGTGTAAATGTCTGTATATACGTATAAACAGACACATGTGTATATATGTATATGTATATATGTGTATATATACTTATATATATATAGTCTCCTCTCAGTAGAATTAAAAAACAAGAGATGTTTGGGTTTTTTTTTGTTTTTAATATCTCTATTACCTAGTATATGCTTTGCACCCAGTAAGGGCTTAATGTTTAGTGAATTGAATTGAACTAGATTGAAAATGGAATGAATTGGGGTTGTGTGGAGTCCATTAGAGAATGTGGTTTCAAACACTGACAATACATGAGACCTTGGATAAGTCACTTCCTTTCTCTGGGCATCAGTTTCATCCTCTATAAAATTAGGAGGCTAGACTAGATGGCCTTTCAGGTACCTACTAGTTCCAGATTTATGATCCCATGTTCCCTTGATCAGTCTCAGACTTCTGACAATAAAAAGCAAAGAAATAAGAGTGGGTAATTTTTGGTCTATATTAAGTAAAAAATCTTTTTTTATAAGTAGGAGTTTGTAATTATATATTCTAACATCACCACCATAGTTCTCAGAAACTAATTCCACCCTGCTTTCCTTATCTCTATTCATCTCCCACATAGGCCAGAGTAGCCAGGTGGGAAAAGCTTTAGATTTTGAATGAAAAGACCCAAGTTCAAATCTTGACTCCCTGGGTCTCACTGCCTTAACCTCAAACCTAAAAAACCCGTAAAAGGAGGGTATTAGACTAGAAGATGCCTAAAGCCTGTCAACCACCGACTAGCCCATCTCCCTCTACCTCTGCATGTTAGTTGCTTTTTTTTTTCATAGCAAGGGAGAGTGCCAACAAAGGGGAGAATTTCTTTCCTGCCTTTAAAAACCAGGCAAGTAAGCAAACCCTGTGGCAAATGGCAGTCAGGATCACAGGCCCCAGAGGGTTCTCAGTTGCCCCCAAACTTCATTTCCTTTGTCTTTTGCAGCTCCAGAAGCAGCTGTCCGAGCTGGACGAGGATGATCTGTGTTATGAATTTCGGCGAGAACGCTTCACAGTCCATCGCACCCACCTCTACTTCCTGCACTATGAGTATGAACCCACCTCAGACAACACGGATGTCACCCTTGTGGCTCAGCTCTCCATGGACAGGTATGGAGGGAACCTTACCAATCTCCCAGAGTTTCAAAGAGATGGAGGGACAGTAGATGGAGCACTGGACTCATTTGGAGAACATGGGTTCAAATGTCATCCAGTACCCTTATTGCTAGTACAACTTTGGGGTCTGTTATTTACAGCTGTAAAATAAGAGATTTGGATGAGAAGGCCTCTAACAGACAAAGATATTCCTTCTATCTGTAAATCTATAGTCCTATGAAACATTTTAAATACTCCCAAAGTCGTATAACTGTTGTTCTTTACATGAACAGACAGGTATAAAGTAGAGTATTTTTTGAGTGCCTGTGGTATTCAGATATGAGCAACAAGGGCTCTGGTCAGGATGGATGGATGGATGGATGGATGGATGGATGGATGGATGGATGGATGGATGGATGGATGGAAAGATGAATGGATGGATGAGAGGAAAGATGGAGGGATGGAAGAAAGGATGGATGGATGGATGGATGGATGGATAGATGGATGGATGGAAAGATGAATGGATGGATGAGTGGAAAGATGGAGGGATGGAAGAAAGGATGGATGGATGGATGGGCATACGTACTTTTTTGAGTACACTTGTTTCATGCACTTAAAATGCACTTAAGTGTATTTTCTTTTTTTCTTAATCAGAGAATATTTGCTAAACAGAAGAGCAAAAGTAAAAGTAATCCCATCGTAAAAGTTAGCCATAAACCTGAGTCTCACTCTCCCACCAATTCATTAAGTGTATTTTTAAATGCATTCTATTAAGCATTATCAAGTACTTAATCTATGCCAATCACTGTACCAAGTGATTGGGAATGCAAATACAAAACCAAAGACAATCCCTGTCCTCTAGGAGCTATTCTGGTGTGGAAGGTAAAGGGAGACAACATATATGGTGGAGCAGTAGCCCAGGGAAGGGTATTTGGGTTTGGAAAGTTACAAGGGTGTTGAGTGGAGCCATAACGAAGTAGATTGACATGCTTTTTTGAGCAGCAACTACAGCATTGATTTGATTATGGTTTCAGAACTGGCAAGCAGAGTAAAGCCAAAGGCAATGTGACAGTAAAGCAAATTGTGAGAAGGTGAATGGGACTAAATTAAGCATGGTTACAGCCAACTTGAATGTATAGAACTGAACATGGCACTCATCCATCAGGCTGGGGGGCCAGGATGGGAATTCTGAAGACGAACGTATTAAGTGCTGTAGGGAATGATCCACTGGACTGGTCACCACAGAGACAATAAGGCCATCGTGAGATGAAACGTGGTGGCATGTGAATTAGATGCAGTGGGTTGCTAACCGGTCAGGAGAACAGGGCTCCTGTTGTGTCAAAGAGGAAGGCACAGCAGTTGAGCTGTGGGAACAGAACAGAAGCAGCTGTGTTCAAAAGCTGTCAAAGGGCACTAGCCTCACTCTTGATCTAAGGATACCTGTTGACTGTATCTAACAGCAGGGTGATTCTGGGTCTCTGGGCTAGTGACTGGCCTGATCCATTCTATCTGGGTGCTAGAGCTGGGTGTTTTGAAAAGTGAGAGAAATGAGAGCTCATTATGGCACAGCAATGGGACTCTGGGGAAGCTATTACATATGTGGCTTTCTCTATGTGTCTATACTCATGTTCCCCCATGGGCCGAATCTCAGGCAATGGTGTGTGCTACAAGTTCGGGAGAGCAGACACTAAGAGCTGACTCTTTGTCAAAAAATGTCAGTGCTAATTGTATCTTTGCCAACACCTTTGGAGTCCTTTCTTTCTCTCGGGCTTCCCTAGGTTGTGGTCAGTAGAACCTGGTAGTCAGAGACCTTAAGACCATGACATTTCTCTCATACTCTCACCAGCATATATACATACAAATATATACTCCCTCTCCACCCCCAAAAATGTCCATATTAAAGTGAAGCAGAGAGATTGAGACTGGGGGGTGATGGTCTGCTTGGGGAAAAGAGGTTAAGAGAATAAAAAAGGGGAATTAGAAGCCCTTGAAGTCATGCCATTCCTATTAAAGTGTGCTGGCTCCAACATGGCATGGACGGGATTGTAGCTTTCCATCATTTCCTAGTTTTCTTGTGACTAATGTGCTCATCCAAAGAGACAGAAGAAATTCATTGCTTTGTTGTTGACCTCCATTTGGAAGGTTGTTTTTTCCATTAATTTTGTTTTTCTCATTTCTCAGTTAGCTTTGTGCTTTAGGACCCAGAATATCCAGTGACAGACACAGCAGAGAAGCCTTGTAAATATGATCTTCAGATGAACCAACCCGTATGATTTTATTGCTTCTAAATCCATCCTTCTCCTCAGAGGTTAAGGTGGAAGCTGCAGCACTGTAGAAGGACTGATGATTCCATTATCAGATGAGTGGGGCTCAAATCCCACCGTGAGGCATACAACGTTGGTGACTCAGAACAAAACATCTAACCTTCCTGGGCCTCAGTTTCCCTTTCTTTAAAATGAGATTATTAGCTTTAAAAACCTCTAAGTTCCCTTCAGCTCTAGATTTATGATCCTATGAACTAATCTTGTTTTAGTGGGGCAAAAGGAGAATAATTTGGGGGTGACTAGGTGATGCAGTTCATAGAATGCTGTCCCTGGATACAGGAAGACCTGAGTGCAAATTCAGCCTGAGGCACTAGCTATGTGACCCTGGGCAAATCACTAAACACTCTTTGCCTCAGTTTCCTCATCTATAAAATGAGCTAGAGAAGGAAATGGCAAACCACTCCAGTACTTCACCAAGAAAACCCCAAATGGGGTCACAAGAAGTCAGACATAACTGAATAATCATAACAACATCCCTGTATGAGTAGTCAGAAGACCTAGGTTTAGTCCTAGTGATGCTCAATTCACTGTGCTGTCTTGGAGAACTCATGTAGAATTATGGAGTCATAGAACCCCCCAAAGCTCCAAGAAGTCTCAAAGGTCACCTAGTCCAAATGTACCTAAAAAGGCAGCCCCCAAAACAGCCATCCACCTTCCACTGGAGCATGTCCAGGATCCAGGATCTCCCCACTTCGCTTTGGATGAAAGGGGCCTCTACAGCTCATTTATCCTAGATGCCTGCCTTTTAGGCAGGTTAAGTATCAACCCCATTTTCCTGAGGAAACAGTTGAGGCAAGGAGAGATTGAGTGGCTTGTTCATGGTCATAGAGCTATTAAGTCCTAAAGGTGGCATCCGACTTCAGTCCCCTTCCTCTTGGAGGAGTCCTCTTTCTGCTGGAGCCCATGGCTTTTATGCACCTATAGGTGTGTTGAGAGTCAGTAGAACATAGAGTGCTGGAGTTGGAATTGGAAAGAGCTGGGTTCAAATCTGACACACTAGCTGTGTGGCCATGGGCCTCATGTTTCTTATCTGTACCTACCTCTCAGGGTAGTTGTGCAATTTCATTGAAATTGTGAATATAAAGAGATTTGCAAAGTCTGGAGTGTCTGCTATCTGCCCATTCTTGTTGTTAGAGGTTCATCTTCTCTCCCTCCCATAAGGTGATCTCCCTTCCAGCAGGGTCTATGACTGATCCCTCTCTTAAAGAGGTAGCATACACAGAGAATAGGGCTTGGAATTCTAACAGACTGGGTTTGAATGGTACAATTTTGGGCAAGACATGAGCCTAAGCATCATCTTCCATACATTAAAAAAGAATGGTGGGAAGGGAGAGAATAAGGAAGTGGATCGTTCTAAGGGAAAGAACATGGGACGGAGTAAAAAGACTTCCATTTTAGACATGTTTCTGTTTCTCACTCCCTGTGTGACCCTGGGCAAGTCAATTTTCTCCTCTAGATTTCCTTTTTGTCGTGTGTAAAATGAGGAGATAGATGAGCTCCATTGAGCTCAGAGATAGCATGTTGTAATGGATAAGGCAGAGAGGTGGGGCAGTGGTTAGAGCCCTGGACCTGGAATAAGGAAGACCTGAGTTCCAATTCAGCCTCAGACTCTAATAGCTGCGTGACCACCCGAGGCAAGTCACTTGCTCCTTGTCTGCTTCATTTCTCTCTTCTAGAAGATCAGGGTGATGATAGCAGCCACTTCCCAGGGTTATTCTGAGAATCCAGGGAGTTAATATTTGTAAAGGATTTTGTAAACCTTAAAGCACTATATAAGCGCTAGCTATTAATATTATCATTAACATCATCATGGTCATTAGGCATCTAGAAGACACAGTTAATAAAGTTCTGGGCCTGGAGTCATAGGTTCAAATCTAGCCTCAGACACTAGCCAATATGATCCTAGGCAAGGCCCTTAACCTCTGTTTGCCTCAGTTTCCTCATCTGTTAAAAGGGGATAATAATAGCACCTACCTCCCAGGGTTATCTTGAGGATCAAATGAAATAACAATTGTAAATAGCTTAGCACAATGTCTGACATAAAGTAAGTGCTATATAAATAATGTTGTGGTTGGATGACACTGGACTAAAGGCAGGCATATGTTGATTCAAATTCTGCCATAGACACTTATTAATTGCGTGACCCTGGGTAAATTCACCTCTGGGAGTTTGAGTTTCTTAGTCTATAAAAAGAGGGCTTAAAACTGGATGGCCTATCCTAGTGTGTATCTATGGTCTTGTGATCCATCGTCCCTCCTGCCTTTAATATTCTATGGCTTGGTGGTTTTCCCAGAATTACTTGTCTCACAGGGTTGTTGGAAGGAAAGTTCTTTGGAAACCTTTAAATCCTGGAGAAATGGGAATTGGCGCTGGTAGCACCATGTGCTCTCTGACTGGTGAAAAGGAAGAGAGCATCCCACGCCCCTAAAGTTTCCCTTGGCCAGTTCCCCACCCCCCTTCCACGGCATCCCTGGAAAGGACCTCGTCCCTACCTCCCAGCTGAGCCGATGTCAGAGAAGGGGAAAGATACATTATGTTTTGTTCAGGAAGCAACATTGCCTCGGCAACTTATGGCAACCAGCAGAATTGCCTTGGAGCCCATGTGGCCAGAATGTGACATGTGCATGACGCCTCCTAATACGCTCTGACAACTATTATGGTCCTGACTATTCCATAGAGGACCAAAGGAATTCAGAGCGATGAGACGCCGAACAGAACATAATAAAAAATTATCAAGCGGTAATGCTTTCTAATGAAGACGGCAGGCGTTTAACCAGCCTCCTCCTCTCCTTCCTACACATTCAATTATGACGCTAGGCACTCACAGGGGCCTGTTCTATTGATTTTTAATTTAAGAAACATTTCTTGTGTGTTTGTAAACCTTTGAGTGCAAAACAGACCCTGAGTGAATGTCACACTGAATTAAGGAGGCTGGTGGGTGGGTGAGCCTATGAGGGCTTCCCTCTGGAATCCCTCCAGTGGGAGGTGCTCTTAGCCTGGCGCTGAGCAAAGGTGAAGCAGATGTTTCTTTCCCAGCTGCCCAGGATGCTCGTACTGCTAATCAATGGGGACCAGGAGCAACATGCTTTGGTGGAACCCTCTGACAAGGGAGATTTTTTTTAAACTATTAAAGACTCCTTTGGAAGGCAAAGTTCTAAATAATGGAGCTCTCAGGAAAAATTATAATAATTCATTTTCTCTCCTCTTTTAGAGGGATGTTGCGTGTATACTAGAGAGAGTACTGTACTAGAGAGAGTTAGAAAGTCCTGACACTTCTTAGCTGTGTCTCTGGGCAAGTCCTCTGGGCTACAGATTCTTCCTTGGAGAAATGAAGGAGTCAGACTAGATGGCTCCAGAGATTCCATTGAATTCTAAATCCATAGTCATATGCCTTCTAGAAACGTCTGTTCTGAGGTCGCCTGTTCTGTTTTCAGACAGCTCTAATTTGAGGAGGTTTGTCCTTAAATTGAAGCAAACGCTGACTTGACTTGAGTCTTTGTTGTTGCTGCTGCTGCTGCTATTCAATCATTTCAATCGTGTCTGACTCTTAGTGACGCTGTTTGGGGTTTTCCTGGCACTGGAGTGGTTTGCTATTTCCTTCTCCAGCTCATTTTACAGATGAGGAAACTGAGGCAAACAGGATGACGTGACTTGTCTAGGGCCACACAACTAAAGTCTGAGGCTGGATTTGAAGTCAGGAATATGAGTCTTCTGGACTCCGGACCTGCAGCTCTGTGCGCTATGGCGCCACCTAGCTGCGGAAGCAAACTACTTCCCCATATCAGCTATCTAATAGGTCGTCCTATTTCTCCATTCTAGGATGCAACAATGAATCTAATCTCTCTTCAAGATCATAACCCTTCTGATGCTGGAAGATAACTGGCCTAATCTGAGCCTCAGTCTCCTCATCTTTAAAATGAGCTTAATAATGCCTACAACAACTACCTCACATACCTTTTGTGAGGATTAAGTGATGTAATTTACAGAAAGAGTTCCATAATCTACATAAGGAAAGGTATATTGGAAATAGTACTGGAGTCAGAAAGACTTGAGAGCAAATCCAAACTGACACTTTGTATCCCTGAGCAAGTTACTTAGCCTTTTCCTGACTCAGTTTCCTCAGCTGTAAAATGTCCCATTTGGAGTTTTCTTGGTAAAGATACTGGAGCAGCTTGCCATTTCCTACTCCAGCTCATTTAATAGATGAGGAAACTGAAGCAAACACGGTTAAGTGACTTGCCTAGGTTCACAAAGCTGGTAAGAGTCTGAAAGCAGACTGAAACTCAGATCTTCCTAACTCCAGGCCCAGCACTCTAATCACTGCATCACCAGCTGCTTGCTCTAAGTTATTTTTTGTAGAGCAGGAATCCAGGTTGGGGTAATGGTCACATAATATCATAGGAAGGGGCATTCAAAGTCATTTCATCCAATTCCCTCCCCATTTGACAGCTAAAGAAACTGAGGACAGAGCAGTGTGCTGTGGATGTACTTGGGATTTAAGGACCTACGTTCAAATTCAGGCTCTCTTAGTTACTAGTTATATGACTTTGACTAAGTCATTTTCCCTCAGAGCCTTGGTTTCATCATCTGTGTAATGGCAGAATATGGAGGAAGGTGTTGAGATGAGGAGGAGGGTATTGGAGTAGGTGACCTCTGCAGTCCCTTCCAGCTCTAAATCCAGGATGGCTGAGACCTGGGTCACCCCACCCTCAGCCTGTGGTCCTTCCTACCAGAGCACCTTTAAATGCTACATTGAAATGCCCTCCAGGATGATTTCATTATAGAATCTTGATTGGTTGGATGATATCTCTGTGACCATCATGACTCCTGATCTTGGCTATTTTCTGTGTCTCAAGATGGTATCGTATGAAAGACTCTGAAGCCTGACTTCTAGCCAGCCCAGAGAGTGAAACTCAGTTATGAGAAATAGTTCAATAATCTTCTAATACCACCCCTATTCCCAATTCACCCCAGCAGATTTAGACAAGGAAAAATGGCCAAGAGGACTATAGACCCATTCAGCATTCTGTATGGTGGGGAATGGGGCAGCTAGGTGGTGCAATGGATAGAGTGCTGGGTTTGGAATCAGGAAGACTCATCTTCATGAGTTCAAAACCAGCCTCAGACACTCAGTAGCTGTGTTACCCATGGCAAGCCCCTTAACCCAGTTTGCCTCAGTTTCCTTATCTGTAAAATGAGCTGGAGAAGGAAATGGCAAACCACTCCAGTATCACTACCAAAAAAAATCCAAATGGGATCATGAGGAGTCAGACACAACTGAACAATAAAACAAATAGTGGGAAATAAGGAAGGAAGAAGAGAAGAGCCCCCAGTTACTGGTGTTTGGGGACAGATAGCAGATGGGCACTTTATATCAATGATTGCCAAACATTTTGAGGCTGAGGACCCTTTATAGCATGAAAAATTTCTTAGGCCTCTACAAAGATAGTAGTTGTACTTCTAAGTTCTATTGTGGAATTGAAAAATACATTGCACTATCACACTTAGAGGAATTCAGTAACATTCATAAATGGCTTTGCATTTTCTTTATCCCACTCAGTCAACAAGTATGTTTTAAGCCTTTATTATGTGCTATATCCTTTTGAAAGAGCTATGCATATATGTGTGAGACGTTATTTATCCACCCTTTAGAAGCTACTGTAACTTCTATTTCATTCGGCTCTCTCAGAGACTAGAAATACTTGTACTGTATCTTTAAGAGTCAAATGGAATGATGTGGAAAGAGTTGCTTGAAGTCACATCATACTTGCTTATTTATGGGTTCTCAAGCCCTTTTGTAAGAGTTTTGTATCCTACCAGATTCCTGGTGCCCAAGGGTTGGGAAACACTGGTTTAAAAGTACCCTTGTCTCTTCAACTTAAGACCATGCTATCTATGGCAGCCTTTGTAGCCTTTCTCTCTTCCACTTAGTTTATCTGATTCTTGTCATGTCCTTTCTGAGATGTAGTTTTGATTGTTTTGCTTATAGTTCTCCAGAGAAGTAGTTCTCAGGAAAAGTGCAGGTTTAAAAAAAATAAAAGAACTTTTAGAAAATTGTGACTGTGGGAGGGGGAAAGGGAGCCCCAAGTTAACCATTCTAGTGACTTTGTAGGGCTCCTCACTTAGCTAAGGTTCACATTGAGTGTGTCCATATATCATTCTTTAAAATGCCTATTTTCAAAAGAGAAAGATAGTATAGCATAGGGAATATACCAGTGGACTTAAGGTCAACAGGAATCCAGGTCTCCCTCTGACCCATACTGATTGTATGACCTTGGACAAGACACTGAAGATCTCTGAACCTCAAGCAATTCTCTGAGATTATATAGGTATAGAAAGGCTGCTATCCAGTGGATTGATTTCTGGACTTAAGAACTTCTGATTTCAAATCGTCTCTCAGAAATTTTGTAACTATGTGACCCTGAGCAAGTCATTGAGGTCACTTAGCCTCAGTTTCCCTGCCTATAAAATGGGAGGTAATATCACCAACTCCTAGGGCTATTGTGAGGACAAAAATAGATCATTTGTGTAGAATTCTTTTACAATAAAAACACCATGGAAATGTTAACTGATTATTACTATCTGTGCTCGGGAATAGAAACAACTCTTTCACAAAGGAAATCACAATTCCTGGGCAAACCAGCAATTCTTGAGAGGAACTCAGATCACTAGATCTGTGTTTTATCCATCATGGAGCAGATTCTGGGTAGGAGGATGTAGAGTATGGGGAAGACAATTGTAATAGTTATGAGAAGGGGAGGGGTAGCTCTTTATGCTTTTACTAAGCACTTTCTTTTTGTGTATTTCATTTATGTTTTATTGATCCTTTTTCACATTGTTGTCATTTCCTAGTATCCTCCCCATACAATGAGAGAGAGAGAGAGAGAGAGAGAGAGAGAGAGAGAGAGAGAGAGAGAAAGGGGGGCAATTCTCTTGTAGTAAAGTCAGTTACACAAAACAAACAGATCCACTGAGCATGCCTGACAGAGGATGCCTTATTCTGCCCCTGTAGTCTACTGCCTTTCCTCTTCCCCTAAGAACTCTGGAGTCACAATCTTTACCAGATACCCTCCTCACAACAGTCCTCTGATATAGGTGATATGGGGAGGAGAAAGCTCCCTTTCCTACAGGTGGGGGAAATGAGACACCCAGTGATTGAATGCACAAGAGAATATGTTCTCCTACTCAAGACCCACAGCAGCCCACATTGGTCTGCTTTGTATATAGTGCTTTGTAACCAGAAAGGACCAGGTAGGGGGGCAGAGCCAAGATGGCAGCTAGAAAGCAGGCACTTGCGTGAGCTCCCCACCAGGTCCCTCCAAACACCTATAAAAATGGCTCTGAACAAATTCTAGAACTGCAGAACCCACAAAATAGCAGAGGGAAGTAGGGCTCCAGCCCAGGACAGCCTGGATGGTCACTGGGTAAGGCCTATCGCGCAGAGCTGGGGGCGTGAGCTGCGCCTAGGCCAACCAGACTGGGAGGCAGGCAGAACAGGCCCTAGCGCCCTGAATCAGTGAGCTGTGGCAATTACCAGACTTCTCAACCCACAAACACCAAAGACAACAGAGAAGGATAGTGGGAAAAGCTGCTGGGACAGAGTGAAAGGAGTTCACAGTTAGGTCACCGCCCCAGCAGCGGAAGTGATGCAGCTCTGAGGCTGCTTCCAGAGCTACAGCTGCAGTTGCTTCCGGCCCCAGGTCTACCTGGTGGGAGGAATTAAGTGGTGGATCTGAGCAGGAGTACAGAGCCAGCTTAGATCTGAGTCCGGTCTGGGTTGGCGGTTCTTGGGAGAGAAGTAGTGCTGGTGTGGCAGAGCTTGCTGTGTAGAAATAACTCTGAAAACAACAGCACAGCCCCTCAAGCTTGGGACAAAGTACTATCTACAAGCAGTCATACCCCAACGAAAAACTCAAGGGTCAAGTAAGTTGTCTGGGAACATGGCCAGACAGCGAAAACAGACTCAGATTCAGACTCAGACTTTGGAATCTTTCTTTGGTGACAAAGAAGACCAAAAC
>CM053623.1:242210545-242243611 GCA_028646595.1 Phalanger gymnotis
GCATGTGAAAATCAATGCTGAAAGCTAAACATATTAAAAATAAATTAAAATTAAAAAATAAAAAAATAAATTAAAAAAAACCTCCTAGGAATATTGTCACCAAATTCCCGAGCTCCCAGATCAAGGAAAAAATACTGCAAGCAGCGAGAAAGAAACAATTTGAGTATTGTGGAAACACAAAGATCTAGCAGCTTCTACATTAAGGGATCAAAGGGCTTGGAATATGATATTCTGGGGGTCAGTGGTGCTAGGATTAAAGCCAAGAATCACCTACCCAGCAAAAATGAGTGTCATGTTCCAAGGCAAAATATGGATTTTCAATAAAATAAAGGACTTTTAAGCTTTCTTAGTGAAAAGACCAGAGGTGAATAGAAAATTTGACTTTCAAACACAAGAATCAAGAGAAGCATGAAAAGGTAAACAAGAAAGAGAAATCAAAAGGGACTTACTAAAGTTGAACTGTTTTGTTTACATTCCTACATGGAAAGATAATGTGTGTAATTCATGAGACCTCAGTATTAGGGTAGCTGAAGGGAATATACATATATATTCTCCCTCTCCCTCCCTCTCCTTCTCCCTCTCTCTCCCTCTGCCCCTTGCCTAGGATCACTTACCTAGTCTCTGAGGTCACATTTGAACTCAGATCCTCCTAACTCCAGGGCTGGTGCCTATCCATTGTGCCACCCAGCAGTCTCACTTCAAATTCTTACTAGTCTTGTGAACCTGCAAAAATCGCTTAAGCATTGTGTCTCTCAGTTTCCTCAACTCTAAAATGGAATAATGACAGCATCTGCCTTGCAGGGTTGTTATGAGGACCGAATGAGATAATATTCATAAAAAAGCTTTGCAAACCTTCAAACACATTAGAAATGCTAGCTATTATTATTCATATCTGCGCAGCCTTAGACAAGTCACTTAAACTATATGGATCTCAGTTTCTGCTGTATTTTTCCTATTCTTCTTTCCATCCTCTACTTTCCTCTCTCTCTTTCCTCCTTTCCTCCCTCCCTTCCTTTTACCCTTCTCACTATCTTTCTTCTTGTCCTTTCTTCCTTCCCTCCCTTCTGTCCATAAAGGGATTAGACTAAATGACCTCTTGGGTCTAAATCTGAGATATCCTCTTTTACAAATGGGAAAACTCAGGCCCAGAGATTCTCAGTCACTTGTCCAAAGCCACAGCCAGTAAAGTCAGGGATAAGACTTGACCCCAGGACAGCAGACTCTGTTTTCAGGCTCCAAATTCGATGCTTCTTCCACTAATCTATTTTATATCATTCACCATCAAATATCTATCCCTCCCATCAGTCCTTGAGCTTCAGCTGTTCATTACCACAGTTTGCCTTGTGACTAAAGGTGGCTATGCTCCCATTTGACAGAAAAGAAAAAATGACAAATGGAGTGAGAAGATTCTGTCTCCCTCTCAAGGAGCTAGGTGATGGAAATCAAGAAGACTTGCAGTCAAAGTCTGTCTCAGACACTAGCTGTATGACCCTAGGCAGTCATTTAACCTTGTCAGCCTCAATTTCCTCACCTACCTCCCAGGGTTATTGTAAGGACCGATAAGAAGACATAGGTAGCAAGCTTTTCAAAATAAAAGTACTCTATGTTCTTATTTTTCTCCTCCCCCCAGAACTCCAATAATTTAGGAAGAAGGTTGCCAGAGGTCTTAGGATCATTGATTTGTAATTGGAAGAGACCTTCAAATTCCATGAGTCCAACCCCTTCCTTTTACAGATGAGAAAACTGAGGCCCAATGACTTATCCATGGTCACCCAGGTAGAAGTGCCAGAGCCAAGATTTGAACCACGGTGGTGGAAGAGGTTCCATTTCCTGTGCTTCTTCTACCATGCCAGGGAACCCAAGCTAAGGTGTGTTCCCCTCTGGGTCCTAACTGTGAGATTAAGTGCCAGAACAAATTCTTACCAAAAAAAATCATCTTAATCAATTTGATTAAGCAATCATAATAGATGGTGTAGAGTGGAGGAAACTTTACATGAGTGTAGCCCTTAATTCTCTGTATTCAAAGATGAAGTGAATTCAAACAATACCAATTCAGGGAAGTACTATGAAGAACTTGGGAGAGCCCATCAGGAACCCCACTTAACCAAGATAGGTGGGCCGTTTGTCCATGGTTTAGAGACCCTGAAATGCATAGAATCCATTTCCTGGAAATTGTCTGAATAGAATGGACATCGTGGCTGGGTGCTGTCATTAGGTAGTTCTTACTGGGTAGGAAAAATGGAAATTGGCTTTGGCCATTGCTTAACTCTATATTTTATGTCCTTTGTGTTCCAAGAGCCATTGAGAAAAGATCTTTAAAGATTTTCTTCCAAATACTTTTGTAGAACGTCTTCATTTGAAAGCCCTTGCTGTGGTCACAGTGTGCTTTATCATAACTACTGCAGGCACGATGCCCCCTGCAGAGTAGACGAGTTGATCTGTAAATGTATCTTCCCATGTATTTCATTTAATGAGGAAAAATTGATGAGTGGAAGGATTGATGGATGGACAGAAGGGAGGGAAGGAGAAAGGGACAAGAAAAAAATAGTGAGAAAGGTAAAAGAAAGGGATGGAGGGAAGGAGGAAAGAGAGAGAGGAAGGTAGAGGAGTGGGAAGAAAAATAAGAAAAAATACAATAGAAAGTGCACTGACTCTGGAAGCAGAGAACTTGGATTCAAATTCAATCGCTATGTGACACATTCTATATGTCCTTGGGCAAGTCTCTTTAAATCTCTGGGGCTCAGCTTCCTAAAATTGAAGATATTGGACTATGTAGCCTCCGAGGTAATACTATGATCTTGGACAAGACACTTCCCTCCATGGACTTCAGGTTCCTTATCTATAAAACAGAGTGTTGGACTAAATAGTCTGTAAGGTCACTTCCTTCTCTAGCACTATGATCCAATAAGCCAAAGAAACCAAGTCACAATTATCTCAAAGTTATAATATCTGTCCTGTACACCATCACCTGGATGGAAAGTCATAGGGCCCTAGATTTAGAACGAGAAGCCACGTGAGATTCTATCTTGCCCAAACTCCTCATTTAATAGATGAGGAAACTTGATGCAAGTAAAAGTACTTGGCCAGTGGCACCCAGGTAATAAGTAACAAAGCGGGAATTTGAATCCTCCTGTAGCATTCTCCCCACAGTAGGACAATGCATAACCCAAGCTATCCAAGGAGCTCTCCAAGGTCACAGAGGTAGTAAGTGGCAATGCTGGGATGCAAACAGTAGACTGGGTCTGAGCTCTAACTCCTCTACTTACTAGTCAAGTATGACCTTATTTAAATCACTTTATTTGGTGAGCAAAGGAGGGGAGGGGAGGCAGGGAAAGAAGGAGAGAGAAAGAAACATAGAAGCAAAGACAGAGACACAAAAGCAGAGACAGAGACACAGAGATGAGCAGAAACAGAGCTGTAGAGAGACAGAAATGGTAGAAGAGGTGAAGAAAGAGAAGAGAGGAACAGAAGAAAAGAGACTGGAGGAAAGGAGTAGAGAAAAAAGGGAGAAAGAAGAGGGGCAAGAAAGGGATGAGAAGGAGAGAGGAGGAAAAGAGGAATGAGAGAAGAGGAAAGAAAGGGGAGAAGAGAAAACACGGGTAGAAAGAAGTTGAAATGTGAATGAGGAGGGTTCAGCTCACCTTGGCTATGTTTTGGTTTCTTCTCAGGCTCCAGATGCTTGAGGCCATCTGCAAACACTGGGAGGGGCCCATCAGCTTGGCCCTGTATCTGTCTGATGCTGAAGCCCAGCAGTTCCTGCGCTACGCCCAGGGCTCGGAAGTCCTCATGAGCCGCCGCGATGTCGGCTATCACATTGTGTACAAAGAAGGCCAGTTCTACCCCGTCAACCTTCTGCGCAATGTGGCCATGAAGCACATCAGCACTCCGTACATGTTTCTCTCTGACATTGACTTCCTGCCTATGTACGGACTCTGTGAGTACCTCAGGTAGGTGTGGGGCAGCCCGCTGTGAGTTCTGTCTCCCCTTCTCATTCCCTGGAGGATGGAAGGATTCCTCAATACCGTAACAAGGGCGGGCCAACTGGCCCTTGTCTAGGGTGTCCGATTTGAAGGGTACTTCAAGGGCAATTCAAGTCCTTTGGCAACCAAAGGGGACACCATGGGACAGTGGTCTGGGGTAAGTGAGGCAAAGGGCAATCTGAATCTGTATCATTCTAGTGAATTTGGATTGACAGAGTAGAGTAAACCCTGATCCTGACCTCAGACCATCTCCGGAAAGGGTTAGGCACTCCCTCGGGGTTCTCAACTTTGTATCCAAAGACGCCCGAGATGCCAGTGGCTAGATTTCAAAGGCCCTGCAAACTTAGAGGAGAATACATACATATACATATGTGTGTGTGTGTATACATATATATTCAATCTCTTTGCTTCAATATAATTGCATAATTGGCTTCCTTTCTAATTTTGTCTTCTATTTTATGAATTTAAAAGCATTTTGTTGTGAAGGGGTCAATGGGCTCTATCAGACTGCCAAAGGGAGGGGTAACACACACACACACACACACAGTAAAGGGCCCCAGTCCCAGAGCCAGACTGGAGCCTCTGAAGCTGCTACTGTGATATGATGGGGACATCATGTGGCCAAAAAGGAAATTCAGTCCTGAAAATTCCAGTGAATTTGTGAGACTTTTGTGGTCTGTGTGCCTCATGGGGGTTGCAAAGGACAGGGCTAGAGGGGACCTTTTCGATTCAACGCCTTCATTTTCCAGAAGAAGAAACAGGCTCACAGAAATAAAGATTCACGATCCTGAGCCAACAGAGATCTTAGCTCTCATTCTTACTGGAACATCTCAGTCCAGTTGACAGAGTCCTAGATTTGGAGCCAAAAGGCCTGAGTTTGAATTCTGACTCTGCCACTGATATGACTTTAGGTAATTTTGGGTCTTTTAACCCATGTCTGTTCTGACCTAACTGATCCTTTACTGATAAATCCTGAGCGTGTCTCATCACAAGCCCTCATCACCTCTCGCCTAGACTACTCCTTCACTAGCCCTCCAGGTGGTCCCCCTGCCCCATCTCTCCTGACTCAAATCCATCTTTCTCTCAACAAAAAGCGATCTTCCTAATGTGCAGATGTGAGCATGTCTTCCCTATTTCCTCCAGAATCAAATATAAAATCCTCTGTTTGGCATGTAAAGCTTTTTATAACCTGTCTCCTTTTCTTTCTGGGCTTCTCACACCTCACTCCCTTCCAAACACTCTATGATCTGGCTACTTGAAGTTCCCATAACATAACACTCCATCTCCCACCTCTCTGCCTTTGCCCAGGCAGTCCCCCATGCCTTCCCCTCTGCCTCTGGGTTTGCCTGGATTCCTTCAAGACTCAACTCAAAGTCCACCTTCTGTGGGTCTCCCCCAGCACATACATACCCAGGACTAGGACCTTCCCTCTAAGACTACCTCCCATCCACTCTGTATTTATTTTATTTGAACTGAGTTATTTGCATGTTGTGTCCCATATTAGAATGGAAGCTCCTTGAAATCAGCAACTGTGTTTTGCCTTGTTTTATCTTAAGTGCTTATAAAAGTGCTTGGAACATAGTCACCCCCTCGGTAAAATGACACGGTTGGACTAGGGGGTGTCTGAGGTCTCTTCCAGCTCTCTATATATGCAATCCTATTATCCTACATGACCTGAGTTCGAATTCTGGACCCATAACATTCCACCTATGCAACCTTGGGCAAATCACTTCCTCTCGATGCCTTGTTTTCTTTCTCTAAAAAATAATGTAGACAACCTTGGAAATCCCTTCTCGCTTTATGTCTGTGATCCTTGGATCCCACGTAGGTAGCAAGGGCCTATACTCTTAGGGTTCTTCATCACCGTCATCATCATCATTGTCATCATGACGATAATAATAATTCCCATTAGCATTTTACAACTTGCCAAACATTTCCTCATGACAACCCTCTGAGATAAGCGTGGCAAAGGTTATCCTACCCATTCATAGAAGAGCAAATTCAATTCAATTTAACTGTAATATTTACTGTCCAGAGAGGCTAAGTAATTTACCAAGGATCACCCAACTAGTAAGCATCAGTTCCAGATTTCATAGGATCCAAGTGTCAATGATTTAGATCTGGAAGGAAATTTAGAAACCTCTGAGTGCAACCCCTTTGTTCAGCTGACGAGAAGGTAGCTGACTTAGTCAGATCCAAACAAAGCTAGTATGGGTTAGATCTGGAGTTCAAGGCCAGATCTTGGAGCCCAGTATTTGTTTTTGTTTGTTTGTCTGTCTTTAATTTCTACTGCACCAAGTTGCCTTTCGTGCAAATCTGTCCCCAGACTCATCTCTCTCCTTTTCCCCCATCTGCCTACAGTCTGCCTTTGGAGCCATGTAGAACAATGCCACCATTACTGGAAGGCGTTTACAAGTTTGTAGAGTATAACCCCAATCTCTCTTGATTTTACAAATGAGAAAACTGAGACCCGTAGAGGTTAAGCAATTTATCCAAGGTCACACTATTAATATATAATGGCATTACAACCTCATTTGACCCCACTCTCTCATTTCCTGCTTCATTCC
This sequence comes from Phalanger gymnotis, assembly GCA_028646595.1. Lineage (NCBI taxonomy): Eukaryota > Metazoa > Chordata > Mammalia > Diprotodontia > Phalangeridae > Phalanger > Phalanger gymnotis. The sequence goes on from CM053623.1 coordinate 242,217,093, forward strand.
TGCTTCAGAAATCCACCTCACCAAAAATTGGTCTGCAAAACTGAATGATCCCCGGGCTCTGAGGGAAAGACATCGTTCTTAAAATCCCACTTTATGAAACTTAATTTACAAAGCCAGGTAGCCAGAAACCTCTGATCCCTCAAGCTTAGCTCTGGGAAGGTCCAGAGTGAATTTTTCTTTCTCTGGCTGATTTCATATCTTTGGAAACCAGTGAGCATTTTCATCAGCCATTCCTGCATCTATCCATCAGGGTCCATCAGGGATAAGTCATCTCTGGGCTATACCAGAAAGAGCACAGAACTGGATGTCAAGAGAACTAGATGTATGACTGGACTCCATAATTAACTATCTGTGTGGCCTTGGATAAGTCACTGCTTCCTTTGGAATCCACACATCCCTCATCCCAGGGATCCCCTGATCATCGATTTAGAGGTGGAAAGGACCTTCGACGTCATCTGGGATCAAGATCCAGAGCTGGAATGTGTTTCAAAGGGCGTCTAAGTCAACTCTTTCGTTTTATAGATAAGGAAACAGACCGTAAAGTGAAGGAGACTTGCCCAGGGTGACAAGATCATAGCTGTGGAGTTGGAAGGGACCTCAGAAGTCATTTGGCCAATCCCCTCAGTTTGCAGATGAGTAAAATGGAGCTTAGGAGGCTTCAGTAACCTGTCAAAGTCACCTGAACCTGTCCTCTGGCTCTGGAAAGACTCGACTCCAAAGTCAACACTCTTTGCACAGTCCCCCTATGTCTCCTGGTCTGACTGTCCTAATATTTGATGATTCTATGATGCATTAACATTAAGTTATAAGGCAGCAAAGGAAGCAGCAAGGACAGTACTAAAATTGGAGTCAGGCAGACCAGAATTCACATCCTGAATCAGACAGTAGCTGTGTGACTCTAGGCTACTGACTTAACCTCTCTCGGCCTTGTTTTCCTCATCCGTGAGATGGGGATAACGATAGTGTTTACTTCCCAAAGTTTTGGGCAGGACATCTGGAAAATGCTTTGCTGATTTTAAAGCATATAAAAATGCTAGCTATTATTAACAAGCCTTTCCAGCCTTCATTTAAGAATGTGACATTATTGATACATACAAGCAGTATCTAAGCCCAGATAACATCATATAGTGGAAGGAATATTGTACTTGGTGCCCAGAAAACTTAGGTACAAATCCTAGGTCTTAATGTCTTTGTAACTTTGGTAATCTCAGAGAAACAACAGGGTGTAGTGGAAAGAAGACCCACCTTAGAGTCAGAAAGTCCGGGGTTCAAGCCCCACTTCTGACACAGGCTAGATAAGTCACCTTGAAGTCACTTCCAGTCTCTAAAGTCAAGTTGTTGAGCAGCTCTAGTGGAGGGAACCTCCAGAGCTCTTTATTAAAAAAAATCCAAATATGTGATTTTCTTGGTTGCTGGGGAATGTTTAGTGAGCCTCTCCTTCTACGGCTGCATGTTAGTATGTTCTCTACTACTTAGCTGCTTGGGGGCCACTGAGATGATAAGTGATTTGCTGAGAGTCACATAATATGCATGAGAGGTTGAGAATTTTCTGTTCTATTCACAAGTGTAGACTTGCCCCTCCTCTCAAAATATGTTTACATACACACATCCATATGTGCTCATGCATGCAATTTGGCCATGTCACATAATTTCTAAGAACCCCGTTTCCTCATTCATAAAATGGGAATGCCATTTGTCACATCTATTTGATCGTGCTTTTCTGTAGAAAGGGCTGGGTAAACATTCTACCTCTGTATAAATGTGAATTATCTCGAAGTGCTTTTGTCACATCAGCCACACGAGGTGGCTAGTATAAGTATCTGTCTTCTCTGACTGTTTTACAAATGAGGAAACAGGATCAGCAAGGTTAAACGTCCTGCCCAAGGCCATACAGCTGGTAAGTAGGAGACCTGAACCTTTGACCAGCTTGGCACCCCCAGCAGACTACACCATCCTTTCCCAGTGGTAGGGTGTTTTGTTCCTCTGTCCCCAGCTCCTGCCTTGTGGTCCAGTGTATTTGGGACGAGGCTAGCTGGTCTTTGGAGATGCTGTCTGCAGCTGTGCAGAGGTACAGCCCAACAACGGGGGCGAGCTCATGACCTGTGACCCCAGCCTCATTAGCTTCTCTGCTCTAATTGAGTTCTCCCCTCAAGCCCTCCCTGCCAGGGGACACACGGCTTCCAGCCTGTGTCCTGCCAGCTGCAGGTCAAGCACATCACCCTCAGCCCTGTGTACAAAGGACCTCGGCCATCCAGAGCCATGCATCTTGGTGCTGGGAGCTTCAGTTGGCATTTTCATGTGGCTTGTTCAGAGCCTGCTTTCTTTCTGACAGCAGCCCACTTGGATTTTGCTAATTTGCCCAGCTGGCTTCAAAGGGCCCCTCCACTGTGGGGAAGATGAGAAGGCAATAGGTGGAGTAGAGTGTAGGGGCGGGGATCGGTAACTAAATTAAATCTAGGGTCAAATCTGGCTGCTGCCACATATTCCCTCCAGCAAAACACTAGATCTGTCTGGGCCTCTGTTTGCTCACATATAAAGTGGGCCTGACAGTGTCACCTGGGTAACAGAGTGAACACAGTATTGGAGCTGGAGTTGGGGATACTTGAATTTCCTCCTCAAACACCAAACCCAGATAAGTCATTTAAACTCTCTGAGCTTCAGTTTCTTCATCTATAAAATGGGGATAATAACAGCAGGTGCTTCATAGGATTGCTGTGAGGACCAAGTGAGTTAAAATATGTGAAGCACTTTGCAAACCTTAAAAAGAGATTGCTATTAAAAGCAGGAGGTGAGACTAAATGATCTGAAGGTACCTCCTGGTTCTATTCCTGTGATCTTTGATTATATGTGTGTGTGTATCCACATATATGTATATATATACATGTATGTATATATATGTATATATATAATCTCTCTCTATATATATATATGTATATATGTGTATATATAAAACCCCTCCCCTCCTCTCCTCTCCTCTCCTTACTCTCCCTCTCTGTGTAGCTCTGCTCTCAATAGTTGTGGGTTCTTCGAGAGCTCGATATATATCCATATATTCATGTGTCCATGTATTGGACCTACCTGGAGAACAGTGCCCACTTTCAGCCATTGGCTCTTCCACTACACTCTTTCTTGACCCTGACTCTATCATTTTCTGGAAGTCCTGGGCCAAGAAATGGCAATCTAGATGACCACAGGGACCAAGAAGGGCCCCTTGAAAATATACCTTTTGCCTATCCACTGATGTTGCAACAGAAATGATTGCCAGGTTGCTATGGCAGGAGAAAAAGGTAGAAGGCCTGTGTATGTTTCCTGAAGCCCTGGGGTGTGCAAGAAGGACCAAAGACTCTGGACTTGGGTTCAAATCTTACTTCCGACATTTACTACTCATGTGATCTTTAGTCCTCTCTGAGCCACCTTCCTGATCTGTAAAATGAAGGATTTGGCCTCAGAGATCCTTTCCAGTCCTGCTCCTTTGTCCCATGACCTTGGACAAGTTATGTAACCTTCCTAGGTCTTAGTTTCCTTACTTGTAAAGTGAGCAAATTAGATTAGATGGACTCTGCCATCCCTACCAGGCCTAGATCTATGACTCCCCAAAGTAGAAAGCTTTTTTTCCTGCTTTCAAAAGGTGCCACATCATTGAGGGGGAAGCACCACCTAGTGGTTTCCAAAGAAATGACACAAGCTCTTATAATCACTATGCGACTCATGCTTTGAAAAAAAAAAAAGAAATTTCTGGTTCTGAGCCCTACTTCTCCTCAGAATCTCTCTCAATCCCCCCTCCCCTTCTCTCTCCTCTTCTCTCCCTCTCTCCTTCCCTACCTCCCCCACCCCTCCCTCCCTCTCTCTCCTCCCTTCTCCTATGCTCTCCTCTTCCCTCTCCTCTTCTCCTCCCCTCTCCTCATCTCCCCTCCCCTCCCTTCCCTTCCCCTCCTCTCTTCTCCCTTCCCCTTCCCTTTCTATTTCCCTGTCCTTCTCCCTCTCCCTGCCCTTTCCCTGTCCCCTTCCCTTTCCCTTCTCCTTCCCCTTGCTCTTCCCCTTCCCCTTTCCCTTCCCCTTTCTCTTTCTCTCTCTTTGTAGCTCTGCTCTCAACACTTGTGGATTCTTTGAGAGCTCAAAGTCGTTGTTAAGATCCCTTTCTATTCTAATACTCTACAACCCTGTAAAGGTTACAACAACTGCAGTATTAGAAAAAATACAGTGATACAAAGAAAGATCATAGAGCCAGAACTAGAAGGGAATGTAGGAGAAATGCAGTCTCCAACTTTCTTATTTTTTTAAGATGAGGAAACAGGCCCAGAGAGTTGAAGCAAGCTGCCCAGGTCACAGCCAAGAAGTGTCAGATCATTGGGATTCATTGTGTTTGTCCTTCAATCTCAAAGAGGACCATGACATCACAGAAATTAACATGACTTACAGTTGCCTTTGATTTGAGTGAGGGAGGGGGCCATCTCCAGTCGTCCTGGTGAATATCAGGCCCTCGGAGCCAGATGGCTCTGGAGGAGAGAGTGAGGTTGGTGACCTTGCACAGCCCTCCTCACTCCAATCCAAGGATATATAGGTAGGTGCAGAGCTAAGCTCTAGAAGGAACCTTAGAGACAATCTAGTTCAGCCTCCTAATTTTACAAATGAGAAAATAGGCCCACAGAGGTTAATTGACTTTCCCTAGGTCTCACAGCTAAAAATTCTCACGTTAGGCACCATCACACCAGTATATCTGGGGTCCTTGATTTTATCCATACATGAATGACATAGGCCATAGCAAACTGTCCAAAGACCTTAAATAACTTAACAAAGGTCACACAGATAGTAAATGTCAGAGACAAAATTTAAGCCCTTTCCAGCTCTCCTTTATGTGTAATCGCCGCCCCCCCCCCCCCACCAAATTAGAACTATTCTCCTTGGAGACAGAGCACTCCTGCTTGCTGGTATTTGTGTCCCCAGGGCTTAGCACAATGAATCCCTGGCTCAGAGTGTTTCACAATTTTTTTCCATTGATTTCTTTTTCAACCTATCTCTATCAGTCCATCAGTCAATAAAATTTATGAAGTGCCTACTATGTGCCAGACACTATGCCAAGTGCTAAGGATACAAAAAGGCAAAAACACAGTCTGTGTTCTGTTCTCAAGGCGCTTCCAATCTCTTGAGGGAGACAGCATGCAAACAACTGTGTACAAATCAAACATAAACAGGAAAGGTGGGAAATCATCAGCAGAGGGAAGGCACTAGATTGAAGGGGTATTGGAAAAGTCTTCCTGAGTAGGTAGGATTTCAGCTGAGGCTAGAAGTCAGGGGAGCTAGGTAGTGGAGATGAAGAAGGGAAGAATAAAAGTATGTGTGACTAGAACATGGTCTTTCAACACCAGACTTCTGGCCACAAGTATAATATGATGTGAAGTCCCCCACTTTTTTTACCCCAAGGACATAGTAGGCATTTAATTATTGAATTATTTATTATTTAATTATTATTGACTGACTTGACTTACTGAACTTTGATGATGCAACAGAATCATCCCATCAGATGGAATAGTTTCCCAAATTTAATGAGGGGTTGGGAAGAGAACTCAGATTACTCTTTGATCCCAGGAGCTGCTTTTCAGCCACAAGTCACAGAAACTGAAATCTACCCCAGAATGAGGAAAGATCAGAGAATTCTTTCAGGGCAGCCCTCCCTGTCAACACCATCTGCCCAGCTACACCTGGGTCTCCGCTGGATTTTTCACATGGTCTAGTGTTGGATCAAATGGAAACAATCATCCCATCTGATGGGATGCCCCTTTGGCCTGCTAAGAAATAGAGCCTTTCAGAAGGATGCTTGGAGGCTCAAAGGAAGACAAATGAACAAGGAGGGTGAGGAGGAATGAAGAACTTGTCTAAAGCAGATTCCTTCATCACCATGGGAAGTATCATTCACAAAAGTGACTATCAGATAAGAGAAGTCACTTTCTCAGAAGAGACCATTCTCAGTATGATATTACCCAATGTCCATGGGTTGCCTCAATGCTGATAGAGCTAATGGTGATTCCAGAGGGAAGTATGTAGAGGAGAGTACCATTATTCTAGTCACTTCAAAGGATCCCAGTTTTCATCTACCTAATCTTGAAAGAAGGCAGCTAGATGGTACAGCGGACTGGGCTTGGAATCAGGAAGACTCATCTGCATCAGTTCAAATCTGGCCTCAGACATTTGTTGTGTGACCCCGGGCAAGTCACTTAACCCTGTTTGCCTCAGTTTCCTCACTTGGAAAATGAGCTGGAGAAGAAAATGGCAAACTACTCCAGTATCTTTGTCAAGAAAACTCCAAAATGGGGTCACAAAGCGTTGGATACAATCGAAATGGCTGAACAACAAAAAACTTGAAAGAGGGATGGTGGAAAGCCACAGCTAGTGGTAGGATCATAGATCTAGGAAAGTGAAATGATTTGGCCAAGGTCACATGGGATGTGTCAGGGATAGGACTTGGACCTTGGTCTTCCTGACTCTGTGACTAGAATCCTACCTATGATATATATTGGCTGTGTGACCCAAAGTAAATCAATCCAAAAAAATTTACATATGTATACATACACGCATGTATATACACATACATATATATACACATGCTCTCTCTCTATATACATATATATATACATACATACATATATGTATATATCTTGCTTCATTTCTTCTAGGCATTCATGTAGCCTTTTGCGAGAAATCCATTTTTTTCTTTGAATTTTTGTTGGATTATTTGAGTTTACAGTTGTCACAAAGTTATTTTCTTCTTGTAGGTTGGATTTTGTGGCATCTGTAGATCTATAATTTTTATTTTTTATATCAATCAGTGCCTTTTTTGGTTTAATCATTTCTCTAGCTTTAATTACTGAATTGGACCTTCGTGTCATTATACTTATATGTGTACATATTGACTCCCCTGATAGAACACAGGCCCCCTGAGGGCAGGTAGTATGTCTTTTGTCTTTATATCTCAAGTTTCTAACACAATGCCTCACACGTTGTTGTTCAGTCGTTTTGGTTATGTCTAACTCTCTGTGACTACATTTGGGGTTTTCTTGGCAAAGAGTGTTTTACCAATAATTTTTTCTTGGCAAAGAGTAGTTTCCCATTTCCTTTTCCAGCTCATTTGACAGATGAGGAAACTAAGGCAAACAGGGTTAAGTGACTTGCCCAGGGTCACATAGCTAGTAAGTGCCTGAGACCAGATTTAGACTCAGGAAGACTCATCTTCCTGACTTTAGGCCTGGCACTCCACTCCATTGTACCACCTTGCTGCCCCACCTGGCATGCAGTAGCCACTTAATAAATTCTCCTTGATTGATTAATAGGGGGAAGAATTGAAATGTCATATCTAGAGAATGGATTGATCTAGTTGAGGGCTGGGGAACCTGTGGCCTCGAGGCTTTGAGGCCACTGGTTCCCCACCCTAATCTAGTCCCTTTCTAGGAATAGTTGTCTATTAGGGTACAATTGATGAAGGCAGAAAATCCCATAGGTGAATTTTCTGCACTTCACAATTTTGCTTCGGGCAACACTTGCCCTACTGACTTCAGTAAGTCTATCTTTTCAATATCCCACAAGTTAGTCATGTCATGAAGAGGGACTTAGAGGCTAGGCTGGTTATAGTGATCACACAGATCCTTCATTTTTCTTCTGTTTGAAATCAAGCTACAAACTGAAGGGTTTGGGACAGAACAAAGAATTCCACTTGGGTCCATTCCTATGTCTCTCCTAAAGCAGTGATTCTTATCACAGACGGTAAAAAGGTGAAACCAATATGTGGGAAGCCCTGAAGCTGTACTTTCTACCGAGCTGTCTTAAACCTCATTCCCCATCCTCTCTGTCTACTCTCCATCCCAGAGCTTGTGTGCAATCTCTCCTGGAAAAGAAAATCATTCTGGGGTCAGGGATGTTAACAAATCCAACCCTCTCTCTCCAAACCACCAATTTACCAACCTTTCTGAAAAGTGGGCTTTCACTCTCCATGGGAGTCCATTGGAGCATGCTCTTTGCCTTCCCTAATCCTTAGCCCTCTCTTTTCCCTCTGCTTCTCCCTTGTGCCCTTCTCTGCTCACCATTTTGTGCCATTTGAGTGCTGACCAGGGCCAGAAGGAAGACGGATGGTTGCCACTGTGTGATTTATTGCTGTGGTTCCTTGTTCCATGAAGAAGAGGATAACTGGCAGAGTCTGGCCCCTACTCTCTGCTCCCAACCCAGTTTCTGTCATGATGCCTGGTGCCTGTGTCTGCCTAGAATGATGATGGTCTTGCTGTACTTGCCAAATTCTCTGTACTCTGCTTTGGTCAGACCTCTTTGAGGGTACCATATTGGTTACAAGACAGATATTGCAAATGAGTATAGTCCAATCCAACAAACATGTATTAAGCACCAGCTACAGGCAATGAACTGCGGTGAATGCTAGGGATGCCAGGTTTTGGTTTTTTGGGTGTTTTGAAAGTCCCTGCTCTCGTGTAGCTTTGGGGGAGGGAAGAAACTAGTGCAGGGATTTTTAATTTGAGGTCCAAAGATTTCAGGGCATCTATGAACCTGAATGGAAAAAAATAATTATGTCTTTATTTTCACTAACCTCTAAGGGAATTTTAGAATTTCTTTCAATTATTTAAAAACATGTTTCTGAGAACGATCCCAAAGTGCCAAAGGGGTCCATGATACATAAAAAGGTAAAGAATCCCTGAAATCGGGGATAGCCACAAAATCACGATCTGCACTGTGAAATGACTCAAAACCAGAACTGAAGTAACAGTAACATTGTGTGATGGTCGACTATGATTTGCTTAGTTCTTCTCAGCAACACAATGATCCAAGACAATTCCAAAAGACTCGTGAGAGAAAATGCTATCCACATACAGAGAAAGAACTGATTCAGATCAAAGTATACTTGTTTCATTTTTGTGTGCTTTTCCCCATGGTTTTTTATGTGTGTTTTTTTCCTCTTTCATTTCTTTTTTCATGTGACTAATGTGGAAGCATGTTTTACATAATTGCACACGTATAATCTATATCAGATTGCTTACCATCTTGGGGAAGGGGAAGGATCCAAAAACATAAATGTCGAAAATTGTCTTTACATGTAATTGTAAAAAATAAAATATTATTAATTTTTTAAAAAGAAATAAAGTCAAGGGCAACCAAATGAAGAAAATGTGGTAAAGAGGAAACTTAGTAGGGACGTGATAGCAGTCTTAAATTTGAAAGGTGATCATGTAGAAAAAGGGTTAGACTTATTTTATTTAGCCCCAGAAGACAGAACTAGGGACAAATGAGTGAAATTTATAAGAAAAGTGAAGATATTCACCCATTATTAAAAAAAATATCAGAACTGTTGGACAGCAGAATTATCTCTCTGAACAGACAGTAAATTTGCCATCACTCAAGGGTCATTCATTGAAATTTGAATGAATATATTGAAGGTAATCGATGCCTAGATATGGTCTAGAAAAGATGACCTACCTCTAAGGTGCTCTAAACCCAGGCTCCCAAGGTCCTACAAAGATCCAGAATTAAGTGATTCTCTTTGGTTCTATGTTCTCTTTCATACCAGGAAGTCAGTCGTCCAGCTAGACCTGGCCAATACCAAGAAGGCACTAATTGTTCCGGCTTTTGAAACTCTCCGGTACCGCCTATCCTTCCCCAAGTCCAAAGCAGAGCTCCTATCGATGTTGGATATGGGGACTCTCTTCACTTTCAGGTAAGGAGTGACACTCACCTGTGGCTTCAACAGGTGATCCTTGGCAATACCATCACTAACATTTATATAACACTTTAAGATTTGCAAAGTGCTTGAGTGTTTGATGATACGGCCTTAGGGTTGTACCATTTTGCACATGAAGAAAGTACTGTTAAGAGCCATGCTCAGGGTCACAAAGCTAGTAAGGGCCTGAGGAAGAATTTGAACTTTGGTCTTTTCTCACTCCGAGTCCAACACTCGCATGCCACATAATGGTCCCCATATATTCCTCTCCAGAAATGGTGGAGAGTTCGAGGGAGGCAGGGTCCTTTTAAAGGATTGACCTAGAAGGGCCCCTCAAAATGAGCTTCTTTCTACAAACTACAAAGAATTGGCTTCTTTTTCCCCACTGGGTCTAAGGTAATCCTGCAGAAGGGAAGACCGGTGAGAGGGAGGACTTTTCTCACTGACATCTAAGCTTGACTTCAGGTCCCTAACCCTAGTTACCAAATGTATGTTATAGAAGTACTCTGCATTTCTGGGTAATGCCATTGGTTTTTGCCTGGTGGACAAGGCTGTGAGTCAAGCTGGAAGTAACATTAATTGTCATCTAACCTAGCCCGCCACTCCTCTCCTTTTAAGATCATAAAGCTAGAGCTAAAAGAAGCCTCAGAGGCCATCTCACCTTGCCCCCTCATTGTACAGAAAAGGAAACTGAGGCTTAGGAGAGCTGAGGGACTTGACCAAGGTCACACAGGGAATAGAGGTCAGAGGAAGGATTTGAGCCCAGTTCCTCTGACTCCACAGCTCTCTCTAATATCCCAAATTGTTCTTTCTGATGCCTCCACTACAAAGCAGAAAACCCAGACCCACAGAGGCAAAGCTACCTGCCCAAGGTCACGGTAAGTGGTGGTGCTAAGGATAGAAACCCAGGTCTTCAGGGTCCAAATCTAGCCCTATTTTCACTATGCCACCTTCAGGCCTCCTGTGTGTAGAATCTGCTCTAAACTAGTGCTGAAGGCCAATCCCCAAACCCCCAGGCTCCTGATTCTAGACCTGGTATTCTATTACCCAAGTGAGAGCTTGTCAATAAAAATGCTTTAAATTTTTTTTATTTCTTTTTTTTTCTTCCATTCTCCCCCATCTACAAGTTTGTTCAGTTCGAAACATCCTCCTAAGAGTCCTGGGCATCTGCTCCCCAGGGCTCCTGTGCACCCATTTCTTTTACCTTACTTGTTGAACAGCTCTTTCCTGCCCCAGGATTTCCAGGGAAAAAATAGGACTCTGTTTCCTTTGAAGTGGTGCTGTCAATAGCCCACAGGATTAGGGAGAATGCACTCTGCTTCCTGGAGAGGGCTGGCCATGCAGCCAATAGAGAGGAACCTAGAGGAAGATGTTAGTTCTTCTGTAGCCTCTGAAGGGAGACCTGAACCAGAAAACTACTGCATTTTCTCTCCCTCCATTTTAATAAATGCCATCCATTCTGAAGAAATAGGAGAAAAATCTAATCCACAAAAGCATCCTTTTTAAAGCAATTTTCACCTAATGGAGTAGCCCGGCGGAGACAATTTGCTAAATGGACCTGAGAGGCCCAAAGAAGTGGATGCCACCCTTAGAAGTGAGCCATTTCTTCCTTGTTTCCAAGGGACACAGGGCCCCATATGTCAGCACTTTGAAGGGCAGGCTAAAAGCTTACCAATGTGAGTCCAGACAATGCCCCAAACAAGCTTATTTTAAAAGCTCTCTTTATCCATTCCCTCTGGCTCATTCTCCTTAGTCAAAAATGCCCTCGGCAGCCTGATTCTTCCCGAGGAGAGAATCCAGCCAAGTCAGCTTCATCCCACCATCTCATGGGCAGTTTCTAATGACGTCTATTGAAGCCGAATCTGTGGGGTTGATTGAAGGAGGAGGGGGGAAAAGTCACCGGTGAACAGCCCCGAAAAGGATTCGAAGATCACAAATTTAAAGTTGCAATAGACCCTTAGAGCTCATCTCGTCCGACTGCTTCACATAACAGATGAGAAACTGAGGCCCAGAAAGGAGAGGTCACATGACCTAATGGAAAGAATACTGAATTTGTAATCTGATGAGCTGTGTTCAAATCCTCAGCTCTGTCATTCACTAGCTTCAGCAAGTGACTCAATGTCTCTGGGCTTCACTTTCTTTATCTGGAAAATGAGAGGGTAGAGATAAACTAGATCACCCTCCTCCCCTTCCTTTTGTTTTTTACAATAGTTCTCAATTGGTCCCATACCAGGGACTCCATGGAAAGAGGACAAATGGTTTATACACCCAGCACTTAGCCTAGTGTCTGGCTCATAGCAAGCACTTGATAAGAAGCTTACTGACTGAATGATGGACTGATCATGTGCATAAGAGAAGATATGAAGCAGCGAGTGTAGGATCTGAGTTCTAGTGTTGCCTTTGATATATAATATCTGTGTCATTATGGACGAGCTAGTTAAATAGTCCAGTAGACTGAATGCTGGACTCGGAATAGAGAAGACCCGAGTTTGACTCTTGACTTAGACCTGAGCTGTGTGATGCTAGATAAGTCACTTAATCACTCTTAGTGTCAGTTTACCCATAAGTAAATTAGGGATAAGTAATATTACCTACCTCACACAGTGATGAAGAATGAATGCTTGTAAAATCCTTCGTAAGCCTTAAAGTACTATATCAAATGTTATTGGGCAGCTAGGTGGCCCAGTGAATAGAGCACTGGGCTTGGAATCAGGAAGACTCACCTTCGTGAGTTCAAAGCTGGTCTCAGGCACCTACTAGATGTGTGACCCTGGGCAAGTCACTTAACCCTGTTTGCCCCAGTTTCCTCATCTGTAAAATGAGCTGGAGAAGGAAATGGCAATCTACTCTAGTATCTTTGTCAAGAAAACTCCAAATAGGGTCATGGAGAGTTGCACATGACCAAAAATGACTGATCGACAAATTATTATTATTGTTATTAATAGTAGTAGTAGTGGTAGTATTGGTAGTAGTAATGTCACTCAACATTTTAGTGTTTCAGGTTACTCTCTAAGAATATAAATTACATAAGAGTTAGCGATCATAGTTCAGACTCCCCCCAAAAAAGGCCACTCACACATTCTGTCTCTCTTTTTCCCCCATCTCCCATCCCCTTCCACCTGTGGGTTTACATCACAACAGAATTTTCCATGTTTGCCATTGGGAGAAGGAAGTAGGAAAGAGGTAAAACTGCATCAAAGTCTAATTCTTGGTGTCAACAATAGCATTATCTTACTTTCTGGTGGAAATTTGTTCAAAACAATAATTTCCTTTTTTAATTGTTTTTCAAAAATGTTTTGTTGACACCCTTTTTTTGCCCTCCTCACTCCCCACCACCACCCCAAGAGAGCCCTCTCTTATAACAAACAACCACATCCAAGCAAGCTCAATGAACACGTCGGCCATGTCTGAAAATGTACGCTTCATTCTGCCCCTCTGGTCCTCCACTTGTCTGCCAAGGAGTAGGAGGGATGCTTCACCATCCATCTTTTGGAAATGATGACTCAACTTTGTCATTTTTCAGATGAGAAAACTAAAGCTCAGATAGGAAGGTGGCAGAGTCAAGGTGCAAACCCAATCTCCTGACTCTAAGTCCATCAAAACAGGCCAGAGATCCCTGAAGCCAAAGAGAATCAACATTAGACCACCAGCAGGCATGGTCACTGGTTCCATGATGCCTATGTAGTCAAAGGCTGCAGCCCTCAGGATTGCCTTAGCAGCAACTTTCCCAAGGATTTCCCCAATCCCTCATTTCCAAGGCTGCCCTGGCCCCAGAGCTATTGCTAGAATTAGCCCTGACATGTGACAGCCTCATCTTTTTTCCTTCTTGTAGGCTTTATTGAAATGCCATCCCTTGACTTGACATGTTTCTACTAGTTTGTTGCCTACCAAAGGCTCTGAGTTGACAGAGATGGAGACCCAAGACCCAGCTCCTAAGCAGGCAGGAGCAGCCCAGTGACAACTTCTTTTTCTCCCAGCTTCTGAATAGCTGCTCCCCCTATGGCTTCAGAATTCTCCTGGAATCCTAGACCTGTAGAGTTGGCAGGGTCCTTGGAGGGCCCAACTCTCCAGGGCTGAATTGTTTTCAGAAACAGGTTGAACTGAGGCACCTTCAACCTTTGAGCATCTGCAGTTTTGTAATTCCAGTCCCATATTTTTTTTACAGAGAAAGAAACTGAGAGGCCCAGAGGTGGAAAGTAACTTACCCACTATCACACAGGGAAGGTCAGGGCATGACACCCTGGTGTATTCTGTCCTTCTCTTTCTATTATTCATGAATGCTGGCTAAAGAACAGCAAATATACTCATTTCTGAAACTGATTCTGGACACTTTTGTAACTCCCCTTGTAGAAGGTCTTAACCTACAGACATATTCATACCCATCCCACCACACACGCACGCACACACACACACACACACACATACATGCATACCCCTTCTTAAATAGCTGCTCTCCAGACCTCAATATGGTCATTGAGTACATTGAATCTTAATAACACAAGGTCAGCCAGTAATGTGTAGATAAAGATGACTAAACAGAAATGTAACTGAGTGGTTGCAGTGACTGATCCCAAAGGACAGATGAACAAATGGTCTTCTCCCTTCTTTCAACAGGGGAGTCATATGGGTATATTATAGCGAATACACCATCAGGCATGGTTCCCATCAATCGGCTTTACTGTGCTGCTTTTTTCTTTTTACAAGGGAGGGCACATTGTTGGGAGGTATATCTAGAATGACTAAAATATAATGGAAAAAGGCACCCACTGTAGACATACTTTTACCAGAGGTTTGACAAGCATTTAAATGAAAGAATGCAAATTGAAGGAGAGTACACAGCCATCAGATTACATAAAGTGATATCAAGGACAAAGTAGACCTTAAATACCCAGGAAGGATCTGAAGCTGGCCAGTCTCATTTCCTGCCTAGCTGTAAATTTCATCCTACTTAGCTCTCATTTGGGATCATACATTTAGTGCTGGCAGTAACCTCAAAGGTCGTCGAGTGCAACCTTCTCATTTTACTGAGGCGGAAACTGAAGTGCAAGGAGACAAAATTACTTGCCCAAAGACACCAGGTAGTAAGTGCAAGAAATGATATTTGAATTCAAATTCCATGAGCCCTAGCCCAAACTCTTAACAAAATATCATCCTGCCTCTCTTGATACAATGATGCAAAGAACAGAAGATGTATAGAAGGTCTTCTAGATAGATAGAAGGTTGCACGGAACAAAATGGTGGCTAGGTCTCTATGGCAGCATGTATCTGACATCCTGATCTTAAAAGGTTGTATGCATCAACGTAAAGCCCTAGCCCAACTATGCCATCTTTGGCCATGTTGGATCTCTTGACACTGATTCTACCACTCCCCATATCAGTACCTCATCTCTCTCTGTGTCCTAAGGTATCATGTTTGGACAAAAGGACATGCCCCTACCAACTTCGCCAAGTGGAGAACAGCCACTACCCCGTACCGGGTTGAATGGGAAGCAGACTTTGAACCATATGTTGTGGTTAGGCGTGACTGCCCTGAATATGACCGAAGGTTTGTTGGGTTTGGCTGGAACAAGGTGGCCCACATCATGGAACTGGATGCACAGGTAAAGTGAGCCCCAAACTCCCCAGATCTCAAGGAAATTAAGTAGAGATTGAACGCATTTCAGAGACCACTGGGTCCAATTGCTCTTATTTTACAGATGAGAAACTGAGGCTCAGAAAGGATAAAAGGGCTTAGCCAAGGTCCCACAGATAGTTAGTTGCAGGTCTAGAACCTAGGCCTTGAATTTGAAAGAAGTAACATTTCATTGACCATCCATTTTACTCTATTTTAGAAAATCCCTATAATCTCTTAATAATGAAGCAAGAAAACAATCATTAGCTATTGCTCCTTTCCTAAGGCACCTGACTAAAGGTGAAACCAGCCTTCCAAACCATTAGCCTAGAGAAAGAGCCAATATTAAAGTCATGACTAGCTCATGAGTGGTCATGAAGAAAGCAAATCAAGTTACAAAACTAGTGCCCATATTTCATAGCGGAAAACCTGAGCAAGACATGCCCATCCTTTGAACAAAAATGTGGTTGGCAGGAGCTCAGATGAGGACAAAGGGCAATGCTCTAACTCTTCTTGGTTACTGCCTTAAAGAAATAGAAAATCTGTGACAATGATCAACTTAACCCATGTTCATTGAGTAATGAGTTGTCACAAGCAAATTATCTAAGTAAGTCAAGGTGGTTTCTAGGAATATTTGGAGTCCAGTCTACTGTTTTAGCAAAGTAGAGAATGCCCTGTTTAGGGGCCCAACTCCATCCCCTTTGATATTTGGTACACAAGTATCCTTTGTTCCTGTACTCCCTCCACAAAAATCATTTGACAAATCCTCCATAATCAACTACATCAACTGCATCGACTTAGATGGTTCCTGGAAGCACAGAGAAGGGCCAGTATGTTTCACAGACAGGACTTGAACCCAGAAAAGGAGATCTTTCTAAAAGATAAGATGTGATTTTTAAATAAAGTATAGGAAACATAATTTAACCCTTTCTTGTTGACTCAGGGTCCTCATTATAAACCTCAGTTGTTGTCCTTGGTTGGTCATTTAATATACTCCTGGGCTCAGAGATTATTGTGTCTTTTGATGGGGTTGATGGCCCAAATGACCTCATATGGCAACAGAGGAAAATTTAAATTTTGTTTTCCTTGCAACAAACACCATGAGGTTGAATATAAGTCCATTTTACAGATGGGCCAACTGGGGTTAGTTAATTAATGGGAAGTAAATTACACACTGTCAAATGGATAAAAAGTGAGGACTGGGTTGTAAAGCTTGGTGTCTATACTGTGTGCTCTGGAGCTTTTATAGCTGAGTTCATCTTTTTCTCCCACTTTCCTCCTCCCTATCAGACTCAGCTTTCAATACCTGTTGCTATCAGGGAGGCCCCTTCCTAACTCATTGTCTATGAACTGCTATGGCTGAAAGTCTCATGAATTGAGTCTAAAAGTTAAATAGGCTTTGAGTGAAGACCTGAAAGACTGACTGTACCTTGAATCAATAGCAACAACTACGCCATAAGCTGAGAAGACACCTTAGTCAGGAGAACCTCATGAGATAGTTTGAGTATTATCATCTCCATGTTATGGATGAAGAAATTCAGGAACATAGAGATAATATGACTTGTTCACATACTCCTTGAACTGCTGATCTCATGGGCATTTATTTTGAGGAAAGTAAAGCTTAAAGTGATAGATAGATAGATAGATAGATAGATAGATAGATAGATAGATAGATAGATAGATAGATAGATAGATAGATAGCATTCTGGGGCCAGTGAATACAGGAGCAATGATCCTATAGGCCCAAAAGTATAGAATATGTTACATGAACATCACAGGAACACAATTTATGTTCGTAATGACAACACTGGATCAACACAAAATGATCAAATTATATTCTAGAAACTTCATGTTGGAACTAGGACTTGGAGCTAAGTTGGCCTGACTCCACACTCAGAAAACTGCTCAAAAGTTAGGGGCCATTTTATAATCGGTGGTATAAAATGTACCTTCTTGGAAAACAAAGTCTTGCTAAAATGACAACCTTTAGGCCACAGGTTTTGCACCATCAAGCACCCTGCTCCAGGGCCTTTGATGGGTTGGTGGGGTCAGGTTCCATTTTAACTCTCAGATGTGTCTCAGAAAGCTAAAGATGCCAGAGAAGTGGTACCTGGTTAGGTGAGGTATGACTAACAATTTTTGCAATTGAGAAATCTTGGTGGGATATTTCTATTTTGTTTGTTTTCTTTCTCAGCTTTTTTTCTCTTCCACCTTCCAGTTTTTCCTGGAGTCTACTCTTATTTCTTTCAAAGTTGATGTATGCCTTAAATTCTGTTGCAGTTCGTAGGGCCAATTCTTTTCATGCCACTGAGGTACCCTCCATGAGTGCATGTGTTTTTTGTCCCTTGCTCTGTCCCTTGCTTTTCTGGTGTCACCATAAACCATCAGTAAGGACCTTGGGATGATTCACTATGTTCATTGTTGGTGTCTTTCTCTCCCAGGAGTATGAGTTCACTGTTCTCCCCAATGCCTACATGATCCATATGCCCCACGCACCCAGCTTCGACATCACCAAGTTCCGCTCCAACAAGCAATACCGCATCTGTCTCAAGACCCTAAAGGAGGAATTCCAGCAGGACATGTCCCGTCGCTACGGCTTTGCTGCCCTTAAATATCTCACGGCTGAGAATAACAGCTAGCATAATGGGTCCCATTACTGGGAGATCAGAGACAATGGAAGGTGAGAACCACTTGCTGTCCTGGGCCCAGTCTTAAAAACTCAAAACTGAGAAATTATTTTTGGTTTTTGTTTTGTTTGGATTTTTTTCCTTCTTTTTTCCCCCTGGTCCAATCCAGCCATTTTCGCTGCAGAGATCTGGGACCATGCCCACTCCTCCCCCACCTCTCACTTGAGTGCTCTGAAGATGCAGGCATGTAACCCAACTGGACATCCACCAAGACCATGGGGAGAGAGAGAAGTGGCCTGAGAGAAAGGGCTTATTTTCTTTCCAACAAAGCAACAACCGGTCTTCAGAATGTTTATGTAGCCACTGGATAACCATGGCACTGCTTTCGGCTTGGGGGGGGGAAGTGGAAGTCTTGGGTTTGCCATCCTATGAATTTCAAAAATTAAAAAAAGCCACTTTGCTTCTCTAAAAGTGAACTTTCTCCTTTACTCTGTCAACCTAAATGAGCACCCAAGAGCAAAGTCGGCCAAAGGATTGGATTGACCATTTGTCATCGTGAATGAAGAAGGAAGAAGCGCTACTCTTTCCCCCTTGGGGAAGGAACAGAAGGGGGATACCACTGGCTCAAATCTTTATGTAGTTTTGGTTGGTTCTTTATCCTCAAAGTCAATCTTTTTTGTCTGGAAGTTCAAAATGAGAGGTTGGGGGAAGTAATTGCTTCAAGGCTCAGAAAGGAAGTCAGTGGCCTCGGTCATTTTCATTCACTTCTTATGATCCAACAGTAAAGATTGACATCTGGAACTGGTATTGAAAATTGACTGAAAGTATAAAACTGGAAACAAACACCTATGATACACATCCCTTGCCTTCTAAAAATGATATGAGTGGAATGAGGACAAAACAAGGGCTGACTTTTCTATTGGCAGGACAGTGGGTCCTAAAAAAAGACATTGAGGTTGGGATGCTGTGTGTCATTCTTAAGTGAGCTGGATAGGACGAACTTACCCTTTGACCTTGGACAGACATTGCCAAAGCTGCCAACTCTCAGAATGACTGGATTACAAAAGAGCTTCATTTTGAGGAATAAAGATTCCTTTGGGGGGAGGTGGATTTCAGGGAAAGAAAACGATTTTGCATCGGGGCATGGCCATGCCCACTTCACCATTGACAGGGAAAGAATTTACCACTACGGTCTAGGATCCCCCAAGAGGAGTCACCGCCATCCAGAATGATGAGACACTGGACTTTTGACCATTTTCTTTCTTCCTCACTATTACTGTTGTGTTTACATTGGCAGGAACAAGATTTAATGCACTACCCTCTCTGCTGGGCTGTTTGTATCAAGTTGCAATGTGGCCGGAGAAAGCCGACTTTAATAAATGAGAGAACAGACTGTTCCTTTTGCTGCCCTCCTGCCTCCTCCTCTGTTACAATGCCTCAGAATCCTTCTGTGGCAGAGCTGTTCGATCAATGAGTAGCACATTCCCATTCCTTGACCCTCTCTCCTGTCTTCTTTCCTGATCATGCTGAGGTGTTCACCCTTACCCCTCCCTGCCTCAGGTTAGATTTTTGTTTCGCTTTTTGGCCCACAAGGGACATTTTCATTTTCACCCAAAGTTGAATCTTTGGTTGAGAGGTGACAAGGACCTTTGAGGTCATCTACCTAATTCAATGGTTCCCATTTCTTCTTGTTCCATTAACCCCCTTCACTACCATCATCACCAACAACAAATGTGTTTTGACTCCCTAAATAATTGAATATACTATTCATAATATTCTTTGCAAATTATTTCCTACTTAAGACCCCAATAAAGAATTTTTAGTGCAAATACCTTGGACCAGAGGTGGGGTACCTGTGGCCTCAAGACTACATGTTGTCTTCTAGGTCCTTGGGTGCAACCTTTTTATTGAGACAGAAAAAACCTTTTATGAAGGAGATTTGTTCTATGAAGTTTAGATTCAGTCAAAGGGCCACACTTCAGGACCTAGAAGGCCATGTGTGGCCTCGAGTTTGCAGGTTCCCCACCCCAGCAATCTTGGACCATCCCCTTGAGCCCCCAAGTGGGAACCACTCCAGCTCCCTCTCTTTATATTCACAAAAACTGAGGCCCAGAGAAATACAATGACTTATTCAGGGCCACACCAGTAATAATTGATAAAGGCAGGCTTCAAACATGTCATTGGAATCCAAAGCCAGTGGTCTTTCCGGCGTATTCTGCTACCTCTAAGTGTAGATAGACATTTGGGACAAAGCAGATGAGACTCCTGGGCTAACTAGTACCATGCCCTCCAAGGAAGTTTAGTTACTTAAGGAACACAGTTATGTAATTTTCCCAAGGCCAGCAAAATAGAACCTTGAATAGCCTTTTCCATTTCTCAGCTATACATAAACCTTGTAGAAAACACTTAAGAATCAGGTCCAATGTGTAATCATTGTTTCACTCCATATGCCTAGATATATATTTATATATGCTATATACATATAAGAAACATTTGTAGATACATACATATATACCTGAATTATACATACATCAGCATGGTGTGCACACATCAGAGAAGGCACTGCGCTCTATGAGCAAAGCAGAATTGAAATAACTCAAGAGAAATGCAAGATGCACAAACTCAAAGAATCCACTTGTTCACACTGACTATTCGTACCCAACCTGTGGTAGAGAATTCTGATCTTGTATTGGTATGATCAGCCACAGTTGGACACACTGAAACTTGACTCTAGCATAGTGATGCCATTTTGGTCATCTTTGAAAACAAAGGACAACAACCATATATAATTGTGTGTATATATACATCTTTTTAATTCAACACTACTGGGTGCTGTAGCAAAGTGACATTCATTCCCTTTGACCCCATATGTATGTATCTACATGTATATCTATATATGTAGGTATATACATATATGCCTGAATTATATATGCAAATAATATATATTATACATAATTATATATATATATATATATACATCTCTTTTTAAATTAAACACTACTGGGTGCTGTAGCAAAGTGACATTCAGTGACTTTGATCCCACATGTATGTATCCACATGTATATCTATATATAGGTACATACATATTTACCTGAATTATATATGCATACAATATATATTATACATAATTATATATACATCTCTTTTTAAATTAAACACTACTGAATGCTCTAACAAAGTGACATTCAGTGCTCACCACCATGATCCCAATGATAGAGCTGGGGGGAAAGGAGACATACCTCTAGTCTATATAGTGTCATTTCTTCCTTAAATACTTCAATACTTACTTAAATACTTCCTCGAGGTGGATACTCCTTCTGCTGATACTCCATCCACACAGTCATCCTGTACAACTCCAATCCTTGCCTTTCCATACATCCTCTATAGAGGCATTCCACTGGTTCAGCTGCCCATCTGTCATCCTCCACATCCATTCCTTAGCTGGTCTACTGCCTTCTCTGTTGTACTCTTCCTGGTCAGGGTCCTTTTTGTGCCACAGAAGCATTTTTGAGTGATTTCATCAGTGTAAGGAACTCCCATTGTGGAAACCCTATTGGTTGGGTCCTTTTATTCAATTTAATTGCCTGGGTCACTGAGAGGTTAAAGGGCTCAGGGCCATGCAGCCTCTGACTATGAAAGGCGCAATTTGAACCCAGATCTTACTGAACTTCAAGGTCAACTCTCTATCCACAATGCCATGATGTCTCTTAGCATTCAAAGTCCTTCATAATTCTTTTTTTTCTCCCATAGTAATTAAATAATGTTCGATGACCCCCCACCTTCTCTTACATAGCCATAGATACCAAGATGTATATTCCAAGTTTGCCAAGTCAGTAAGCATTTATTGAGCTCCTACTATGTGCTAGGCACTGTGCTAGGGACACAGAGAAAGAAAGATATTCCTTGTCCTCAAAGTGCTTACATTCTAATGGGGGAGAAAACATGTAAATAATTATGTACAAACAACATACATACACTTATATATATACTTACATACACACACATATGCAGTCACTTGGGATTCTCTGAAAAATGTTTCTCATTCCTAGAAAAAGGAATTTCCCATGGCTCTGGGGGCAGGGATGGCTCAAAAGAAGTCTACAGAATGAATGTCACAATCTTTCTCCATTGTCTGATCATGTCAATGACACACACCTTGAAGAAAATCCTACAGAGAACCGCTCTCCATAGGCCAGCAGTCATTCAAGTCAGGGCAAGTTATAATGAGCCTTAATTTCATTGAGTTTTATCTCTAAATATGTTTGCTTGGATATGTCATGTGGTTTAAAAATATATGTTTACTGATTATTCTTGGGTCTTCACTTCCAAAACTGCATTACATACACCTGCCTTGTCACTGGCCAGAGGCTACTGCCCTGATGCAGAAATAAGCCAGAGCTAACTTGTTTTTCAGTTGTTGTGAATTTAAGGTTTTCTTCCTTTGACCATCATTAACACCCCCAAAACTCTAGGCTCCATACATTTTCCTAAGGCCTAGAGTCTAGGGGTGGGCAACCTGCATCAAATCTCATCAGACTCATGGATGAGTTATCTTTCAAAAAATACACTGAAATACAGAATAAACTACACTCTAATATTAACATTCTCAAGTTAGATGTAAAACCTTTTGCAAATTTAAGGCCCTCTATGTTATCCGTTGAAGCTATCGTTTATCATCATTATTTACATCACACTTTGAGACTTAGAAAGTACTGTCCTTATAACCACCCCATGAAATTAGTGCAAAAAATGATAATTTCTATTTTATGGATGAGGAAACTTATGACTGGAGAGATGAGGTGATTTATATTTACCCAGTTCTTAAGTGTCAGAGCTAGGATTTGAACCCAGGACTCTCCTGCTCAACCTTATACTACACAATGAACTCCATGTCACTGTATGAGTAAATGGAATCTAGGGATCATTGTACCTCTAAGATGCTTCCTGGATTTCCAGATGGAAAGAGATGATGAAATGTAATCTCTCCTTAGAGGAGAGCTCAAGGTATTAGCACTTTAAACTATGACAGGTTTGATGTGCTGGACCCCTTCGGTAGTCCAATAAAATCTTTGGGCATCTCAGAATCATCTCTTTCAATGAATAAAATTAAATACGAAGATTACAAAGGAAACCAATTATATTGAAAGAAAGATGTATTTTTCCCCTCCAGGTTCATGGACCCCCTGAAGTCACATCAACTTCAGGTTAAGAAGCCCCGCATGAATAAGATGTTTATATTTTTGCTGAAAAGGGTTTCTGAGAACATAGAACTTGCAGGTCAGTTCTTTGTGCTACATCTTAAAAACATTGATCTACTTTAATTCTATACCTTCAAATGACTGCCCTGACCTCCATTAATGCTGCAGGACTGGTTATCAGAAAGGGAGCAATGAATTTTGGCAGGAAAATAGGTGGTGACAAAAATGGAAACACCTTTGCATTCTCTACATAGGTGGAGTTAACATACTAGAAAAGCCCAAATATTCAACTCATATTTCCTGTGTACAAATAGCACACACAGGAAATGGCGGCATGCTCTCCACAAATCTTTCCTTTTAATAATAATCATCATAGCTAACATGTCACTTTCAGGTTTGCAAAGAATATTATGTATGTTATCTCATTCATTATATTTTGTCCTTAAACAAGAGGTTGTTTCTTGCTTGGTGCTTTCTTTTCTTTCCCTGGAAAGATCAGTAAAGTCAGAGAAGGGGTAATGGGCAGTGCCCAGAAATAGGCTTCCCAAACCAGGAGCAAGATTTAGCAAGTATGACTCAAAACCTACCTTTCTGACTGTCCCCATTTGCCATAGAGGGTTTCATCAGGAGATCCCATGTACAGATTTGATCAGTCCAAAAGTTGTTTACAGAATTCTAATTGGAAGAGATGTCTATGGCCATCTACCCCAATCCAGTCATAGGACTTTCTGTCTTTTTTAATATGAGAATAGAGTTGGAGCCATGGAAAGTTGTTCTGAGACACTTTGCCAAGATTCCATTTCACAAATGGTCTAAAGAGATAAGACAGTGTTCTAAGAGCACAGGAAGGCAACAGATGAGGGTGGTGGGCAAACTGTTCTCTGATGCTTCAGGAGAAAAGCTAGAATGTAAGTGGTATCTGATGATAGACTATACCTTGTTTTGTTTTGTTTTTATTATGAAAAGTTTTTGACTAATCTCCATAATAATATGTTTAAGTAAAAGGTTTCTCTTGAATATTATGAAGTTAAATTGATATATATATATATGCATATACACTTACCATTTCTGTTTAAAATGCACCTTTTAGTATCATCAATAATGATGTTAGCTCATATTTATATTTGTGGTTCTCATAGTATTTTGCATATATTATTTGATCCTCATAGAAAGCCAGCAATGCCATACAATAGATATTAGAGATATTTTATTAATATCTGTATTTTATGTATAAAGAAACCAAGGCTCAAGTTAAATGACTTGTCCAGGGTCACACAGCTAGCCAATGTCAGAGACAGGACTTAGACTCAGGTTTCAAGTTTCCCTTTAACTGTATTTTTGAAAGGAAAACCCTTATATCAAACTGTTACTGCAGGAAATTTAAGGAAACAAACATTTACAATCAATTTTTATGCCTTTTTTAAAAATTACAGTAAGATGTACATATATATGGCTATAGTTTTATATATAAATATATATTCATATTTATAAATTTATATATACTATATAAATAAATGTATAAGTATATATATATAACATATATCCAGTATACACATATATGTATATATGTATGTGTGACTATCTATGTATGTATGTGTACTAGGGGTGCAGAACTTGTGGCCTGGAGGCCATGTGGCACCAATTCACCTCCCCTGGTATATACACACATATCTACATATAAATATGCATATACAAATACATACATATACACACACACATGTATATATTCCAACACATGGTTCTATGTGTTGGTGGCTCAGTTTTGAATTCAGGCAAGGTCTCAATGACACTCCCATTTTCCAGTAGACTATGAAATCTACCTACACTCCTTGAACATCAGCTGGGATGGTACCATTTTAATATCCTTTTCTAAAAAATCCATATTGGAACTAACAGAATCCTATAATAGAGCAATAATGCCAGCTAATGGTCTTGTCATAGGGTAGTATGAATAATAATTCCATGTGCATGTGTAAATGTTTTAGCAACATTCAAAAGGGGTGGTTATTTCCTGGAATACCTTGCAAATTTAACATATCCAGCAATCAACACATCTTTATTTAAGCACCAGCTGTATGCCAGGCACTGGGCTAGATACACATACAGAATAAAATAAGTCCTGCTTTCCTTAAAAAGGGGAGATAAGCACATATATAATTATATACAGGATAAACACAAAGAGAATAAATACAAATAAATACAAAATAGTTAATTACAAAGTAGTTGAAGATGTATATAGGTAAATATCTTATTCTCTGTCTCTTAAGTTACACAAAAAGGAACTGTCTTAAGAACTCAGGAATTCTGACCTCCATCATGGTTAGGCATAATTTATGAACCTAAGTTAAATTGTCCATTAATATTTCAATATTGATTTTTTCTGAAGGTTGTTTGGTGCTCAAGGTAGAATTAAGTCACTTGGCATCTTTTCCTATAAAAAAGAAAATAAATTTAAAAACCAACAGGCACTTGTTAAAAGGTCAGGAAAGGCTTTCTTTGTCAGGTAAAAGTATTGCTACTTCCCTCATCCCATTTCTCTGGATTGGTAAGCAGCCAAGAAGGGGGTCAGTTATATGCATAGAGCTCCAGCTCAGTAGAGCTAGACACCCATGGGAATGGAGGAGGGAAAAGAGAACTCTTTATGTGAGATGGGTTGGCAGTTAAGTTCAAGAAAGGTCCATTCAGCAATCCCTCAGGATTGGCTGTACTTTCCCAGTGCATGGGGGCGGGGTGTCAGATCAACCAGGCAAGACACTTTTCAGATTCTAAAATACCAAGAAGACTTTCCATCAGATGGGTTATTGCAGCCAACCTGACCTCATACATTTACCTTGAATAAAAAGCTTGGGGCTGTTTGGAACTCAGAATTGAGATTGTAATGTTTTCTTCAGTTGCTCCATGAGGAACCCTTAGTGCTGAATGCCTCGGAGTGGAAAAAGTGCCTGTGACCCATTCTTGACATAGCAAGAAAAGAAAAGAGAAAGCCTCCTACTCCCACCCAGGCTGGCGACCATTTCTGAAGGTCTGCTTTGAATGGTGCATTATCATGGAAGAGGTCCTCTTAGCAATCATGAAAACAGTCAAAAAACCTGGACTATTGTTTCCTTTGACTAGAAATAACAGTAACAAGATTTCTCTAGTGCTTTGAAATCTATAAAGGGCTTTCCTCACTATTACTCTCTGAGGTGGGCACTGCAAGTATTATTATTACTTCTATTGTATAAATTAGGAGGTTGAGGCTTAGAGAGGCCAAAGCACTGCTCCCAGGGTCTGTGCAGATCAAAAATTCCAAAGCCCGGATTCTGACCCAGATATCTTGACTCTTCATTTCTTCCCCTTTCTACTACCCAATGCTGCCAAAGTATGGTCTGAGT
>CM053623.1:242244111-242275641 GCA_028646595.1 Phalanger gymnotis
TGGTCTGAGAATGCTGGGTACAGGATGAGAGAATGGTGGCTGTCTATAAACAATAAGAGGCATATGAGTATCTTTGGGGAAAGTATCAAGAACACTGTAGGTTATTTGAGACCATATTTTTCTACCCTCAATCAATCTTCATGTCCCATTCATGAGCACTCATGGTAATTGCTCTAAAAACTCTTGGACTACAAGTTGATCAATATATCCAGAGGATCATACCAAGCAAGCATTAATTAAGACATTTAAGAGGTCCCCTCATTCAACCCCTACTCAAAGTATGAATCCTCCTCTCTAACAGCCCCAGCCCCCCAAAATAAAACTGGCCCTGTCCTGTTGGGAAGTCCTTTTACATCCATTCCTATGCCCAAATTTCACAATTAGTTGATGAAATTGTTTGAAATTATTTGATGAAATGATGAAGTCACTATGCTAGGTGCCAAGACCGAATCTAGTAAGATGTAAAGAGACAGTGTCTATCCTCAAGGAACATAGAGTCAAATGAGCAGAAGAAGAGCAGATACATTCAAGGATAAGAATAATGAAAGGACAGTGCCAGGCCAAGTGTTTTAGGAATATTTGAGGCAGGGGAAGACTTCTGGATTCCAACATCCAGTTCTCTTGTTATATCACTGGATTCCACCATACTCCATGACGAATGAGCTAAAGCCCAGAAGTTCAGGGGTTCCCACCACCCTCTCTCTTCAGTTGATCCCCCAGTCACCCTTACAAAACTGCAAAGTTAAAGGAAAAAAAGCAAGCCCAGCATCTAGTGATCCAAGAAATGACCACAGTCAGGGTTTTGTTCTTTTGGAGGCCATCCCCACCTGCACTTAATTGTTGGGAATTTTATTAATGGCTAATGTATGAGATTCTTGGTGCCCTTCCAAGTTTCACTTTTGGGTTCCAAAAGAGATTAACTGTGGCATCAGGAGCTACCGTGGTGACTTAAGAGAGCCGCAGTCTTAAAAGGAAAAAAAGGACAAAAAGACTGCCCCAGTTGCTCCTCTAGCTAGCTAGACATTCCTAAACAAAGCTGGAGATTGGAAAAGAGGAGAGGAAGGGGAGGCCCAGAAGCAGCTTCTTCCACAATTGACTGGACTACCTAGCAGAGTTTGTTTCCATCTAGTTGTGCTAAACCACATTGCTGGCTAGCCTAAGTAGAAAATGATGCATAAAACTTTGTTGTTGGAAGGCAGTTTAGAAAAGAAAGCATCAATGTTAATAGAATGCAGATTGTCAGAACTGAGAGGGACCTTGGAACATGGAATGTCAAAGCTAGGAGGAACCTTAGAACATGGAATGTCAGAGCTAGGAGGGAACTTAGAACATGGAATGTCACAGCTGGGAGGGACCTTAGAACATGGAATATCACAGCTGAGAGGGGCCTTGGAACAGAGAATGTCAGATGTGGGAGGGACCTTAGAACATGGAATGTCACAGCTGGGAGGGACCTTAGAATATGGGATATCAGAGATGGGAGGGACCTTAGAACATGGGATGTCAGAGATGGGAGGGGCCTTGGAACAAATAATGTCAGAAATGGGAGGGACCATAGGACATAAAATTTCAGCGTTGGGGGAGAATGCCATTTCAGTTGAATGTTAGAGTTGGGAGATACCTTAAAACACAGAATATAGAATGTCAGGAAATATAATTTGACATAAGGTGGACTGTCAGACATGGAAAGGACCTTAGGACAGAGAAAGTCAGATCTGAAAGGAAGCAGAAGGTCAGAGCTAGGAGGGAATTTAGAATATAGAATGTTTGAAGTGGGAGTAGCTAAATGGACCATGGAATGTCAAACATTAAGTATGGAATATTACAACACAGAAGATTAGAACTAAAAGGGCTCTTAGGGATTTTCTAGCCCAGATCCCTCTCAATTTCAGATTTAAAAGAAAACTGAGGTTCATTAGCTCTTGGAGCTAATATTCTTGCTATCTGTGGCATATATCACACATCTGGAAGCCAGATCATGGTTTCAGAGAACAATGCTCCTTGACTTCTCCTCCACAAATATAAACAGCAACAAATCATTTTTGTACCATGCAGTGTTTGACCTTTGCTTGCCTGGGACATGGACATGTAGTTAGAGACAGAAATGAGCTGCACTAGAGTTACAAAGAGTACTTCAGTGATGTATCTGATTCTACCTGACTTCAGCTCAGTCCCTCAGCCCTCAAAGGTTTCTCTATGACTCATTCCTTCTGTTTCCCCTTCATCAAGTTTGAAAGCATTTTTGATGGTTCAGTGGGTGTTTGTGTGAAGAGGCCTTGGGAACTGTCCATCTGCTGGGTCTGGAGGGCCCTTGTTACCTCAACTTACTTTCTGGTTTCTCACCAAGTTTCTCTAAGAAAAATGGGCACAACTACCATGCCCAGAGGCTTTCTCATTGAAGGGGCTGGAAACCACAGATGATTCCCACAACTAGTGGATTCAAATATCCCCATGATACAAAGGTGGCACATTTCAGGAAAGGCTCCAAAGCAACCAGATTCATATACAAGGTAAGAGACAAAAGTGTCCTAGAGTTGGTTAGCAGGATAGAATAAGACAGAGAGGACTGGATTTGGAAGTAGAAGAGGTGGGATCCAATACTGGGGCTACATTTTACTAGCTGTGTGGCCACAAATAAGTCACATTCTCAAGTTCCTCATCTTTAAAATGAGGGGATAGAGCAAGTTAACCTCTGCAACTCCAACCAGTTCTCAATCTGTGACCCCATGACTTGGGGCCACTTCAGCCATTTTGTAGGGAAAAGAACACTAGATTTGGAGTCTGAGGACCTGGTTTCAAATCCTAACTCTCATAAAGTGAGGTCAGATTAGATGGCCAGGGAATTCAATGGCCATCTAGTTCTAGCCTCTCATTTTACAGATGACCAAACAGGCCTAGAGTTCACAGAGGTAAAGATAGGTTTTCAATGAAGGTCCTTTCACTCCAATTCACATAAAAGAAGCTAGGTGGGGCCATAGCACAGAGAATGCCAGGCCTGGAATCATCATCTTCATGAGTTCAAATCCGGCCTCAGACACTTAGTAGCTGGGTGACCCTGGGCAAGTGGCTTCAGATGTCTAGGACTCATTTTCCTCATCTACTAAATGAGGGATTGGATTAGAGGCATTGTGGCATAGTTAAAAGGGTTTTCAGTTTGAAGTCCAGAGGACCTTGCTTTGAATCCCATCTGAGACACTTAATACAACTTTGTGTCCCAAGAAAGTCTGGAGTGAAAGGTTTGTGTTGATCAATTGTTTCAGTCATATCCAACTCTTCATGAATGCATTTGGGGTTTTCTTGGAAAAGATACTAGAATGGTTTGCCATTTCCTTTTCCAGTTCATTTTTCCAGAAGAGGAAACCGAGGCAAGACTTGCCCAGGGTCACATAGCTAGTAAGTGTCTGAATCTGGATTTGAACTCAAAAACTTGAATTTTCCTGACTCCAGACCTGGCACTCTATCCACTAATGCCACCTAGCTTCTCCTACATGAAGTAGAGTGAAAGGACTCAGTTCAAATCCCATCCCATCTCTACCTCTGTGAACTCTGGGCTTGTTTTGTCATCTATAAGATGAGTGGGTTGGATTAGATGGCTATTGAAACCCCAAATCTATGATCCTATGATCTTTTGCAAATAGGAGACTATTATATTCCCATAGAATATAAGTTCCTTAATGACAGAGACTGATTTCGTTTTTGTCTTTGCATCTAAATTCTCTAGGACTGTGCCTGGAACACATCAGGTACTTCATAGGTGCTTTCTTGATTGATTAAATTCCACCCTCAGATTCTTACTAGTTGTATGATAGCGGGCCAAGTCGCTTCCTCCTCTGGGCCTCAATTTCCTCATCTGTAAAATGAGGGGACTGGACTAGATGGCTTTGGATATTCCTTCCAGATATCCATCTATGATCTTATGAACTTTGGTTCTAGATCTCTCAAAGATCCCTGGAATCTGTAAATCTATGATCCTTGGGCTCTAGGTGACATCTAAGGACTAGAGAAATCACTGAATTGTGAGTCCAAGCTTGGTGGGCAGAGCCCCTTAGTTCATGTGCCTCTGATTAGAAGTTCCCGACTACCAATTATAAGTTCATCAAGGTCTGGGGCTGAGTTGTCATGTCTAACTAGCTTGGATCATGCTAACCTTGAGGTGTGCCATGATCACAGATCACGATGATCACAATAGAACCACAGTGGGGTGACTGAAAAATAAACCACCCCCAAATCATTCACCCTAACTTGCTATCCTATTAATGTCTCTGAACTTTCTGACTGACTTGTGCCCAGAATACAAAAGCCCAGTAAGGATGGATGACTCTAAGTGTTTAGGGCAGAAGTCACCAATTATTTGAACTTGAGTGGCATTAATAGAACTAATTTCTTGACATTTACATTAGTAATTAGCACTTGAACAACATATTAGTAATAGTAAACAGTAATAATGACTAGTAATTAGCATTAATTAGTAATCATTCATTGATAGGGGTTTAATTAGTAATAATTACTCATCATAAGTAATATCTTGCATTTATACAGCTATTTCGAGTTTGTATAAAGCTTGTATTTATCTTGTATTTGTAAAGTTTGTATTTATCTCATTTGATCCAATTAACTTCAACTGTGAAGCAGGTGCTATTTTATCCCAGTTTTACAGACTGGTATGTTACCAGGTCACCAAGCTATGTAAACGTCTGGGGCAGGATTTGAACTCAGGGTTCTGAGACTCCACATGTAGCACTCTACTACACTGTGTCATTGCCTTATGTAATGCTTTGTAGGCTTGACCTACATTAAGCTTCTTAACAGGGTGGTAGCTATTTTACCACAAACTGAGACTTAAGAATGATGAAGTGATTTTCTCAAGGTCACACAGAGAGGGGAAACTCTAACCCAAGTCCCAGAAGCTCAGAGTGGGAAGAGATGTTTGGGTCGTAGTGGATCCCTACTCAAAGAGAAGCTGTACCCTCTGAGAGTCTGGGATTCCCTGATTGCAGTAATATAGCCTCAGAACTGAAAGGTACCTTAGAGATCATCTAATCCAACCCCCTCATTTTACAGATGAGAAGACTGAGGCCCAGAAAGGTGATTTGCCCAAGATCACCCAGGAAGTACTCTTCAGAGCAAGAATTTAAATCTGATTCTCTGACCCTAAACACAGGGCTTTCTTCACTCTACCTGTCCAGCTATCTTTTCTACAGCACCCCCAACAAGTAGTCATCCATCCTCTTCCGGAAAGCTTCAATTGACAGGAAACTCATTCCCTATTGAGTCCTGCTTTGGGGCAGCTCTAATTATTGGGAAATTGTCCCTGAATCAAACCAGCATCTGGCAAACCAGCAGCCTGGCAAGCTCTCGCTTTCTACTCTGCTCCTCTTGCCTGGGGCTGCTGACTTGGCTTAGTTGAGAGAATAGAACAAAAGAAGAAAGAAAGGGAATTGGAGGTTAGGAGGACAAAAAGCCTAGAGAAAGAGAAATACCAACTGGTGAAGACTTAAAATTCAGTCGTAGGCAGTTAGGTATCTGGAAGCATTCACACAGCACAATCTGCAAGGGGTTTCCAGTCCAGGAAAACATTTACAATCTGATAAAGACAGAAAATACCTCCGTTCTCTATACTGTGTTCAAGTCCAGCGCTCACTTTCCTTACAATCATAGAATATAGCTCTGGCTAATGACCCCTGCATTGCAGCTGAGCTCACCCAGGTCAAGTGACTTCGCCAGAGGATCATACATTTAGAGCTCAAAGACATCACCTAATCCAATCTTCCCATCTTACAGATGAGGCGACTGAGGTTTAGAAAGGTTGAGTATCTTGCCAGGGTCTCCTATCTGGTAAGTATCTGAAGTAGGGTTAGAATTCAGGTCTTCCTGACTCCAAGTTCAGCAGTCTCTAGGCACTATTTCAGGATGCCTTTCATTGTTCCATAAGAATTATAAGAGTTGCTGTTGGACCCTAGATCTTTTGAAGAGCCACAGTGATTGTTCTATTATGCTGTCTACTCGTTGTACTTTTATCTATTAAGTGCCTGCTATGACAAAGTGACAGTATT
This sequence comes from Phalanger gymnotis, assembly GCA_028646595.1. Taxonomy (NCBI): domain Eukaryota; kingdom Metazoa; phylum Chordata; class Mammalia; order Diprotodontia; family Phalangeridae; genus Phalanger; species Phalanger gymnotis. The sequence continues at coordinate 242,250,165 of CM053623.1, forward strand.
TTCTTTCAGCTCCATGGAGTATTATGATATCCATGGATATCAGTCAATTTCAACTGCCTTTGGAGACTTAAGAAATTTCCCAAAGAAAATACCGGCCAATGATGCTAAAAAGCACTACACTGTTATTAGTTCATTTTAAACTTAGACAAGAGAAGATGCAGGACCTGATTGCTTAAAGGAAAAGATGATAACTTTTTTGGTCTCATGAGCCCCTTTGGCAGTTTGGTGATATCAACTCCTTTTCAGAATAATGTTGTTAAATGCACAAAATAAAATATATAGGATTTCAAAGGACTGATTATATTGAAGCAAAGATGCAATTTTTGCCCCATCCAAGATCATAGATCCCCTGAAATCTACCCCAGGTTAAGCAACCTTTGATGTAAAGAATCATTGAATTATAGATTTAAAGCTGGATGGTATCTTAGAGATCATTGAGTCCAATGCTGTCATTTTAACTAAACGTGTGACTTGGATAACACATGAAGTGACTTGCCCAAGGTCATACACATACTAAGTATTTGAGGTGTGATTTGAGCCTAGGGCTTCCTGTCTCCAAGACCAGAGCTCTAGCCAGGGAAGGAGGAGAAAGGGAGAATAGAAATGAGTTTTCATAGCAGCTGCATAAGTACTTGGTAAAGTATGTAGAGTAGAGAAGTTTTAACAACTGATCTGTTTGATTATCTTACCTATTCTCTGGAGCTAGTGTCTAGGGCTGGCTAAGACCATTGGAAACCACTCAATTGAATCATCTTCATTGGGTGCACTTGGGGAAGGCATCATTTGAAACATCCTGACTGTTAAGTAATTGGCAGCTCAAATGACCCAGATGGGCAAACTAATTGGAATTAAATGAGATTAATCAGAATAAGCATTTTTTACTGTGGGTTTCAGTAATGCCGAGACACTATTTACTGAGATGATGAAATAGATGTGAAGTGCTGAGACACACACTGAGCTTGTAAATGAGTACGAAGCTTTTGTCAGCCCAAGGAATTTGGAAAAAGTAATATAGAAAGGAAGACACAAATTTTTTACAGTTGTTTTTCCACCTTATCACCCACTTTTTAGAGATATAGGAAGAGAAATGGACATCCTAAGCATATGGGCAAGGTGCTATCTGTATTTATATGGCTGGCAAGGAGAGAGCATAATCTTCTTGGGCTACGAGCTCCCTTCCTTGAAGCTGCCTTCATCCCGTGACCTTTGGGATGACCTTTACTTTAGATCTTGACATCTCTGCTTCTCCGTGACTTGAAGAATGAGTTAAAAACCACACAATGAGGGAAACTGCAACCTTGGATTTCATTTTGACTGATGAAGCAGAGAGTAAGTTCATGGCATGGAGAGGATGGAAAACCTGGAGAAAAGAGTGACCATGTCAACTTGAAGTTTAAATTTATAATAGTAAAGAAAAGGCATTTTGTGCATAGAATCTCTGCCTTAATTCCAAGAAAATAGATTTCAGACAATTCACACTCTACTGGAGAGAGCACAACTCCAACGGGCTAGTCACGTTTGAATGCAAATGCTATTTTACAGAGAATGCCCACAAGGCAAGCACTTATATGGAGGTCAGAAGAAGTAATATAAAGACAGTCTCAAAGTCTCTCTGAAGGACTTTGGAATCGGTTGTAAGACATGGGAGGCACTGGCAGAGGACCACCCAGAATGGTGTGCCTGGGTCAAAGAAGGAGCTGTACTCTATAAGCAGAGCAGAACTGAAGTAGCTCAAAAGAAATGTGAGGTGCACAGACTTGGAGACATCTCCACTCCAAATGTTCATATGGACTATTTGTGCCTGACCTGGGGTAGAGCCTTCCATTGGGCTGATCAGCCACAGTCAGACACACTTCACCTTGACCCTACATAATGATGTCATTTTGGTCCTTTTCAAGAACAAAGGACAACAGCTAATCTCACCAGAGAACTATCTGTCAATCCACACAAATTTCTTAAGATTCATTCTACCTTATTGGGATAATAGGAATTAAATTTAATTCAATAAACACTTATTAAGCACCTACTATATGGAGAACCCTTGTGCTTTGCAATGGTGAAGAGGTAAAGTTTAAATAAAAGGAGGTTCCTGCCATCACGGAGCTTCTAGTCTAAGTGGTAAGCATAGAAAGCCTTTTGCTTGGCGGGGGCAGGGGGGCACCTTCCATTTTGAACCTTGGGCCATGGGAATATACTTGCCTTGAATTTTGTGTCTTGGGACACAAGCAGTTTAGCTCAAGAAAGAACTTCAGGTCTGGGATTTTATCTTGCCAGGTGATCTTCAGAATCTTCCTAAGACATTTCAAGTAGGAGAGATTCAGTTTCCTGAAGGAGGGATGCCAAACCCAGGAAGACTAAAACAGATTGCAAAAATCTTCAATAACAGTATCCAGGAAGACCAAAGCCCAGAATGACCTGAGATTTTGGGAAGGAGGAACTGCTAAGGACAATATAAAAGGGAACATTGACAAAGAGCCCCACTGCTTGAGACAGACAGTGGAATGTTAAGAGAGGATAGACAGAAGGATCATGGGATCATAGGCTGAGAGCTGGAGGGACCTTAGAGATCATACTCTACATAGTACTCTAGTGCAATCATTTTATAGATGGAGAGACTAAGTCCTGGAGAGGCGGGGGCAACCTAAGCAGTCAATGGCAGGGCTGGGACTGAACCCAGTGCCTCTGCTTCCAAACCTAGGTCTCTTCCCACCATGTTTATGAGCACAAGCAGGAACATCAGCTCACCATTGGATCTAAAGCTGACCTTCCCAGAGGGACAGACTGTATGGCACAGAAGCAGAGAGTAGGGCTGAAAGCCCAAATTTATGAAAGCAAAAATTTAGCATTTAGCTATATTTGAAAAGACAAATATCTCTCTCCCTCTCCCTCCCTCTCTCTCTCTCTCTCTCTCTCTCTCACACACACACACACACACACACACCCCTTTTTCAAAAGGGGATTTCAGACCAAGCCTTAAGAGTGAAATGGAATGCAACAAGTGTCAGAAATTACCTGTGGAGGTCTGCAAGGTACAGCTGAAATGATGCTGGATTTATAGTCAATGGACCATGCCTTCTCCCCTCTCCCCCTAAGCCCATCATGCTTTTTTACCCAGTGAATGCTAGGTTTGTCTGGTCAATGCTGTTTGTTCTCAGGGCTCAAGATTTGTCCTTCATCCCCTTTCCCCAGAAAAGTTCTTCCCCTCAGAATATAACAATGACAATAATAACATTCACGATAATGATTGCTAACATTTATATAAAGCGCTCTAAAGTATGTAGGTACTATCCTTATAATAACCATGCAAAGCAGATGCTATTTACTGTCTCTTTTTTAAAAGTGGGGAAACTGAGGCAGAGAGAAGTTAAGTGACTTGCCCAGGGTCACACAACTAGTGGTTTAGGCAGGATTGAGACACCTAGGTACCTTCAGACCTACGAGTGGTACTCTATTTACTGACATGAAGTCAGTCCTATTGCTTCTCTAGCAAATGGAGATACAATGCTAAGACAGCTGGAGAAACTCAAGGATCCTCGCCAAGGGGCAGGCTCTGAGTTCTCCTTGCCTTCTACCAGCCACACACTCCCCATGTAGCCCTCTCATCGGGACCTCCCGAATCAAAACTGAAGGAGCCAGCATCCCAATCAATTTCCTGGTGGGAAGTGGGAAATATACTTGAGATCTGTTTCACTTAATTCATATGTCGTGCAGGGACCCCACTGTGGGTCTGATGGCTGCCAAAACATTCAGGAAAACCTTCCAATGTTCGGCCAAGCTCAGCTGTACCTGGGGAAAAGTTGGTGGTTTGAAGGGTACACACAGTCCTCCCACCCAAACCTCCCCTCCAGCTCCATGCCAAGTTCCCCTGGCCTCAGATAGGCCAAAGAAAATCCTGTTGCTCTGAGGATAGATTAATGCAGTGATACAAGGAACAGCTGTCCCAAGTTGGCCTCTGGGATCACAATACTCCAAAGCTTCTTCCTCTTACTTTTACATCAAGTATAATTTCTATTCATCATTAGTGCTAACAAGCCTGACTAGATTTTAAAGCCTGATATTTTGTCTGCAGGGTGATAGTGACATCACAGTCCAAGTGGGGCCAAATCCTGCCTAGAGTTCATTAATCAAATGACCATATAAGTCCCAGAAGTAGCCAATCGGTACTGAGTTTCCCCGTTGTCCTAGCTGTTCTTAATTGTAGCTGCCTCTGCTAAATTGGATTGGGGAGGGAGACCAAGCCTATTGTTTTATTTCAGAAGGTTTCAACCCTCCCAAGGTAGCTACTTCAGGCAAACCTGAAAATCTCCGTTTCCTGGAGTAGTATCAGCCAGCATCCAGAGATTGGTATGCACATCTTCCCCTCTTGTGATCTGTCTTCTCCTAGCTGTTGGGTTGGGTTACTGGCAGGAATATCAGGGAAGTAACTTGGGACTCCTTGCTCCTGATCTGGGTTGGTTGCCCTCCTAGGCCTCCTGGGAGGGGGAGGGGAGGAGTGGGCAGAGGCTGTGACTGCCATCAACAGCTTAATGATTGATTAAGGGGCCATAGGCTCTGGCACAAAAGGATCCCAGAAAATGTCAAGAACTTAAGCTCAATCTCTGTCTGCCATCCATCCAGAAGTGCCAAACCTTAGGGAAGCCAGAAAGGAAATTACACAGTGGTCTGAGAAAGAGCTTAGAAACCCAGTCGAGCAGAAAGAGAACTATAACTATGCATGTGGATGAGAGAGGGAGTGTGTGGGGTTGTTAGCTCAGGTTTGTACATCTGTAGCACACAGGATCCCAAGAAAATGAACCCAGGTTTGAGACATATTGTGTATCAGTGTCTACTAAAAATGATAACTCATGGGCCCCTACCAATGTATTTACTATTACCAGTCAAACTCAAAGACATATAAGTTCAAGCCAAAAAATAATAATAATAATATAGAAAATTAAAAACAATAAATAAAATTTCTTAAAATAATAATTAAATTAATTAAATGGGAAAAGCTACTAAAAAGAAAAATGCCCTCATATCCACAGGGGAATGCTGCTACACCACCAGTTGGTAAGGGTCACAGGAAGCTAAAATGTCTGAGGGATACACATGAAAGGCACATGGCCAGAAAACATACATCTCCAGGATAACTGCAGTGCTGCAGAGCCACTGATAGCCTCTGATGAAAACATCATGCCGCCCTCTGATACTTTTTCTTGAATATTTCCATAGAATTATTCTGGTAAATCTCCTGGATTAGACAACTAGTTCCGTTCCAAGGATCATAGAACCATAACCTAGAGCTGAAAAGCACCTTAGACATCATCTAGTCCAATTTCCTCATTTTACAGAAAGGGAAACAAAGTTATGGGACTGCCCAAGGTCAGACATGTGTAGGAAGCCCTAGAGGCAAGATTTGAACCCAGATCCTCTTGTCTCCTTGGGCAGATCTCCTCCCTCTGGATCATCCTGCCTTGCATTTGGAACATATGGGGAAAAAAGACCTGGCTCAGCCAGCAGCTGACCTCTGCCTCCCTACCTGTTGAGGGCACCATGAGTCCATGGTTCTTCAGCCCAACAGAAGCAGGACACTGCAGGGGTCCTGGCCAAAAACGAGTTGTCATGGACGTATAGACCTAGGGATTCCCCATAGTATGAGTAAAGTTTTTATTATCATTTTGTATTTCACCTAATGAAAGAGGTTTCTTCAGACCACCTTCCCTCTAACAAAATCTTCCCACAATGGGTAATATGCAAACTTCCCCAGCTCTGTGCATAGGTTGTAGGTGGTGTTGATCACCAATCTACCCCATTTCAGGGATACAAGAACATCTTAATGAGGACTGAGAAGAGATACTTCTTCACCTATGGGGGCCCTCCTTTCATGGCTGAAGGTAACTGTAAGTTTTCTGGTATTATCAGTATTCCCAAGTGATTTCCTCTTTCTAGGATGCATTATTCATGGCTCTCCAGAGGAAGAGTCAATTCGGTGAGCATTTATTAAATGCCTCTTATGTGTAAGATAACTCGATAATTGATCTTTCAACACCCTCAACATGTGTTGCCTCCAGCACAGGCCATCTCTGTGTATATGAAGGAGAAGAAAAAAAATGTTGTGCTAAACTCAAGGTCTGAAATAAACGATACAGAGTATTGGATCAAAAGGCAATTCGTTCAAAGATGCGTCAACTCCAGAAAGACAATAAAAAGAAAACCCTTTAATGAACATAGAGCTATGAGAAGGAATTTAGGGATGAGTATCCCCACCCCAACCCCTGAAATAGAACATATAGAAGGCACCAAGGCAACCTGGCTTCTATGAATTTGGTTAATGGAGAGAGAACTATATTTTAATCATTAGTTTTCTTTATAATTCTATACTTTTATTCAGTTGTTTCAGTCATGTCTGACTCTTCGTGACCCTGTTTGGGGTTTTTCTAGCAAAGATACTGGAGTGGTTTGCCATTTCCTGCTCCAGCTCATTTTACATATGAGGAAATTAAGGGAAACAGGGTTAAGTGACTTGCCCTGGATCACACAGTATCAGAGGCCAGATTTGAACAGACGAAGCTGAGTCTCCTGAGTGCAGGCCCAGCACTCTATCACCTGCACCACCTAGTTACCCCTATAATTCTATATATTTTATTTAAAACGTTATTCTGTAAAGGGGGCCATAGGCTTCACAGAGCTTCCTGAAGGATCTGGTAAATACTATTTAGCTGACTGTGGACAAGTCACTTAACCAATGAGTGCTCCTGGAAGCTCTTTAAAATAAACAGAGAGAAACAACATTGGTAAAGGGCATTTTCTTCCCTGGGCCTTCCCTATACTACCCTTTTATTGTTGTTAGTATTTATTTATGATTTTCCTCTACAGGTCATGTGAGTGTATTCAAGTAGTTTGTTGCCCACGTCTTTGATATATTTTTATCATTATTTTAAACCGTAATGCTCTTTCTATTATCCCCTTCTGCCTTGTGTCAATGCCATATTGTCTTGCCTGGAAATTCCATTGGCCACATTTGCAGCCCCATCACCATTTCCATGGCAACCAGTTTGTGATGTCTTGGTGATTATGGCTTTACTGCCGGATGAATTGAGAAAGAGTTGAGCTATAGGTACAAAATCCTGCATGCACAAACCGAAAGCGAGTCACAGCAGCGATGGGAAAGGAATCACACATTGCCTCTGCCCAACTCTATTTCATTTTATAAATGTGTGAAAATCTGGTCTCTCCCCTTCATCTCAGGTTGAAATAGTGCTTGATCTGACTGAGGTGGGAGATAGAAAGGGGAGAAGCAGCAGGTCTGGAAAAGAGCCAAATGCTAGTGAGAAGGAGAGAATGGATTTCTTAGAGTACCATATCTTTCGCTTTAGCCCAACTGGCAAGTGCGATAAGAATGAGGAGGTCATTTTTATCTCCAAATAAAGTCACACACAATAAACTTAGCCATAAAAGAAGAATAAAAAGTTGTTCAACCATACTTAGCAGAAGGCTATGTCTTTCAGTATTTACAAGTGATCCACAAACTATTAAAGACATCCTCGGTGCTAGGCACCATACTGGGTAGGCTAAAACAATCAAAAATCAAGGATTTACCAAATACCTACAATGTGCCGGGTACTGTGCTAAATAAATATCAAGGACATAAAAACAAAAATGAAACACTTCCTGCCCCCAACCAGCTTACCTTCTTCCTGCTATGTGTTCATAAAATCCTGGCATCCCCAAGTTGCAGTTTTGGATTGTCTAGTTCTATCTCTACCTGAAGTATGACTTGGCCATGAGACATCATTGACTGTTGGTCATCCAGCTCATTCTCGAACACAGCTGAAGTAGAAGGGAACTCACCCCTTAAAGAAGTGTTCCATCTATGGACAGCACATATTCATAGAGTCACAGAGTTTAATGATGGAAGAGACCATTATCTCCAAAGGTAACATTGACCAACATCCTCCTTTTATAGACAAGAAAAAAGAAGGATACTAGAAGAGATTTTCCTAAAGTCAGACATTTGCTCATTCACAGAAATATTTTCCCTAATTTGAGCCAAAATCTACATCTCTATTAATTTCCACCCATGTGTCTTGGTTCCAAACTCTTGAGCCCTGCAACAGAACAAGTCTGATCAATCTTTTATGCAATTTAAAAAGAAAACTAAACCAAGAATTCTTTAAATATAGATTACTTCATGCTCCCAGTATGGATACTTTGTCTATCAATATACATGAACACCTTCCCTGAAACTTAGATTTTAAATAGTCATTGGAGCACTTAGAAGTTGTGACTTGTTATGTATCATAGAACATAGGTGACTCAATAGAGGGAACAATGATCTTGGAGTGAGGAAGCCCCGAGTTCAGATCCAAATGCAGACACTGTGTGACCCTGAGCAAGTCACTTAACCTCTCTGTGCCTCAGTTTCCTCATCTGTAAAATGAGGATGATAATAATAGCACCTCTTTCCAAAGGTTGTTTTGAGGAAAAATGGGATATTTTTAAAGTGCTTTCCTAATCTTAAAGTGCTGTATAAATGCTAGTCGATGTTATGTGTCAGAGGACGGTCTTGAACCTGGGTCTTCTTAACTGAAGCCTGATTTCTATCCATCATGCTAAGCTGCTTCTCTTCTGCTTGATTGCACTTCAAATTGTTAAAAATGGTTGACATTGAACCTCTACATCTTTTCTCCTTCAGACTAAATATCCCTGATTCTTCCATGATTTTTGTATGACAATTATACCAGTACTCATCCAGTGCCCATAAGAGGCAACATCACTGTCAAATAACCCATAGAATAAAAGCTATGAAATCTAAAGGAAGTCAGCTCATGTATTTCTATGCTAAGGTTCCTGAAAACCCGGCCAATTCATGAATTGAGTATTTGCTGACCCTTTGGTCTCAATCAAGTGCTGCATTTAGCTCATGGCTGCTGCTCTCATTGGAGGTTACAGGCACCTCTAAGTTGAGATGTTTGGGCCAATGCTAAATGATATTAATCTTTATTAGTATTTCTATTCTATTGCTGCTATTATTGGCATTCTGAGCCTGCTGATAAAATGGCAAAAGTTCCAGTGGAAATGCCGTTGCTCACTTATTTAAAACAACTATCAATCAGGTTAAGAACCAAAGTGGTGACCTAAGTCTCACCTAAGAATTTGTTCATTGGTTGATGGAATTTATCCTAAACATATATAAGACAAACTTAAGGTCATTTGAGAATGTGGGATAAAGGTTGGCAAGTCAAGGTGATAGGGGTGAGAAGCCTATGACCTAGATGTTGCTGTTCAGTGTTCAACTCTCCATGACCTGATCTGGGGTTTTCCTGACAAAGATACTGGAGCAATTTGCTGTTTCCTTCTCCAACTCCTTTTTACAGATGAGAAAACTGAGGCAAACAGGGTTAAGTGACTTGCCCAGGGTCACACAGCTAGTAAGCATCTGAGACCAGATTTGAACTCAAGAACTTGAGTTTTCCTGAATTCAGATCCAGAATTCTATCCACTGTGCCCCCTAGCTGTTGTTATGACCTGGATAGCAATGGGAAAAAAGTTTGATCATCACTGAGGGGTCAAGCTCTGATAGTCCAGAGGGCATTCGTGTTTTACATCCAAATCTCATATGCTTTACTGCCTTATCTTATCACTTCTATGATTTCACCTACATTGAGAATTCCCTCCCCCACCATATATTGCAACCAAAGTAACCCAATGATAAGTTCCAGGGCAGGAATGGGGAATTGTCTGAAGCATTGGCTCCCACAGCTAAGATGTCAGTGGAATGGTTCAGTGATGGAATTCTTACCAGCTATGGAGGACATCCTTTCACCAGAGATCTTCAAGCACAGGTGAAGTGACTCCTCAGATTCCAGCTGACATTTCCTTTCACATTTGGGTCACATTAGATGCCTGCTAAAGTTTCTTCTGAAGTTTAAGTACATGATTCTTTGAGGTTTCAGTGGTAAGGTTTGAACCCAAGTCTTCTTGACTAAAAGCCTAGAGTTTGACCCACTAGAGCACCTGATTGGCTCTCTGGCACTATACTGTAAAGGTTTAGTAATGAAGAAACAGTAAGTGACTCTTCCAAGATGACACATAAAATAAGTGTCAAGTTTAGATTTGAGCCCAGATACTGAGTACAGATTCACCATTATTCCCCTATATCACACAGTACACTGGGTTAAACAACTGAGATTGGAGCAGAGAGGCTTGTGGGTCCAAAAGAGACAGATTGAGTTGCTCAGCTGATGGACTGTGACCTTTGCACTGTATGGTGTCAGACATCCCTTGGTGTCAACTGCAATCCTTCTACCCTAGTGTGAGGTCACTGCTGTGTGCACTGGGGCACCACAAATGTGGCACCACAAATGTGGCACCTTTAAATTCACATTTGGACTTTCATGGGATATCATTTGAGATTCGAGTTCTGGTCCCAACTCTATTACTAACGGTATGAGCTGTGTGGCCTCAGGCAAGTTTTCTAACCTCTCTGGACCCTAGCTGCCTCCTCTGTGAAATCTAGATAATCATACTTTCATTGCTTACCTCCAGGGCTGATCAATATGAGGTTCAAATGAGGCTATCAATGTCCCTAAAGCTATTTGTAACCATCAACACTATATAAAGGTGAGCTACTGTTTCCAGGCAACAGCTTTCTTCTCCTAGAAGACCCCTACATTTGGACCTTTTCTGATACCTCTTCTTAATTGCTTTCCACCCTCCTTCTAACACATCCTCCTCTCAGGTGCGTGAGACTGCCTGACCATAGGTTGCTGCTAATAGATAGCCAGCCCTGGAGAAAGGAGAAGTGGATTGAGGTGTCAAAATCCAAGTTGGAGGCATATTTCTGCCCATGCAGTGAAGATTGCATATTCTCTCCTCTCATTGATGAACAACTGACTGGCATGCCGGGCAGAAGGCTCAAGGCGAGAAGGCAGAACCCCCATGCCCTCCGCAAGGGGAGAGTGTTTAGAGGATCATAAATTTCCCATATTTCTTCATCATTCCAAGGTGTGATTGCCAAGTTCTTTAGACTTATGGGCCCATAAGTCAGAAAACTTGCAAAATGGTGGTCATTATTTTCCCCTATTTCACCCAGGCTTGTAAGTCAGCCTCATCTATCTCTGGCTCCCAGCACAACAGGATCTCCTGCCTCCTCCAGTGATCTTCCTTCTGTCAATTAGGCAGCTATGTTCCATTCACTTAGGGATGCTCTTTATCAGGATAACTGGCCAACAGCTTTGACACATGAAGCTAGAGATACAGGTAGGCGATGCAGTAGATGGAGTGCTGGGCTTGGAGTCTGGAAGATCTGAGTTCAAATCCAGCCTCAGATACTTCCTAGCTGTCCGACCTTGGGCAAGTCACTTGTACCTGTCTGCTTCAGTTTCTCCATCTATAAAATGAAGTTAATAATAGTTTCTACCTATCATCTAGGGTTGCTGTGAACATAAAAGTGAATCAGAGGGGCATGAATAAATAAATGCTGAGTGAGATCTTAGAAGATGAAAGAGGAGGAGTTTATTACTGCTTTAGCAAATCAAGAAAGGCATCCTGGAGGAGGTGACATTTGAGTTGCGATTTAAAGGAAGGACAGAAAGGGTAGGGAAAGGGAAGAGATTACAGGAATAGGGAAAAGCCTGAACAAGGTCATGGAGGCAAGAAAGTACAGGTATCTATGGGACAAGATGAAAGAATAAGTTTGATTGAACTATGTGAAGATAAGTAAAAATGAAACAAAACTGGAAATGTACATTATTATAGAAAGCCTTGAATGTGAAGTCATAAGCATTTTGTTAGTAAATAAGCATTAATTAAGTGTCTACTGTGTGTCAGGGCAGCTAGGTGGTGCCATCGTATATAGAGCCCTGGGTCTGGAGTCAGAAGTCTCATCTTCGTGAGTTCAAAACTGGCCTCAGACATACTAGCTGTATGATGTTGGGCAAGTTGCTCAAGTTTGTTACCTCAGTTTCCTCATCTGTAAAATGAGATGGAGAAATGGCAGTATTTTTGCCAAGAAAACCCCAAATGGCGCCGAGAAGAGTTGGATCTAACTGAAAACATCTGAAGGATGACACTCTGGCCAAGCACTGTGTTAAAGTCTTGGGGATACAAAGAAAGGCAAAAGACTGTCCCTGACCTTAAGGAGTTCATAGTCCGATGGGTATGTCAACATAAAAACAAATATGTAACAGACAAGCAACATACAGGATAAATCGGAGAAAATAGACAAAAGGAAGGCACTAGAATTAAAGTGGACTGGGAAAGACCTCTTGTGAAAGATGAGATTTTAGCTGAAACTTGAAGGAATCCAGGAGATAGAAATGAGGCAGGAGAGTATGGGGGAGAGCCAGTGAAAATCGAATCAGGAAATGAAGTGTTTCCCAAGGAGTCCAGTATCATTGGATCACACAATAAGAGGGTGGGGGGTAAGAAGATGTACGACTGGAAAAGTAGGAGAAGGCAGCATAGCGAAGGGTGAAATAGAGGCTTTATATCGCATCCTGGAGGTGATAAGGAGCCATTGGAATTTACTCAATGGGGGGATATGACACGGTCAGATTTGGGCTTTAGGAAGATCAATTTGGCAGCTGGGTGAAGGATGGACTGAAGAGGGAAGAGACTTGTGGCAGGGATGCCAACCAGCAGGCTATTTCAATAACTCAGGCATGAGGCGATAAAGACCCGAACTGGTGACAGTTTTGGAGGAGAGAAGGAAGCGCACAGAAGACATGATCAGTAGGCAGAACTGACGGGCTCTGTCAACAGATCGGATCTGGAAGGATGGGTGAGAAAGAAAGAAGAGTCGAGGGTCACACCCAGGCTGTGACCCTGAGTGCCTGGGAAGATGGAAGTACCCTCAACAATAATTGGCAAGTAAGTGAGTTTGGACTTTTATGCATCATGGGACTGTAAAACCATAACTAACAAACTGAGACTATAAGAAGTCATGAGCACTACCACATAAAGCCCTCACTAACCCTTTACATGAGGCAGCTGTGGAGTATCATGTAGAGGACCACAAAGAGTCCACAAAACCCTCTGACACATACAAATTCCATGACCAAAGTCAAGTCACTTAACCTTTTAGTGCCCTGGACAACTCTCTAAAGATTTTAATTGTCAAGCAGGTACTGACTTGCATACAGTAAGTGCTGAATAAATGTTAATTGACTGCTTAGCACTAACCACTCACTTCTCTAAAGCCTTCAAAGACTCCCCATTCTCTACAGGCTTAAGTTCCCACTTCTCCAGTCCCATCTTCCACTCTGTTATCTTTGCCAAGAAAACCCCAAATGGGGTCACAAAGAGTCAGACATGACTGAAATGACTGAATCATTACTGAATATTGCCTTGTGATATTTCATGTATAGTTGTGCATTGTTATCTGACTTTTCAAATGGAAGGGTCCTATCTACCCAAATGGACTGAGGAAAAGGAAGCCAAGTATTACATTTCTAGTATCTCCTATCGTCCTTGGCATAGAGCTGTGTCCTTGGTAAGTACAGACGTGTTATGCCTAACATCATTAATTGGTCCCTGAACAAAACATAGCTTTAGGGGAAATGATGTTATTGGGGCAATTAATTCCAGAGGAAACATTTCATAACTGGAATAAATAGCCGATTAGCCACGCAATATTACAATGGGGCTTTGTGACTTTGCTGTGGTGTTTACTAAGTATTTACTAAGCTCTCACTATGTGCCAGGCAGTATGTTAGGTGTGGGCATACAAAGACAGAAGTGAAAACAGCCCCTGGTCTCATGGAGCTTCCATTATAGGAGGGGTAGTAGATGGTGAATAGACATGTCTTATCTCTGATATGTATGAAATAGGCAATAAGTCCTATCTGTGATGTGTATTGGATACATATGCAAAATAGATATACATTTAAAGCACTTTGGGAAAGAAGATAGTACCAGCAAGTGGAGAGGTGACACTAAGCTGCTTGTACTTGGGCTACCTCCCTCACCTTCTCACTGTATGCAACCTTGGACTCTACCTGCGTGCGTGGGCTGTCCTAAGTGAGCCTTTGCCATATTTTGCCCACAACCAGGCCTCTATACTTCTTCCTGGCTGCCATTTCTAAGCTATACTGCCTGCACTTTGGGAATCAGCCTCAGAACCTCAGACAGCATGCCCCCTAGAATCCTAGCCTCAAACAGGAGGAGTTTTTACCTGATGCCCAGACACAGGCTTCCATGCCACTCCCTAGACATCTCTTCACCATGCTGCCCCTCCTTTTCTAGCTTTCCTTTAGAATGGAAACACCTTGAAGGCAGGAACTTTCTATCTGCAGTACTTAGCACAGTGCCTGACACATAGTAAATGCTTAATAAATGCTCATGTATTCACTGTGTCTATCATCTGGGTATTCACCATTTGTCTATTATCTATCACCTGTCTACATATTCATCTATCATTCATCTATTATCTATCTATCATTTGTATTTCACCTGTCTGTCATCTATCAATTGAACATCTATGCCTCTGCCATCAATCAGGAAAGGCCTCGTGTGACACTCAAGTTAAAACCTGAAGGAAGCGAAGGATTCTGAGAAGCTGAATTAGCCCCAAGCCAAGGCTTTGATTTTCATGAGCGAGATTTCTCTGAATTAGAAAGATTTCTCTTAAATGGAACAGAATCGATCAAGTTCAAGAATTAGTCAAAGGAGCCGATACATAAAATCCTTTGCGAACTTTAAAATGCTTTGTCGTTGTTCAGTTAGTAGCAGTCATGTCCACTTTTGGTGACCTCTGACTTCAGGCCCAGCACTCTATCCACTGAGCCATCTAGCTGCCCCAGAATGCTTTGTAAATATTAGCTATTTTTAATTGTTCTCACTCTCATGGCATTTCCTGCATTTGGAGGGATATACCTCTCCAAATGAGTGATTCTGTGGTAACACATTCCAAGAGAGGAACAGAAGAAAAAAATCCATATACCAAACATACTTATCCAGGGTAGCTTTTCTGATGAATATTTGGGATAGCTGACCAAGACCTCAGGTGGGTAGAGACAGATAATGCTATAAATCTCAAAGTCTATCTCTTGTATAGTTTCATTTGTTTCTTTGGGGCAAGGTAGAAGCTCCAAAAAGGACTTCTCAGGTGTTCGTTATGTATTAAGGATTCTCTCTAGCTTACTGGTCCTGGGAAGTGATGGGCAGGAAATTGAGGAATTAAGGTGTTATTGGCAATTTCTACTTCCAGATCTAATCTTTGGGTTCTTTGAATGAATGAATAAATGAATGAATAAAGCATTAATTAAGCATTTATTGTAACTGGTGATACAAATAGATAACAAAGCACCAGTGATACAAATAGAAAAACAAGACATTCCCTGCTCTCTTTGGACATTGTAGTGGCTTGGGGAGGCAAAAGAGGGGAAAAAGGAAAACAAAAAAAATCCGACTCATCCCATGGTTGACTTTGGCCCAGTTCTCATAGAGGTAGGAGCCTAGTTTTCCTGAACATGACTGGACTCTGAGAAACTCTTCCCTGCACAGGTCGTTTAGAGCTCATGTAAAGAACAGAATGACAAAGGTTGTTCATGGCCTGACTTTGTGATTTAATTGTGACCTCTCCTGAGACAGTGTCCAGTTTCTAAAAATAGGGGCAGAAAAGAAGGGGTTTACATGTGCTCAGGGCCCAGACTTCTTGCCGTTGTGCAGATTTTCTTGATTATTGATATTACAGTTTCTCACAGCTCTGAGACGGAGTGTTAGAATCTGTTACAAGGCAGAATTAACTGGAAACCTCATATTCTGGTGGATGGAACAAAGAAAGGTAGGTAGGTAGTGCAGTGGGCCTGAAATCAGGAGGTCCTGAGTTCAAATCCAGCCTCAGACACTTGTTAATTGTGTAACTGAGCAAATCACTTAACTTCTACCTCAGTTTCCTCAATTGTAAAAGGATGATAACAATTATGCCACCTACCTCCCAGGGTTGTTGTAAAGATCTAATGAGATAATATATATTAAGTACTTAACACAGTGCCTGGCACATAACAGATATGCCATAACATAACACCTAAATACTAGCTAAGATGATGATGTAGACATGTAGCCCAGTAGCCAAGACCAGTCACTCCCTGTTAGAGCCCTGTGGACAGAAGGGAGCATTTGGCTAGCAAAGGAATGCCTCATTCTGAGCTACTGACTTCCAAGGATTTCTGTGCTCTGGCAAATGAGGCAGTTGGTTTGTTCACACCTACTTTATTAGAGAATATTAAGTTAAAAATTAGAACTCTCTAGAGGTCCCTAAGCAGAAATAACTGCTCTGCATAACTTCCTTAGCCCCAGAAAAAAATCTCACACCCTCAGCTCTTCTAGTTGACTAAGCTCCACACAGATCTGGACTTTTGTTAGAACTGAGGAATTCAGCCTTCACGAGCATGGAGTGGAGGAGGTAGACAGTGTTTCTTACTAAATTCTAGATGGATTGTATAAAAAGAGCCCCTGTCTAGAATGTAGTACAATCCAATTACCCAGTCTTTCCTTCCCCTAACACACACACACACACACACACACACACGCACGATATTTTCTTGGATTTGGGTACAATAAGAAGCCATCATCACCCTATCTTGCACCTACTCCCATAACAGTGTCTTTGTTGGCACCCACTTCTCATTAAAGGCCAGAACCTTTTCAAACCTGGAGCCTGACAGCCTGGGCTAGAGGAGCCACTTACTTCTGTCTCCACAACAACAAATATTCATGAAAGGGACCCCTACTTCTTTGATTCTATGACACTCTTCCTTTTATAATAGAAATGGCCCTTGTTTATGTAGGTAGCATTTCTCTTTCAGGGGTCCAATAGCTCATGTTTGGGATTTATCATGGTTTGGTTTCATTGGTGATTGAGACATAAAAGGCACAGCCTGTGACTCTTTGGTGTTGGAGATTTAGCTGAATTCTCATACCCCTGCTGGAATACTTTTTGACCTAGCGTAGTCATTGTCATAGAGAATATAAAGGTAGAATTTTCTCTATATTTTATCCTTCTAAATCTTATCTTTAGTTGTTTTTATTGCATTTCATGGTCCACAAGTGTCTTGCTGCATTCTAATCCCAACACGGAATCACTGGTCATGGCCCTAAATACTTTTTGACAGAAGGAAGTGACTTCCTTATATATCTATGTCCTGGAACAAAGCACCAATTGTCCCACCCTAGTTACAGCTCTCTAGATTTCCTGAGATGAACTTCCTATGTCTGGTTGGCAGTGTCCCAGCTATACTCCCATGCTGCACTTCCCACAAACCCCTTTGCCTTGACAAGCAAATTGATTTTAAGAAACAATGTGTTTTATGAGGATATGGAGGACCTGTTTCTCCAATGAGCCATTTGTGATTCCTGACAGCCTGCTCCAGGGGGAGCATTCATCAGTGATTGCTCTGGATAGTTCGGGAGCTACCTAGCTTCCTAACACTCATCTTGGCAGCTGATCTGACTCCCTGCAGTGGAAACGCTTACCTGAGCATCTCCAGCCCATGACACCACTGCCTTCAAAGGATGAAAAATCTCTCTTCCTTTACCATCCTCCTATAGGCAAATGATTCTGAATAATGGGTCCCATTCATTACCCCTGTTTTAGGGGTCTGTGTTCTCCTTTCATGGAACTGACAGGTCTGCCAGACTCTGGGGCTAACTTTCTTTGCTTTATTGACTGACTGCCTTACTGACATCAATACATGTCTCCTGATTTATTATTAACTAATGCCAGTATTTAAATTCTCCAAATGTATGTGTGCCTTGGAAACTAGTTTGGCCAGCACATGGGATCAAAGGTCTGGGTGATGGGATAATTCTCCCACATAGTTTGTTGAATAAACCAGAATTTGTGATGTTGTGGAGATGGTAGTGAGAGAGAATGGAGAAGGAAAGCAGGATATCATGGGAATTTGCATTTTGTAAATATTATCCAATGATGTGTTATAAATAGACCCCTCCACCTAGAATGTGTATTAGAGAAATAAACCAACCACAGAGAATATCTTACTGGTGTTTTTATATCTGAAGCATGTAGGTGGGGCACAGTAGGTGATTAAAAATATTTGTCCATTGATTAAGACAAAGATCATTGGATTTGTATTCAGAAGACTTGGGCTGGTCCTCACATCTAACTCTCCATCCATGATCTCAGTGCCTTTGCAATGATCTCCCACTTCCCTAGAATGCACTACCTCCTTGCATCTATCTCAAAGAATCCTTCTCTTCCTTCCAGAACCTTTCCCGATCCCCCAGCTGCTCTGATCCCCTCTGTCTCCCAAGCTACCTTGTATTTATTTTTTTCATATTTACTCTATTGATATATGTGTGTATGTGTATATGTGTACACACATACACAAATACATCCATACACACTTGTTGTATCTTCTAGTTAAATCAAAGTTCTTTTGAGACCAGGGATTGTTTCATTCTTTGTATTTGTGACCCCAGTGCCTAGGCCACAGTAGGTCCTTGATAAAAGCTTGTTGATTGATTGCTGAGAGTGAACTCACTGAATGTTGGCATTTCCAAGGATCATAGAAACCATGTCTTCCAACCCCCTTTATTTTAAAGCTCTGGTTTAGTGTTACTAATTCCAACAGAATGGAAGCTTGTTGAGAGCAGAGAATGCCTCCTTTTTGTCTTTCTATTCCCAGCACCTGGCTGGGAAAGAGAAGTTGTTTAATAAATGTTTATTGATAGATTGAAAAACAAAATCACTGGATTTAAGTCAGAGGACATGAATGGGAGTCCTAGCTATTCAACTTAGCTGTGCAACACTGGACAAGCCATTTAACCTGATATGTAAATATGAGATAACAATTATCTTACTTATTAATAGGGTTGTGGGGAACATTTAGGGTTTTGTAAAACCTAAAATTCTGTAGAACTGCAAGCTATGATTCTTGGTAGGGATAGGGAATCTGAGGTCCCAGAGGTAAAGTGATTTGACCAAAGTCCCAGAGCTATAAGTAACAAAAATAAGAATGAGTTCTCCCCACCATTAGTGGCCAGAGACACAAGGTGCTGTTTGTCAACCTGGTATTTTTTTTATAGTCTGTCTCTCAAGCCTGACAATCCTAGATGTGGATGCAGGTAATTTAACCCAGAGTTTGGCAAAGCAAAGACTTGGAACATCATGACAGCAGAGTGGAGCCAGTTTCTAGCAAACTCTAAAAAGCCTTAAGAAATGCCCACCAGGCAGAAAGGAAGAGATCAGGGTGCTGGAGGCTGGGATACAGTTGTAGGAAAGAAAGTAATAGGTCATAGAATCAGAGATCTAGAGCAGGAAGGGATCATAGAAGGTCCAATCACTGCCATGTTACAGACCAGGATACTGAAGGCCAAAGGGTTTAAATGTCTCTCCCAAAACAGAAGGCAAGTTCTTGCCAGTAGGGACTGTTACATCTTTTACTTGTATCTTCAATGCCTAGCACCGTGCCTGACACATAGTAGGCACTTAATAAATACTTGTTGATTGACTAGGTCATAGAGTTAGAACTAGAAGGGCCCTCAGGTCATCTAATTCAAACCCTTCTTTTTGTGACTGAGAAAACTGAGACCAAGGGAGGATAAGGTACTTCTCAAATGTCGCCCAAATGGCAAGTGAATGAAATGGGATTCTAACTCATGTCAGGTGTTCTGTAGCAGAAGGGACTTAATAAAGCTATCTGCCTCCCCATCCCTCTTCTGGAATTACACACAGGAGAAATTGGAGGCTCTATTCGATAAAATGCCAGATATGGCCTCTGATTCTTCCTTGAGTCGAATAAGCCAGAAACGGTGGCTTCTAAAAGGGCAGAACCTTGTGGAAGTCATAGACCTTGCAATTTCGATGACATCCCTTCTGGAATCCACCAAGTCTTGCGCTATAAATACATAGTTACATGCCAGTGACCAAGATTAGCATGATCACTCACCCCCTGAATGAGCAGCTGCGGCTTTAATAGAAACCTATACATTATGTGGGGACCTTTCCGTCTTAGAGAAATTGACCAAAGACTCCTCTTTACACCTTGACATGTTTTAATCTGTTTCTTCTTCAACAAACAGAGGAGATGAGGACCAGAAGTTTTCTGAAAACAATGTTCAAACTGCCCTCTTGATATTAAAACAGCCTTTCTTGGATGATAATGATACCTTGCATGAAAGTATCAAATCCCCTGGCAATCCTCAACTAATTAGTTCTCTCTGTGTCCTTGGGTAGGAAGGATCATTTTTATCCTCTAGGTTTTTATTTTCTTCTTAAAATTTTACTAAGACTTTTGAGTGACATGAACAATGCCATTTCCCCACTGCTTTTTACCAAAGGCTTTGGAATGCATTTCCCAAATGTCTTCTGTCATTTTCTCCAATCTCCTGCTGCCCCACGATATGAGCTGTTGCCTACATGCCTTGACCCCGTCTGTTTTCTGCATATACAACTCATCTCTGAGTACCACCCTCTCCCTACATCCAACCAGACCTGATTCCTCCTACCCCCAAGAGGGTGACCAGGATGATCAGAGCACTTGCAAGTGTGCCAGACGAAGATCTATTGAAGAGACTGAGTATGCCTCTTTCTATACAGCACTTGAAGGTTTTCCAAGTATTTTGTTCATGGCTACCCTCTGAAGTAGCTATCGATTTTACAGACAAGAAGAAAAACAAAGTTCTGAAGTGAGAGCAAATCACATTGTGAATTCTGGCTCACACCTCTGTTTATATATGGACGTCATTTCCATCTGCCAATCTTCATTACATTTGGTGACTGTCATTCTGTCAGTGACTCTGGGCAACCAGCACTCTCTTCTCTAACTCCTTGAGATCAGATGGAGCCCCTGATCTCCATGGATCGACTTGCTCATGCACAAAGCTGCTAAGTGTCTGAGGTGAGAATTTAACCTAGGAGTCCTGATTCCACATTCCATCATTCCATCTGCTTTATACCCAACTACCTCTCTGAAGATGTTCTGAAATTCTTGGGACAAAGTAGTGTTCATTCCCTGTTCCTAGTAACTGCAGGGAGTTTGCTGTTGCAAAAAGGAGCCAGAAATCAGATTCCCATTCTTAAGGGTATCTATTATGCTGGTTCTTAAAAGCTAGACAGACCTTTCGTAACAGGCCAGAGGTACTGACGAGAAGATACCTCAATCTTAGCTGTACTGTCTCAGTCCTAACATACTTTATGGACAACTCTCTTGTGATGAAGCATGACTTTTACTGAGGACTTGTGAAATGACTTTCTGTCAATGACAAGGGGTGTTTGCATGTCATTGGCTGTGATGCTGAAATCACCACCAACCTGCTTTAGAATTTGCCTTTAGCATAGGGGAAAGAGCCCTGTATTTGGTGTCAAAGGATCTTGGTTTGAATCCTGCCTCTGATAGCATCTGTGTGATCTTGGGCAAGACACCTAACCTCTGTGGGCCTCAATTTTCTCATCTTTAAATTGAAGGAGCTGGACTATATGACCTCTAAAGTGCTTTTCCAGCTCTGAATCTATGATTCTTTGATTCTAAATCCCTTATCTTCTCTGGGCCTCAGTTTCTTCATATGCAAAATGAGGTGGGGGGGTGAGGGGGACTAGATGGTCTCTGAGGTCCCTTCAGCTTGAGCTTTAAAATCCTTTGATCCTGAAAGAGGAACTTTTAAAACTGTAACTGTCTTTAATTAGTGGAATTTGTGGATGGAGAATCTTTTGAGCAGGACAAACCTTTCTTTTGTTCTTTGCCTGTCTGTTTCCCTTCTTCCCCACCCTTCTCAAGCTAGGAGGGGAAATAGGAGTCTGCAACTGGACAGGAAAACCATGGGCTTCTGCTTTAGAGCTGGACACAAGCCTGAAGTGAGAGCAAATCACACTGTGAATTCTGGCTCACACCTCTGTTTATATATGGATGTCATTTCCATCTGCCAATCTTCATTACATTTGGTGACTGTCATTCTGTCAGTGACTCTGGGCAACCAGCACTCTCTTCTCTAACTCCTTGAGATCAGATGGAGCCCCTGATCTCCATGGATCGATTATCTAGAAATAGGATTCAGTTTAGGACTTTGTAAGGGAGATATACTCACAAAGAAGATATCTCTTTTTTAACAACATGGGAAACCAGTGCTGGAGTGAGTTAATAAGGTCAGACTCCAGATCACTTTTGACAGCCCATGCAACCATGCTACAAACTAGCTGGCAAACAACAGCCACTGCTAAAATAATGTGGCTGCATCATGTCTTTGGCCTGCATCCAGACCATCTTATATTGACTTAATTAAGTATAAAGTCCTCTGCCTGGCTTTCAAGGACTTCTGTGATATGATGCTACCACCTTTCCAGACTTATCTCACTCTCCACAATCGATTACACTCTATGTCCCCTAACCTTTCTCTGATTTGCAATTCTCATCCACTGTACTACTAATCATATTCTTCCCTATGCTGATAATTCCCACAATCCCCCTCTCTAATTGGTTAAATTCCTATCCTGTTTCTAAAGCTGAGCTCATATACTCCCTCTTCCAAGATGCCTTCCTCCTTTTCCCTGAGGTGGTCATGACTTTTTCCTCCTATGAACCTTATAAACTTGGCTATATCTCTCGCATATGCACCATGGATTGCATTGAGTTACAGTTATCTCTACCTGTGTCATAACCCCTACTGGAAACCCCTACTGATAAAAATTACTCACATTTTGGTAGTAATTTTAGGTTTGGGAAGTGTTTTCTTCTCAATAAACTTACGAATAAATTGTGTAAGGATAATTGTTCCAGTTTATCAGATGGAGAAACTGAGGCTTGGAAATGTGATTTACACAGGGTAACATACCATGTCATGAAGTAGCAAAGCCAAAACTTGCCCTATAAGATCCATGAAGGTGTGGGCCAGACATATTTATCTTCTCTATCTTTCTATTTTACCCAACACCCATCATAGTTTTTGGTATATAGAACATGCATAATATATGTTTGGTGAACTGAATTGAATTTCACTCAGTTAGCTTCCTCTACAAGCTAGTAATGTATGGCATAGTTTAACAGGAAGAATGCTGAAAACAGTCCACTGTGACTCTATGACTGGTAAGGATTCCTTGACCAATGTTTATTTTGGAGGACAAAGACAAGAGTGGTACAGGACATTTGAGGGATGAATAATAAAAATGAATGAGGAGGAAGAGAAGTTTGAAAAAGGAAAAGGAAGAGGAGATAAAGAGAAGAGGAAAGGGAAGGAAGAGGAAAAAAGAAGAAAAGAGGAAGGGGGGAAGAGCAAGGAGGAGAAAAAGGAAAGAGGAGGAGCCAGAAAAAGAAAAAAAGGAAGAGGAGAGAAGGAAAGAGGAGCGGAAAGGAAAAGGAAGAAAAAGAAAAGAAAAAAGGAGATAGAAGAAAGAAGAGAAAAAAGAAAAAAGAGAGAGGAGAAGAAAAGCAAAGAGAAAGAAAAGGAAGAAGAACAAGGAAGAAAAGAAGTAGAAAGAAGAAAGTGTGAAGAAGATGGAGAAGAAAGAAGAAGGAATAGATAGAAGACAGATGGAGGACAGCTGTCTTAAATCACACTGTCTCCAAACCTCAGTTTCTTCATCTGTCATCTTTCTCCTTCTGACAGCAAGAAAACAGAAGGAAGAAGTAGAAGGAAAAAGAGGAAGATGAGGATGGATAAGCGAGCAGGAAGAAGGATGAAGAAAATTAGGAAGGAGAATGAATACAAAGAGAAAGAAGAAGAAGAAAAGGAAGGAGAAGGAACAAGATCAAGAGGAAACAAAAGTAGAAAAGACCCTTAAAGAACAGTGGCAGGAACATACCCTAGGACACTAAAATTTGCAACTGTTTTGTATTTGCAACACACACACATGCTTAGATCATAACTTTAGAGCTAGAATGAGGCCTCTGAGGTTACCAGGTCCAATCCTCTCATTTTACATATGAGGAAACTGAGGCCCAGAGAGATGAAGTGACTTACCCAGCTAGCAAGTTGTCTTCCTGACTTTAAGACTAGGGCTCTATTCACTCTTCCACCTTACTCCCTGAGGAGATCACAGACCTATTCCATCCATGAATAACATCAAGTGCCTGCTAGATGCTAGGATACAAAGACATTATTCCTGGCAGAGGCTCTCAGTATACCCTTCAGAGCTTAGCCTTCTCCAAAGATTGAGAAAAGTTTCAAGTTGAAAGACCAGGCTTCTTCTTGTCCTGCTTCCTAGAGTCAGTAGCCATTTCTCTGGGAATGCTGAGTCTACAGCCTCTCTGGAATTGTAGTTCATTAGAAAATGCAGGTAGCCAAATGCCTTGCCTCCTGCCCTGCTTTCTACACCCTTCTAGAAGAAGCCTTTACCAAAGCCACTCAGTGCTAATGTCTTCCCTCTGTCAATTATCTCTAATTTATTTTATATATATATATAGACATACATATATATGCACATATACATGTGTATGTATACATACAAATATACATATATACATGCATATTTTATATGTGTATGCACACACACGTGACTTATCCCTCCTTTAAACTGTGAAGTCCATAAGGGTCCTTTATTTGTGTCCCCATCTCTCACTACAGCTCCTCGCATTCAGAAGGCACTTAATAAATGTTTGTTGGTTGACTTACTTATTCCTTTCCTCTACATTACAGCTTCTAATTTGGGAGTGAGCATGGATTCCATAGTAGAAAGCATCCTAAATTGGAAGTCAAAAGCCCTGGGCTCTGCTTCTGTGCCTTTGGGACCTTGGGGGAATCACTTCATTCTCTGGGTTTCAGTTTTTTTTCACATGTAAAATGAATGCATTGGACAAGATGACCAAGAATAAGTGAATGAGGAAAGACCTTCTTTCACTCACTAAAGTTTTGATGAAGTGTGTAAGTACAGCAATATGTCATTTATCCCATGTGTATCTTATAAGATGGGAATGACAATACTACCTACCTCCCAGGATTGCACCTCCCTCCCAGGATTGTTGTGAAGGTCAAAAGAGATAATTGTAAAGCATTTAACAGTGGCTGGCACATAGTAGGTACTATATAAATGTCATTATTATTGTTGTAATAAGACATTTCAAGGCTAGGGAGTTGATTGTGTTGTTGCATTTGGCTCTGAACAGAACCCATCTAGAAAGTGGTGTTTGGTTCTGGCTGCCATGTTGTAGGAAGGACATTGACCAACTGGAGCATGTACAGAAGACAGTGACCAGAATGGGGAATAGACAAGAAGATTTACCATATGAAGATCAGCTAAAAGAATGAGGCGTGTTTAGCCTAGAGAAACTATCTTCTGGTATTTGAAGGACTGTCATATGAAAGAGAAATTTGCCTCATTTTGCTTTTTTTTCTCCAAGTACTCCAAAATACCTTTATTTAGCTGATGAACCAAACAGGACTTTGAGATGTTTTGTCTGGAGTACCAGTCAACATTCTTAAGTTCTGTCTAGGTGTCAAGCATTGTACTAGGCATTGGAGATAAAAGTACAAAGAATGAAACAATCACTACTCAAAAACAGCTTATATTCTAGTAGAAGAGATAATAATTGCATATAAAAACATG
>CM053623.1:242276141-242292028 GCA_028646595.1 Phalanger gymnotis
CAAACTCAGTCACACAGCTTTTCCCACTAACCTTCTCTGCTGTCTTTGCTCTTTGTGGGTTGAGAGGTCTGGTACATGCCACAGCTTTTTAATCTTCATTTTTGTTATTGTGAACTTGACAAAGATCAAAAAACATTAATATTTCCCCCATATGAAAAACAGCTGGATATGAAACCATGAATTTCCACTACAATCATTCAACAAACATTTACTAAGTGTTCACTATTTGCCAGACATTGTACTAAGTGCTGGGAGTATAAATACAAGTAGAAATAGCCCTTCCCTTAATGAGTTTACCTTCTAATGGAAAAGATAACACATAAAAGAAGCTGAAAAGTTGGGAGATGGGGAGGACATATAGATTTTTTCTCATTTATAAGCATATTTCAAATTTTACATGAGAGGAAGTGTGGCATTGTGGGTAGAGAGGCAGCTTCAAAGCCAAGAACCCTTGGAATCAAGTGCTGACGCTAAAACCACCAATCAGCCAGTCAATAGATTGATGAATAAGTCAATATATTAAGTTGACCATTATGTGCCAACCATTGTGCCAAATTCTGGGTTTACAAAGAGCCAAAAACACATATTGACCATGTGATCCTGGGAAAATAGCTTCATCTAGCCATGCTCTAGGCAGCTCCTTATGACAAGGGCTTCATAAACTGGAGTTTGTAAACATTTTTTTAAAAATGGTTTTGAAAACTGCATTTCAACATAATTAATATCCTTTGTAATTCTATGCATTTTAAAACATTATTCAGAGAAGGGGTCCCTAGGCTTTGCCAGGCTACCAAAGGGGTTCTTGACACAAAACTTTGACCATCTCCTTCTCTAAGACAATAAGTTGCAAATAAGGTGTTGACCTGCATTGGTAGATAGAATGTCCTGATCTAGAAGTTCCTCATGCTAATGACATCACAAGTCTAGACCCTATCCCTTATTCCTTCAAATTTGACATGATGGTTCCACCACTACCCTACTTGATATTGCCCCAGAGTCTTCCTGGGATCCATCTTAATGTTATTACCTTCCCTCAAAAATTATCTCCAATCTTCTCAATCTTGTTTGTACAGAGTTGCTTTGCATGTTGTCGACCCCACTGAACTATAAACAACTTGAGAGGAATGACTTTTTTTTGCCTTTGTATCCCTAGTGCTTAGCACAGTCCCTGGCATATTGTAGGTGCTTAATAAATGCTCATTGACTCGAATTGACTTCTGAAGATGCAATGTGCTATTCCAGAAGTACTGGAACAACAGTGAACATTCTCAGTCTTCAAATCTCGGAGGTACAGATAACCTCATCCACTCCAATCATCCCTTGAACTAGAATCACCCATGAGAGGTCATCCTTCTTCTTCTGCTTGGATACCTACGGGAAGGGGGCACCTACTGCCTCTTGTGGCATCCTCGTTCCATTTGGGAGGGACATATCTATTAGGGATTCTTTCTGATATCAAGCCTCAATTTACCTCATTTCAACTTCCACCCGTTGCTCCTAGATCTAATTTCTGGAATCGAACATATTCTAAGCTTGACTCTTCAAGCCTTCTTTTCTCTGGGTTAAACACTTACAGGCCTTTCAATGAGTTTTCATATATCACGATCTTGAGGTTCTTCAGGTAGATAGCCTTCCTCCAAGAGTCTTCAGATTAACATCCTTCCTGAAATGAGAACACACGCACACGCACACACACACACACACACACACACACAGGTCATAGACGTAGAGTCAGGGCGGGGGTTGTTACAGATCTTTGAATTTGACACCCTCATTTTCCAGATGAGAAAATTGAGTCCCTGTTATTGAAGTGACTCAGCAGGTATGATGTGGCAGGGCCTAGGTCTTCTGGCTCCAAATCATAGCTTTTTTTTTCATTGAAACGCTGCTTCCTTGATTTTAATTCCATTATTGTAGAATTTAATGCAATTGTTGGCTAGTTATGTGGAATATTCTTTTTTTTCTTTCTCTGATTCTAAATGCATTTGATACGTCTCAAAGAATCTTCATGGCAATTGTTGCTCAATGTTGTTAAAGGTAACTGACTATCTTACTTCTCCAGATGCTTCCTAATTCTGTGTCTTCTCTTCATTAATTATTTGCTTTTTATTGTGTGTATACATGTATATCTTTCTCTGTATGTCTTTGAATATTGTCTCCCATTTAGATTGTGAGCTCCATGAGGGCAGAGACTGTCATTTGCCTCTTTTTGTATCCCCAGTGCTTAGTACAGTGCCTGGCACATAGAAGGTGCTTAATAAATGTTCATTGACTGACTGACTGAGGATGAAAGAAAGGCAGTATAGCATTATTGAAAGTTCAATGGGCCAAGTATCAGAGGACCTGAGATCCCATCCCAGCCCTTCCTCTAGTGAGCTGATACAGGTCATTTTGCCTTCCCCAGACTCAATTTTTCCTTGGCAAAATCAGGGGGCTGGACTTGACTTTCTTTTAGGTTCCTTCTCATTCTTTTTTTTTTTTTAAACTAGAGCTCTCGCAATGCAGGTCGGCACTTCTACTGTAGCTTTCAGGTTTTAAAGAGTTACCTGGGCCAACAGCATTCCCACTCACATAGGCAGGACTTGAACCCAGGTCATCCTGACTCCAATGTCAACTCCATATCAGCTCAGCTGCACCCCTCCCACCCCACTTGAACTTTCTGCCATTAGGGACGCAACTTCCATTGAGTATTCCAAGCTCAGTTTCTCTCTCATTGGTCGCTAAAGCAACAGTGGAAAGACTTCATCATATCTCTTCAAAAAGATATGAGAGAAGGAGAATTCAAGAATGAAATATGTGTATGTATGTATGTATGTATGTGTAGGCATGTATTATATATGTATGCATATATGTATGGATGGATGGATGAATGGATGAATGTATATACCAGGTGGTATGGGGGATAGAGTGCTGGGGCTAGAGTCAGGTCAAATCTGACCACAGCCACTTACTAGCTGGGCAAATCACTTAACCACCTTCTGCCTCAGTTTCTTCATCTGTAAAATGGGGATAACAATAGAAACTACCTTCCAGGGTTGTTGTGAGGATCAAATGAGATAGTATTTGTAAAGCAGTTAGCTTAGTCCCTTGCACAAATTAAGCAATATAAATGTTAGCTATTATTATTAATATATACACATATGTATATATATACAATATTTAAATATGTGTGTATATGTATGTGTGTGTGCTGGAATAGTAGTAATAACTAATCAATGATGGCAAAACTCAGTGTCTAGGGACAAGCAAATCCCCCGCAACCATTGACAGCTTCTGATCCTACCACAAAGCCTTGATAGTAGTTATACAATGCTAAGCAGGCACAGTAATTTTCTCCCACATGATGGCAGATCATACATGCTGGGTCATGGCCAAAAGCCATTGAATTAAAGCACACACTTGGAAATAAAATTATCTTCATTTCCTGTGGTTAAAAATTAATGACATTATGGAAAGAACTGAGAATACGAATACTGAGAAAGAAAACAGAATTGTTTGGGATCTATCATTTCACAAAAGTCTCCTGAAGATAGCTTCTCTTTCAGAGACATAGTCTAGAGAATGTGTTAACTGTCCATTTTTTTCTATACTATATAAGCTAGCATTCTGCGAGTGTATTTCCATTTCCGTTTCTCTCTGTCTCTCTGTCTCTCCCTCTCTCTTCCTCTGCTCTCTCCCTCTCCTCTTCCCTCTCCTTTCTCTCCCTCTCTCCCCCATCCCCTTCTCCCCCTCTCCTTTTCCCTCTCCCTCTCCCTCTCCCTTACTGTCCCTCTTCCCCATTCCCCATTATTTTCCCCCTCTCCCTCTCCCTTACTGTCCCTCTTCTTCCCCATTCCCCATTATTTTCCCCCTCTCCCTCTCCCATTTCACTCCCTCTCCCTTTCCCTTCCCCTCTTTTCCTCTTCTTTCTCTCTCTCTTTCCTCTCCTTTCCTTCTTTATTTCCTCCTTTCTTTCCCTTCCCTCTTTCTCCCTCTCAGCCTCTCCTCCTTCCCCTCCTCTTCCCCCTTTTCCTATCTTCCTCTCTTCTCCTCTTATCCTGCTCTCCCTCTCTCCATATCAATGATACTATTACAAGCTCCCCTAGAAAACACTTTGCTGAGATACAGTTTAGTGTGCTTCCCGTAGCCTCAATGGAGAATCAATTAACAAAAGATCCATTTCAGTGGTTACTGCCCCTTTTGCAAAATCCTAAATCCAAGACAAGGTCCACCTATGATCCCATGTCTTTTCTTCCTACAGGTGGCATGTGGTGCACTTCTGGAATTCAGTTCCAGGTGCTATCTTTTGGCAGAAAATGAAAATTATTTTTTACCATTTCTTTAGGAAATGTAGAAGCAAGTTTTGTGTCCAGTTCTATTGCATTCATTTGAAGAGCTATTTATTTATTAAACACATGTTGTTTCTCAGGCAGTGTGCAGCAAAAGTCAAAAAGACCCAGGTTCAATGTCTGCATCTAACAGCTGGCTGTGTGACCCTGGGTGAGTCACTTAACTTCTCAGAAACCCAGAAAATTTCAAAACTTTAAGCAGCATAACAGGTACTGATTTGCATTGGTAGAGTGAATTTCCTCTCTGGGAGTTCCCAATACCAATTAAATCACAGGTCTAGCAAAAAAAAAAAAACCAAAAAAACAACTGCCAGACACTGTCCTAAGTACTAGGGATACAAAGGCAAGAGCATGTTCTTGCTTTAAAAAGCTTACAACTCAGTGGGTAGCTAAGTGGCACAGTAGATAGCGAGTATGCAGGGCCTAGAGTACAGAAAATTCATCTTTGTGAATTCAAATCAAGCTCTAGATAGTTACTTGCTGTGTGACCCTGGGCAAGTCACTTAACCCCATTTGTTTCAGTTTCCTCATCTGTAAAATGAGCTGGAGAATGACATGGCAAACCACTCTAGGATCTTAGCCAAGAAAACTTCAACTGGGGTCAAGAAGAATCAGACGGGACTGAACAACAACAAAAATATTGTGAAAATCAACTTATCAAGATGCAGAATTGATACGGACAGTTGGAACATTAAATAAAAGGACAGAGAATGACTTGAAAGCAATTTTGTTATTAAAGTCATAGTTTATGGTTCTTTTAAATGACAAAATATTATATGAGTATTATTTCATTTGACAAAATATTACATAAGAATTATTTCATTTGATACTCACAATCCGATAAGGTAGGCCTGACATTATTATTCAGTCTTTTGTTTGTTTATTTGTTTGTTTTTCAGATAGAAAAGGAATTAAAGTAACTTCCTGAAGAGCATACTGCTAGTCAGTAGTGGAACCCAGACCAGAGCTCGGGACTTCTGAATCCAAGGTTAGAGTTATTTTCTTTTTAGACATAAATTTTTCATTTTTATTGATGTTGTGTATTTTTCTCTCACCTTCCCTTCTGAATCAATCCTTCTCTCCTCCCTTGTACAGCAAGTAATTCCTTATAATTTTTTTTAAATGGAAAGCAGAAAGAGTCATTCAACAAAATTAACAAATATATCTGCTAAGTCTGAAAGCATTTGAAATATGCCATATAGTCTCACACTTCTGCAAAGAAAGAAGTCATTACATTATCGAATTTCTTTATTAGTAACAACTTTGATCACTTTAATTGCACGACATTCGGTTTATTTTCATTTTTCCCATTTGTATTTTATAGCCATTATATATATTATTTTTGTCATTCTGCTTATTTCCCTTCTACTTATTGCATCAGTTCATATAATTCTTTTCATGCTTCTCCAAATCTTCATAGTTATCTTTTCTTATAGGGCAATAATATTCCATTAATTCCAAGTGGTACAATTTGTTTAGCCATTCTCCAAATGATAAGCATCTACTTTGTTTCCAATTCATTATTACCATAAATAGTGATACTATGAATATTTTTGTGTACATAACACCCTACTTTCTGCCCTTACCCTCTTGAGGTATATATGCTTAGCAGTGGAATTTCTAGGTCAAAGAATATGGAGATTATGGTCACTTTCTTAGCATAATTTCAAATTATTATACAGAATGGTTGGACCACTGAACAACTCCACTAGCAATATAATGGACCCTGGCTTTCCACAACTCCTAAAACAATGGCTCTTCCCATCATTGGCATCCTTGCCAGTTTTCTAGGTGTGAGGTAAAACTTCAGAGCTCTATTGATTTAAATTTCTTTTATTATTAATGACTTGGAGCAGCTTCTCCTATGGTTGTTAATACTTTGAAAGTATTCAAGATCAATTT
Organism: Phalanger gymnotis; assembly: GCA_028646595.1. Classification (NCBI taxonomy): domain Eukaryota; kingdom Metazoa; phylum Chordata; class Mammalia; order Diprotodontia; family Phalangeridae; genus Phalanger; species Phalanger gymnotis. The sequence continues at coordinate 242,282,372 of CM053623.1, forward strand.
TTTATAATGTTTCATCAGTAATCCATTAGGGAATGTCATCTTGTAGATTTACGCTAGTTTGCTATATATATATATATATCTTGGACATCAGGTCATTATCGAAAAATGTTTTTTAACATCCATTTTGTTTTATTTTGAGTTGTAATTATTTTCCCATGACCTCCCATCTTTTGAGAAGGCAAGCATATGGTAACCATTATCCATATGAAGTCATGTAAAACATATTTCTGTCTTAGCCATGTTGCAAAAATAAAAGCAAGAAAAATAAAGGAAGTGTATGCTTCAATCCACACTCAGAGTTCATCACTTCTCTCCCTGGAGGTGGATAGAATTTTTCATCATAAGTCCTTTGGAACTGTCTTGGATCATTGTTTTGATCAGAGTTGCTAAATCTTTCACAGTTGACTATCATTACAATATTGCTGTTGCCATGTACAGTGTTCTCTGTTCTGCTTGCTTTACCTTGAATCAGTTAATATGTCTTTCCAGGTTTTTTCTGAAATCATCCTACTCATCATTTCTTATAACACAGTAATATTCCATCACAATCATACATCACAACCTGTCAGCCATTCCCCAACTAATAGGAAGCCCCTCAATTTCCAATTCTTTACCACCACAAAAGAAACTTCTGTAAATTTTTTGTACATTTAAGGGTTTTTTTTCTTTTTCTTTGATCTCTTTGGGATACATAACTAGTAGTATAATTGCTGGCTTAAAGGGTATGCATAGAGGATACACACATTCCCAGCATGGCATGAAGATGTCTGGGGAGACACTTGTTGAGTCTGGGGCTAGGCTGGATATACTAAAGGCTTACCAATCTGAAGTTCAAGGTGCTAGGGTGTGAGGTGGAGGCTGGAGTACAGTAGTGTGGCAGCATGGAGATGTCAGAGTAGTAGAGTGAAAATTGGTCCAGGATAGACATGATGAATAGTTACCATTCTGCAGTCCTGTTTTCCAGGATGAGAGATAGAACGCTGGACGGGAGGTAGAAAATGTAAGCATTTACATATATGTGTGCACGTGCATGTATCCAAAAAGATATGTAACAAGGAATGTATATCATGGCACATGTACATTGCTGCCATCAGTCAACACCACCTGCTAGCTCAGAGCTGAAGGACTTGGGTGCTTTGGGATAGGGAAGAAATCTCCTTAATAGCCCCTCCCCTCCCCTCTGTGAACACTGGAAAAGGACAAACCTAGTCTCTGTTCTCAAGAAGCTCATATTCCAAAGGGTTGGTGAAGATACAAATCCCTATGCAAATGAAGTTTATTAAATGAGGTAAGGGAGTGATCTGTGCTCTAGGAAAATCACTGGCCTGTGGTTGGTGGCTGTTTTTGTGTTTAATATTATTGGTTTTGTCAATTGTTTTCCTAATGTAGAACCCCACCTATGTGTCTCATGTATAAATCCAACTTGTTCATAGTGAATAATTTTTGGATATATTTCCATAATCTTTTTCACTAGCATTTTATTGACGTTTTAAAATTTATATACATTGGTCTATGTTTGGTTTCTTTCTATCAGATGTCCCTGGTTTTAAGAATCGAGGACTTAATTTGTCTCATAAAAAAGTTTGGCTGAGTGTTCCTGCTCCCTACCACCACCCCTAGTTCTGTTATATCTAGGTCAATTTCATTTTCATGTATTAAATTAAAATCTTCTGTTAATCTGAGTATTTTATATTTTTGTAGATAATTTTTATTTATAAATTTTCAGTTTTGCTGGCATATAATACGTTTTGTTTTCTCTTTTTGTCTTCTCTGCTGTGTATTTTCCTTTATCACTTTTTAGTAACTTGATTTCCACCTTATTTCTGATAATGATCTTGTGAATTTTTTTAAAGAAACATGTCACCCTCCTCTTCCCACCCACCAATCAATAACTATAGTCTCCTCTATATACTCTACCTAGCGACCCTGGCCTCCATGATATTCTTTGCACACAACTCTTCATCTCCCCACTCCCTGCTTTTTTTACTGACTGTCTCCCATGCTTATTAATCATGTAAATTTTTTCCAATGGGTTTATTTCTCTTCTAATTTTTAAGCTTTCCTCTTCTGTTCTCATTATGATTCTGTTTTATTTGTAGCTCTTCAAAAATGTCACATTGTGTATTCAGTTTGTTAATCCTCTCTTTTTCCTTTTGGTTGATTTATGTTCTCTCAAAGTATTTTTCCTCAGGGGACTACTTTGGCTACATCCCAGAAATGTTGGCGTATTGTGTCATCAATATTGTTCACTTTCACATCATTATTAATTATTTCTATGATTGGTTCTCGAGTTTATTTACTAGTCAGGATGTCATTATTAAGCCTCTATATAAATTTGTATCCAGGAGTCTTCTTAGCATAGAAACAGAGCCAAGTGAAAGAAATATTTACTAATGAGGTCTTCTCAGAAACAGTTATGATGCACATGTTTTAAAAAATGAGTGGGTTAGAGAGGAGTTTCCATCTTGGATCTATGAATCCCTAAATGGTTCAGTCTCACCCTCCCATCCCACCAAATGTGTGTGTGTGTGTGTGTGTGTGTGTATATATATATATATATGTGTGTGTGTGTGTGTGTGTGTGTGTGTGTGTATGTGTATGTGTATACATATGTATGTGTGTATTATGTATATGTATACATGTATTCTATATACACATATGTATTGCATTGTACACGCATAACCATATATACCTATGTACATATATACATACATGTGTGCATATATATGCATACATACATACTTACATAAAATCATGAGGCCACCAAGATCATAAGATCATCTGTTTAAAGGGAGAAGGGGTTTGAGAGGCCATCAAATCCACCTCCATTCTTCTACAAGTAAGGAAACTGAAGTCTATAGGTATTTTGTGGTTTGTTTAGGGTCACACAGTAAGTAACTACCTGAGGCAGGATTTGAACCCGAGTATTTGCAACTCCAAATCCTCTACCCTGGAATGAAAATAACAGTAATTTCTCACTGCCATATGGTACCGAACTAATTAAAAATTCATTTTCCTATAATAAAGCTGTGAAATAAATAATATTATCCCCATGTTGAGTAAAGCCCAGAGATCAAAGAGGTTATAAAAGAGATCACAGAGATTAGGTATCCAAGCCTGGTTTAGACAAATGATGTTGTAGGTTATAAAAGAAAGTAGGGTTCAGAGAGGTTAGGCAATTTTCCTGTGATCATATTTAATGTCAATGGTTGTATTTGAAATTAGCTCCTCCAAATTCTGATTCCAGCTCTTTTCCCACTCCTCCATGATTACTTTCATCCGTGAACAACAGAGCCTTCATTCACTAATTTTGCTTTCCTGTGATCCTCAAGAAAGTAAAATATAATATGCGGATAAATTGAATGAGATGCCTGTGAAGTTACTAGGCTTAAAATGAGCCAGTAACTATAAACTGACCCATTCCAAACCAACAATCTCCCTCTTCCTACCTCTACTCAGGTGTCCTAAACCCAGATTGCTTCCCTAGCCTTAGTGATTTTCCTACTGCTCTTTTACACGCTCTAGTACTTACAGGTAAACTTCCGTTCCCCTTCACCCTCTTTTGGTTTTATCCCAGAGTTTCAGCTGTAGACAGCTCCCTACTAATTTTAGTATGTACTCTGTATAATGGGAAAATGATGAGCTAAAGGCTAGGTCTTCTGCCACCTAGTAAATTCATTTAGGGCTAGGGGCATAATTAAAGCAAAGTTGAGAGGAGGAAATATGGCACAGTGGTTAAGGTGCCACATTTGGAGTCAGGAAGACCTAGGTTCAAATCTAATTTTCCTGACTACAAGCAAATAATGTAGCTTCTCTGAGTCTCGGTTTTTTCATTTTAAAAATGAGAGAATGGCTGCTAAAGTCACTCCTAGATTTAAATCTACAATCATATTATAATGAAGAATGATCATTTACACCACTTTTTGTTTGTCCAAGTGTTTACCAATAACATCCTACTGCCTACTCATACTTACCGTTAGGGTTCCCAAAATTCTAATTCTTCCAGAATCAGTGTTCCATGATTCAGGAATATAGAGGATCCTAAGAAGATTATGACTATAGAGACAGGCTTTTGGGAGGAAATGGTGAAAGATCTGGGCAATCCCCCAAATGCAGTCTAGCATGATACCCTACGTGTACCTGACTTTGGGTCATATTTATAGTGCAATTAGAACAAATCTCTGAGATATAGATACTGAAAGACTAATACAATGAGTTCATTCAGCAGTATGCATAATCCAGGCCATATGATTTTTCATCCACTTTGTTTTCCCTGTGCACTTAATTTTATTGCTGCAGCTTACACACAGGAAGTGCGTTAGTGTTCCAGGGTCCATTCATCTTTGAATGAGCATCTGGAAGACCTTACCAGCATTAGGGGATAATTTTTGGTTTGGAATATACAAAGGAGGTCTAATTGTCTAGTGTTAATATATGTGCAAGCGTATGTATATATGTGGATATAAGTATATATGTGGATATGCATATATATACCTGCCAGTGTATGTATTTATATGTGTATATATGTGCATGCCTACATATATATATGTGTGTATGTATCTGCCAGTATAGTTTTATATGTGTATATATACATCTGTGCACATGTATGTGTGTGCGCATATATGGATGTGTATGTAGGTGTGTGTGTACATATATGTGTGTGCATATACACACATAGACATGCCTGCCAATGTATGTATGTGTGTCTCCATGTATGTGTTTCTACCTACCATGAAACTTCACTTTAGGAGAGTTCTTGATCTGTGGTCCTATGCAAATCATTTCTCTTTTCTGAGCCTCAGTTTTCTCATCTGTACAAAGCGGGAAATAATATTCATATTACCTTTCTGTAGTATCGTAACCCTTGTAGTCCTTCGAGCACTGTAAGCATATGGTTATTATTATCACATCACTAAGTGTGATGCCAAATGTGGTTCAGTAAAAAAAGAAGTGACTTTACAATCAGAAAACTCCTGTGCAAACCCCATCTCTGCCTCTCACTATCTGTGAGACCTTGAACAAGTCCGAGGCTCTCTCAGCATTAGTATCCTCAGCTATAAAATGAAAAAGTTGAACTCTGACCTCTGAAATCCCTCCAGACTCTAAAGTGTCAATCCCCTGACTTTTGGTCAACATGTCTTGGTTTCCCTCTGTAATTTATAAAACTACTCAAAACATCATTGAAGAAAGTGATCCCTGTAATTGTGTTTGTCATTGTCTTGAATGATTTTATGTTCATATTTGAGATCCATTGTCTAAAGTGAACCTCCAAGGTGGCATTTTTTCTTCTATGTTGATGCTTTCTTTAAATCAATGAATGTGAAATGCAGAGGGAGCTCATTTATATTCTTTACACTCTCAGTCAGCCAAGGAATCATTAAATATGTGTTCTGCTCTAGAGAACTAGCTGGGCAAACCTGTCTGTTTCCTTCTCATATTTTCCTCAGTGATTCTCTCAATGGATACACATATCATTTCCATGCAGGATTTTATAGGGATGAACTCAAAGGCATATAGGTTAGTAGTTGTTGATGTCCTCTCAGTACCCTTTTTGGGGGAAAGTAGTAAAAAAAACTGCCCATGATATTTTTATATTTATTCTTTCTTTTACAGTCCTCTCTCTTTTATGGTAATATAAGAATTTATCTTATCTGGCTTCTTTAAAGTTGTGTTCCCTCCAGCAGGGATTCCCTTGGCATGCCTCTATTTGAGTTCAATCACTTTGACTGACTTTTTGTAGATTGGCATTACTTTCTTGCACAGCCTGGAATATAATGTCCTCCACAATCTAGCTTCCTTATACTTTTCCAGACTCATTTCATATTATTCAGTTTCTCATGCTGCACATTCTAACCAAACTGACCCATTTGATATTCCTTGAACATAGAATTTAATTTTTTACCTCTGCACCTTTGTGCAGACTGTCCCCCCTGGCTGCAGTTCACTCTCTCTGAATTTATAGATTCATTGGAGGCTCAGCTTTTATGACACCTTCTATAGGAGACTTTTCCTGAGCCCGTTAGTTGCTGGGGGCCTTCCCCTCTTTATCTATGTATATGATATCCTACCCCTCTCTAATAGAATAATCTCCTTGATACAGTGATTGTTTTTCATTCTCTATCTTTGTATCCTCAAGTGAATGTGATCTTACACATTCTGTATATTTAATAACTGCTTTATATTACTCCTGTTTCAAAAATGGACATTGTTCTGCATTTTTGCATTATATGTGCACTGGAAAGAGAAACAGAGACTCCTTTTCTATGTATTGAAGGGCATTTCAAATTAAGAGGCTATTTGAGATGTGAATATCTCATTAGTTCAGATCTATTCACTTTTCAGAAAAGAAAAAATAAGATGGAAATTGACCTGGAATTTCCACCAGATGGCTCCCTTCTACTACTTGGCCTCCTTGTACATCCAACAAGGGTCTAAGAGCCAAGTTTCCCTGGGGGAAGCCCCAGTTCCCCAAGTGTCCAGTGTTTTCAGAAGTGAGATCTCCTGGGTCAGTGCCTGATGCTGACCAGATCTGTAGTTCCCTTCTGTAAGACCAGAGAGATGCCCTCCATCTGAATGGCCAAGCTGGAAGAGCCATTTGATCTTAGGTTCTCACTCACCCAGGAGCAGGAGTGCAGAGAAAAAAGTACATGGTGAGTAGAACAACAAATGAGTCCTCTCCCTGCTCTCCTAGACTTACTTTCATTTTTCTTAAATTTATTCTGTAAAAGAATGTATTTGCCACGCTTGATAGTATCGCTCATTGACCTATAGTCAACTCTTTCCTTATGTTGCTGAGTACGGAGCCACCCAGGAGAGCTTTGAGTTCTACCCTCCACTTTTAGAAAGTTGTGTCCTGTAACTGGAAGTTAGAGCCATTTCATAATGACATTCTAAGTGCAGAATCACAACAGATAAACCTACTTCATAGACCAAGTCCAGGTTGCAGTTTCAATGAGCATTTATTATGTGTGAGGAACATTGAACCATTAACATAGAGAAGAAAGGGGCCTCCGACATTGTTTTACAGATGAGGATATTGAAATCCAAGAAGATTGTGACCAACTTCCCCAAGGTCAAAGGATAGGGTCATGAACACAAGTCCTTTGAATCCAGAGTCAGTTCTCTGACATTCTGTGCTAGGTCCTGAAAGGATACAAAGGCAGAATCCCTGCCCTCCAAAGCTTGCGGTCTAGAAGTACAATATGTCCTGAAATACATATAAAATATATGCTAGAAATATGATACATATTGAAGTAGTTATGACATGGAGCAATGGTGTCAAACTCAAATAGAAGCTGCTTGTTGACTTAGAAAACCACAAATTAACATTATCTTTATTGTATTGAATTTCTATTTATTTGGTTAAGCATTTCAATATGTTTTCGTAGACTATATAGGTATGTGTTAGTATATACTTTGAGATCCTACTCCTGGACATCAGTTCTGTCTAGGAGATCACCTAAAAAGATGAGTAAAAGATTAACTGACACCGATCTCTGAGAAGCAGTGTGACATAGGGAATGGAGAAAAAGTGGGAAAACAAAGGCAAACATTCTGGGAAGGGTGATCCATCCAGACTGGCTTGATAGAGGATCAAAGAAGAAGAAGAAAAATATATACATATATATATACATGTATAATACATGCACATATAACATACCTTACATGTGTGCATATATATGTATAATATATTGTATCATATATAATATGTACATGTATACTTTACACACAAGCCTATATGTATGCATATATATGTATATATATACATATACATATATATATATATATATATATATATACATACATGTGTATCTGTATGACTGGAAAGGAATGTTCAAGCCAAGTCAAGCAGGGCTTCAGTAAGTCCCTTTCTTTGAATCCCCAGTGCTTAGCAGAATACCTGGCATACATTAAATATTTAATAAATGCTGGTTGACCAACTGCCTTGGACTTTGATAAGAAAAGCTGAAAAGGATAAAAGTGCCTAGGACTGGGTAGGGAGAACAGAATGGGACAAATTGAGCCCAAAAAAGAAGAGGGAGGGCTGTTTTTGCTACCAAAGAAATGCAAGTATTTTCTGTCCCTTGATGAATATGTAGGGATATGTTTAAAGATTCAAGGCAACTAATGCCCATGAAGTGCTCTGAAGCCCATGGATGGTGGCTGGAGATAAATACAGGGTACATGACCAAGCAGCTAGATAATCACTATTATTTCCATTTACTCGTACCCAGCTTTTCCAGTTCATTTGAGATTGGAGGCCTTTGAGCCCTCATCTGGAAAAACAAAAGTGGTGAGAGACATTCAACAGAAGAGAAGGGAACACAGTGTCTATGCTCAGGAAGGTGTTGAAATTTGGGGAGAGGGTGGACATTAACAACAACAAAATCCACCATGAAATCAGATCCAGAGAACAGATTGTACCCAATAGACACATAAGATGTCAGAGCTGGAAGGCACTTGAGAGGTTACTGAGTCTGAATGCAGTCCATGTGAAAAGTTTGCCCTCAGCCCTCCAACATCTCTGACAGTGTTTGAACTTTCAGCTATAAGGGAATGACAATCTTATAGGCAAAGCCACTCCATTTTGGACAATTATTTTAGGGACAGCGTCTGGACCTGGGATTTCATCAGAATAAGTAACTCACTTAATATGCAGACCAGTCCCTTCCCAGCAAATTAGAGTCTTAGAAAGTTGTCTAGAACAAAGGTGTCAAACCAGAGTGTAGACCAAACCAGATTAAAATGTAATTGGGAAATAGTTAATAATAGATACTAAAACTACAATAGAACATAGCTAATAATGTGGTTTTTTAAGTAAATATGCAGCCTGCAGGAATTGTTATGGACAGTTGAGTGGCTGAGTAGACATAAGGAGTCTAGAGTTCTGAAAAGTTAAGTGACTTGACTCATACAGCAAGCATGTATCAGGAGTGAAACTCAAACCCAGGTCTTCCTAGCTTGGAGGCCAGCTCCCTCTCCTCTATAACACACAATTGAGCCTTATGAAATCTATCCCTATGTAAACTAAAGGATAAAGGCATAGTCCAGCATCATGGATGCTAGATTTGGAGCTGAGTCAATAGTTAATAAGTCAAAAAATACACACTTAATAAGCACCTACTATGGAGGCGGAGCCAAGATGGCGGCTGGAAAGCAGGGACTACCGTGAGCTCCCCACCAAGTCCCTCCAAAAACCTATAAAAATGGCTCTGAACCAATTCCAGAACTGCAGAACCCACAAAGTGGCAGAGGGAAGCAGGGCTCCAGCCCAGGACAGCCTGGATGGTCTCTGGGTAAGGTCTATCCCGCAGGCAGCTGGGAGCTGAGGGAAGCGGAGCTGAGCAGAGCAAAGTCCAGCGTGGGTGGCGCAGACCAACAAGACCAGGAGCAGGGCGGAGCGTGCCCTAGCACCCTGAATCAGTGAGCTGTACCAGACCTCTCAACCCACAAACAGCAGAGACAACAGAGAAGGTTAGTGGGAAAAGCTGCGGGACTGAGTTTGCCCTTCAGCTACTGCCCCTGGGGCAGCGGAGGTGGGGCAGCTACAGAACCACAGCTGCAGTTGCTTCTGGCCCCAGGCCCACCTGGTGGGAGGAATTAAATGGCTGATCAGAGCAGGAGTGAAGAGCCTGCTGAAGATTTATGCCCAGTCCG
>CM053623.1:242299728-242317814 GCA_028646595.1 Phalanger gymnotis
CTGAATCCATGACCCTATCACCCTGTGATGCTATATTCACTCTGGATATACACTCTGACTTGTTACCTTCAAATGCACAATCAGTGGGACTGCCATTGCCTTATTCCACAGACACATAGTGAGTGATTGACTTACAGCATCGCAAGATTTCAGTGCTGGAAGGTGACATGGCTAGTAGATAGATAGATAGATAGATAGATAGATAGATAGATAGATAGATAGATAGATAGATAGATAGATAGACAGACAGACAGATAGGTAGGTAGGTATAGATATAGATAGATAGAAGAATCTACTCTATGACACCTCCAAGTGGTCAACCAGCCTTTGCTTGGAGACCTCCAATGAGGGAGAACTCACTACCTCCTCAGGTGGTCTATTTCACTTCTAAATGGCTCTGAGTGTGAAGAAGTTTTTCCTGCCAACCAGTTTAAATTGGCCTCTCTGTGCCCTCTACCCATTGCTTCTATTTTGGCCCTGTGGGGCAAAGCAGACTGAGTCTGTTCCTTCTTCCATATGGCAGCTCTTCAAATATGCTCGAAAACAGTTATCATATTCCCTCAAAGTTTTCTCTTCTCCCAACTAAACATTCCCTAAATGACCCTAAAATTCCCTTTCAGCTCTGTATGTATGATCTTAAGTCTATTCTTTGGGCAGATATTGTAGCAGATCATGGCATCATTATTTCTGAAATGAAGAAAGCAAGGAGCAGAAAAGTTAAGATATTTGCCTGAGGTTACACAGTCCAGACTTATTAGCAGAACCCAAGGTGCAGGAGATTTCATTCTACCCCATCTCCATTTCTAATAGACTTTGCAGACTTGCTCAGAATCTTTAATACCTTGAGGATTTGTCATTTCACTAGTGTGGGTCTCCCATACCTAATGAAGGTGGGAAGTTCTCTTCACCTTCATAAAAGATTCCTGTGAATTACACTTGTCTAAAAGAAAATCATCTGATCGTACTTTCTGAGGTCCACCACACTGAATCGGCATTTTTTTAGGAGCACCCCTAACTGAACAGAAAAATTGACTGGTTTCAGTTTCACATCATTAAACATTTATTAAGCACTTACAGTTTGTAGAAAACTCCACTACTTGCTAAGGGAGAGTAAATGAGGCATAGTCCCTGCTTTTATGTTGATCCCCATCTAATGTGTTGGGGGTGAGGAGCAGGGATGATTTGGGGCTTTTTGTGACAGATTGTGCTGGTCCTTTACAGGCAGTAACAAAGCTGAAACCCCAAGACTTGCTTTTCTCTGCTCACATTCTTCCTTGTAAGAAGCAGTTTTACATATTTAATTGCCCATGAAATAATGGAAAATTTCATGCTATAGCAGAGCACACTCTATATTAATGGGTGCCGTGCTAGATGACAAAGTGAGGCAGGTTCACTGAGGCAGCCGAAAATGAAAAATTAAAGGTTATCAGAATGAAAAGTATTAGAAATCATTGGATTTTTTTTCTCTTTTTCTTTCTCTAAGAAAAACTAAGTATCTGAATGCTTGGGGAATCAAAGTATTAACTATCAAATATGTTAAGACTGGAAAAGATCCTGAGCTTGTCATTTTCCAGGCTAATAGGGACTGGAGCATCATCATACTGTCAAGCAGTCTTCTCTTTCTTCAATTATTTTGTGCCTGAGATCTGCATCTTTAATCAAGGCCTCCTGAATGGCAAGATAGCAAAAACTTTTCATAAAACTATTTTGCCTTGAAAGAAGATTAACATCTCTCCCTGATTGCCCCTTTCCACCATTGCATTTATCCCTTCCCCTCTTTCCTATTTCTCCTTTTTATTCATTTCTATTTGTGTACATGTTCTTGAGGTTGATGCTTTTCTGGGCCCTTAAAAATTGGCTGACAGAACTTGGAGAGTTGGAAAGACTTCTCAGCCCACAAACCTGAGTTGGAAGACTGATTTTTTTCTACTTGTGTTTCGTTGGACTCTGGGCAGGTCCCATCAAACTCTCTGAACCTCAGTTTCTTTATATAAAAATAAGGATATGAATGCCTGTAATACCCATGTCATGGAATTATTGGAAGATCAAATTGGGCAATGGAAGCACTTCATAGCTGGAAAATATGTAAATGGGAGCTTTTATGATTCCCTTAATGTCTGGAAGGACAAGGCAATATCTATTTAACTTATTTGGAATGGAGCCATTTATAGAGTGTCTTGATCATGATGGAGGAGTAAAGGAAGAAGAGGTGGTGGAAAGGAAGGAAATTGATGGAAGAGGAGGAAGGGGAAGAGGAAAAAGGAGGGGAATAAGAAAGAAGCAAGAGGAAGAAAAATAAGGAAGAAAAGAACAGAATCAGGGTGGTTCTTAGAGAGTCCAAAAAGTATCATGGAGACAATATTTCACATAACACTTCTCTTTTAATACTACCAACAACTCCATGAAGTAGATAGGGTAAATATTGTCAATTTAGTTTATATATGAGAAAATTGAAATTCTAGTGATGTCAAAGTAAATGGCAAATTCCATTCTTCAATCCAGATCCTATGATCAGTCAACTGATATTTATCAAGCAGTTACCATGTGCCAGGCACTGTGCTGTAATACCCAGTCTTGTGAGTAACTTATCCTTGAGTTCAAAAAGTCAACTTTACATGCACAAGATGTGGGAAGAAGGGTTAACTAGTTGGTGGGGAAAAATACAGAGATTTTAGTAGATTAAGCTCAAGACGAGCCAGCAATGTGAGATGGAAGCTGAAAAAAATCTGATGGAACTCTAGGTGGAATTAAAAAAATTAAAAGTTGCCTAGCCCCTAGAAATAAAAGGGGATAGTTAATAACACTTTGTTCTGTCTAGGTCAGACCTCATCTCCAATGTCGTACTCAGTTCTAGGCACCATAGTTTCAGAATGGCCTTGATGACCTGCAGAGCCTCCAGAGGAGGGTGCCCAGGATGGGGAAAGGCCTTGAGTCTATGTCATATGAGGACAAGTTGAAAAGAAAAATGAGGATTTTTTTTTAGCTTGGAAAAGAGAAGATTTCTATAATTCCACATGAGTTTTCTTCAAGTATTTGAAGGGATGCCATGGGGAAGAGGGATTAAATTTCTTCTATTTAGCTAAAAAAGGAAGAACAAGGAGGGTAGAAATTGCAAAGGAGGCTGATTTAAGCTCAATGTCAGGAAATACTTTCCTAACTTGAGTTGTCTGCAAATGGAATGGGCTTCCTTCAGAAGTTGTGTGTCTCTTTTTACTGGAGTTTTTCAGAGACTGGGTGACCACTTGTCAGGCATATTATACTGGAAATTCCTTGTGAGGTACAGGTTGGGCAAGATGGCTGACAAGATCCTTTTGACTCTCAAATTTTTTGATTCTGTGGGTTATGACTTGAACACAGGTCTTCCAATTCCAAGTTGAAGCACTTGAGGGAGAACTACTTTGAATAATCCTAATTCGTATTTCTACTGCATCTTAAGATATACAAAGCACTTTGAGATAGGTAGGGTAGATGTTTTTAATTTGTTGTTGTGGTTCAGTTGGGTCTGACCCTTTGTGACCCCATTTAGTGTTTTCTTACAAAGATCCTAGACGGGTTTGCCATTTCCTTCCCCAGCTCATTTTACAGATGAGGAAACTGAGGCATTCAGGGTTAAGTGACTTGCCCAGGATCACAGAGCAGGTAAGTGTTTGAGGCCAGATTTGAATTCAGGAAGATGAGTCTTCCTGACTCCAGGCCCAGAACTCTATCCATTATGGTGCCACCTAGCGGTCCCCAAGGTGTTTTTAATACCACTGTAGCTCAGAATTGTTGCACCTTCCAAACAGCCATTAGTATTGCTCAATACCAATTTTTTTTTAACACTGCAATATATAGGACCAAAAGTCAGAAGTTTGTCAGTACTGAGACTTCAGAAGTTATTAATCTAACAGCAAATAGGTGGCCCATTAACTAGAAATCTGGTCTTAGAATCATGAAAAACCTGAGTTCCATTATGGCCTTAGACACTACTAGCTGTGTGACCCTGGACAAACCACTTACCCACTGTCTGCCTCAGTTTCCTAAACTGTAAAATGAGGCAGTAATGGCATCTACCTCCCTGAGTTGGTGAAAGGACCAAACGAGCTAATGTTTGTAATGTGCTTAACATAGTGCCTGGCTCATAGTAGGTACACACACTCATGCATACACTTTATAGAGGAGGAAGTTGAATCCCAGAATGGAAAGACAACTTACCCAGTATCACACAACTTCTATGTGTCAGTGCCAGGATTTAAATCTCAGTCTTTGCGGTATGGTAGAAAGCAAGCTGGATTTGGAGTGAGAAAATATGGGTTCAGATCACACTTCCACCACTTGAAACCTCAAACAGATCATTCCCCTCTCTGGGCCTCAGGAAAATGGGTGGTCTTTTTTACCGGATGGCCTATAGGGTCCTTACCAGTCAATCAATCTGCCAGGAAAAAGCCATTCACTTTAAATAGATTTTCATTTATCCTTTTTTGTGGTTGTTGTTTGTATATCATTGTATATTCATTCTCACTCTTCCTCCCAGAGTCATCTTTTTTTTTAATGTTTTTTGGAGGGGGAAAGGCAGGGCAATTGGGGTTAAGTGACTTGCCCAAGGTCACACAGCTAGTAAGTGTGTCAAGTGTCTGAGGCCAGATTTCAACTCAGGTCCTCCCGACTCTAGGGCTGGTGCTCTACTCACTGTGCCACCTAGCTGCCCCGAAATAAAATCATCTTTTTTAATAGAAAAATTTTTAAAAGAAAAAAATGACCAAAACGATCAATATGTATAACGTTGCAATGTTCTCTTAACACCCCCCACCTCTGAAGAGAACCACTGGGGAGGAGGAGAAGTTCTCTTCTCATCTCTCTGCTTTGGGGACAGACTCGTTCTCAGTAATTTCACAACATTCACCCTCAGTTATTTTATGGGTTTTGTTCTTTCTCTTTACACTGCTGGGGCTTAATGCACGTTATTTTTCCTAGCACTGCTTAATTTACTTTGTGTCAGTTTATTGAAGTCCAAGTTTCCCTGTATTCTTACTGCGAGGTAATATCCCATTATGGTCATGTACCATCATCTCTTGTGCTGTTCTTTAGTTAACGGTCATCAACTACATTTCCAGTTTTTTGTTACCACAAAAAGTGTTGCTAGAAATACTCTGGGCTATACAGAGAATGATTGTACTCATTCACAGCTTTACCAAGAATTCATTAGTTTGCTTGTCTTTTTATACCCCCTCTCAACATTGACAATTTCCATCCCTTGCTATCCTTTCCACACAATGTGGATATATTTTTGTTCTTAATATGATTCAATATGTTGCTTGTTTACCTTCAACAAGCATTATCAAATGCCTACTATGTGTCAGGTCCTATGCTAGAGAGTAGAGGCATAAATAAAATAGACAAAATTATCCCTGATCATTAAGGCTTTCCATTCTAACACAGGAGAGAACAAGGACATTACTTGATACAGAATAAATCTATGATCCTATGGGTCAAAGTTCCAGACTTTTTTCTTCCAAATCATAATTGCCTGAATAGTCATATTGAGAGAGTGTGGTAGTCGTAGTATACATTAAAATGCCAAAGAAAAGGAAATTTCCACTTCTTTTATGATGCATTGTTCTCTGGCTAGGAACTGGGCTGCATATCATTGTGAAATATCTCCTAGGAGCTAAAAGTCTAAATGAGGCCTGTGAAACAGCTTCTCTACCTCTAGTTGTGGGCAGAAGGGTAGCCAGAGAGATACTTGTAATGATTTCAAGGATCTTAATATGCAACAAATGTGTTTACGAGCAAAAAAAAAAAAGAAGCCCAAGGCAGCTCTCAGAATTTTCAGAAATACAATCCACTTACGGGGGGCGGAGCTGAGAGATTGGTGGGTTTTAACAGATTTATTTTCTGTTTAAGGCATACCTTTTGCTAAGTGGTCTCTAAGTGCCAGTATGCTAAAATCTGGGCTAGAGGAATTAAAATATTTTCAGCAGCTACCTATGGGACCAATAAAACCACCCAATAAGGGAGGAATAAAATAAAAACCAAACGAATTCCACTGATTGCAGGAAGGGGCATGAGATGCAATAGCAAGAAGGTAGGGGTGGCAGGGAGCTTGGAGGAGATAGGGAATCTATGAGGAAAAAATGGCAGGGATCAGAGGTCCTGGAGTGTCAATAGGGGAGTTGTTGGTGGAGGTCACTTTTTCCTCTTGCTGGATGTTTTGAATAATTCAGAGGCTGGGCTAGAAGCCCCCACTTGAGGCCCGTCTGTCCAACTTGGCTCTAATGTGGGTTGTGTGCCTGTTGAACTTATTTGAACCCTGATAGAGAAATGTAGAGTGAAGAATGGACAAGTTACATAACAGGAAGCATAGGATCATGGGTTTGATAGCTGGAAGGATCTGTAGAAATCATTTGGAGAAGGGTTATTAACCTGTGTTGTATTTTGGACCTGTTTGGAAGTCCAGCCAGCCAATAAACTAGTCAAGAAGATTTATTAAGCACCTACAAGATATCAGGCACTGTGCTAAGCTCTGGGGATACCAAAAACAGCCTTTGGGAAGGTCATACCCTAATGGGAAAGTATAGAAAAGCATATGAACCCCTCCTTCCTCAGAATACATAAAAATTTTAAATACATGAAATGCATACATTAAAGTGCATTTTAAATATGTAAAATAAATACTTAGAATTGCAAAGGAAACAAATTAAGTCAAAATACAATTATCAAAACAACAAAATTTCCTAATTCATCAGCACTTAGAAATCTGTCCATAGACCCCTTAGGGGTCTATAATTCACAGATGAAAAACCCTGATATAGATTAACCACTTTTATTTTTCAAACGAGGAAACTGAAAATATTCCCAGGTCACACAGTAAATTGTAGTTAGGATTTGGATCCAGGACCTCTGACTCCCAGTCCACTACACTTTCCACTGGACCAGTCAGGAGAAAGCATTCCCAAAGATGTGTCAAACAGCAATGGAAGGTCACCTGCACAAAGCAGGCCCACAAAAGTTCCCAAAAAAGTCATCCTGAGAGAGATGCAGTGATGATTGGACTTGACCATGTGGCCTTTCCCGCTGGAAAATTGCTGAAAATGCCCATTACTACCTAGGAGAGACCGCCTGCTTGCCCAATGAGATCCTCCAATATGTATAGGACCTATGCACGAGGAGCTCCCTCGGAGGGGCTCTGTGTAGATTTTGTATGTGCAGAGTTATCCCTATGTTGTTTTCTCCCCTTAAACCTTAAAAGCAGCCTCCTCGAGGACAGAGAATGGGTTTTTGCCTTCCTCTTTATCTCAAGCACTTGGCACAGTGCCTGGCACATAGTAAGTGTTGAATAAATGTTTGTTGACTGAGGAAACCACCTACCAGTGCATGTTCACATATTCTCTGTAAATTATATTCTTGGAGACTTGCCTGGGATGCTAAGAGATTAAATGGCTTACCTCACATCAGTGGGACAGTGTGGATCAGCAGCAAGCCTGGAATCAGGCCTTCCCAGGTCCAAGATTAACTCTCTATTTACCACGCACTACTATTCACCATATGTGTATGTACGTGTGAATCCACATACATATATACACATATATGCACACAACTTATGTATTTATTTCTATATAATTGCATACATTTATACTTATTTGTATATGTATTTATGCACATATTTGTATATGTTTATATACATACTCATATATTTGTGTATACATGCATGTATACACAAATATATGCATGTTTGTGTGTATTATACACATTATACATACATATACATACATTATACATATATACATATTATACATATATACAACCATATATAGAAATATATGCATGTGTTATAGATAGATGCATGTCAGGCACTAGCATTGTGATGGTGGGCAAGTCACTTCACCCTGTGTGCCTCAGTTTCCTCATCTGTAAAATGAGCTGGGGAAAGAAATGACAAACCATTCTGGCATCTCTGCCAAGAAATCCCCAAATGGGGTCACAAAGACTCTGACACAACTGAACAACATACTTACATGTATTCAGGTTGTCCACCTCTAGAAGGTCAACCAGAAGGAAATTTTTTGTTTATGCTTGGATCCTCCGTGCCTAGCAAAGTGCCTGGTACAATAAACAAAGCTTAATAAACATTTCTTAATTCACACTGGCATAAATCTAGAGCTACAAGGGACCTCTGGGGCTGTTGAATCCAAGCTTCTTGTTTTGCAGGTGAGGAAACCGAGGCACAGAGAGGTTAGGTGATTTGTCCAAGTTGTCACAGCTAATAAATGTCTGAGGCAGGATTGGAGACTGATCCTTCTGACTCTCAGTCCAGTCCTCTCTGATTAATGGACAATTCCAACACCTACAAGCCATGCATGCCTTTGGAAATGAATCTAATAATAACCACAAGAGAAAGAAGGAGAGAAAAAAAGACAAAACCTGGGTTGCCTAATAGGAGTAGATAGATGGTGTTCCAGAAGTCTAGCTTCTCATCCTTGGTCCTCCTCAAACTATTTCCCTGAAATGATGATAGTCAGTCACCAAGGGTTTATTAATTACTTCTTGTGTTGCCAGGCACTGGACCAAGCACACATACCATATACACAAACACATACATTACTTTTCTACCAAGGTTGTTGTGATGATAGCATTTTGTAAACCTTGAATTACTATCAAAAGGTATTATTCAAAAAGAGGGTTGTTCTCCACCTGTGGCTGTGTGGTATAATAGATAGAGCCCTAGACTTAGATTAAGAGGACATTGATACTTATAGGCTTGTGACACTAAGCACATCAATTGTTTCATGCCTTTGAGCCTCAGTTTCCTCATCTGTAAAATGAGGTGGTTAGAGGAGATGGCCTGGGAGGTCCCTTACTGCTCTAGACCTCTGATTACAAGGTTTTGGGCTTCAGTTTCCTCATCTGTAAAAAGAGAGAGTAGACTCCATAGCCTGGGAGGTCCCTTCCAGCCCTCTGGAGTTAGCACCCAGCTTTTCTGACTACCAGTACAGAGTTCTTTGCACTACAGAGAAATTTCATTTCTATATTTGTTTGAAAAGAGTTGTGTGTTGGTGAGTTGCCAAAGTGATTAACTTTCCAATAGAAAATCTCACCTTGCCTGGGCAGTTGTGTCCAGCTTATCCAAATTTCAAACATCCAGGTTTCCTGAAGGTATTTCCCAAGAAAAGTGTTTATATTATCTTTCTTACGAGGGCCGATGCTGCCATCTTGTGCCTGCCACATTATCCTAGATGCTCACGTTACTCATGCCCACTGCAGAACCAGCTACCCGGAGGAGAGATGCTGTGGCTGAATGCCAGAAGCCAGCCAAGCCCTGAGAACTAGCAGAAATTTGCCCAGCTCAACAAACACCATTTAAAAGAGCAAATGGTCTCTAATAAGGACAGCAATTAAATGAATGAGTAGATTGGGAACAAAAGGAAAGGAGAGCATGACAATTGGAGATCAGGTGAACGAGGGAGCCAGTTGCTGGACTTTATAGAACCTGGGACAAATCTGGGTTGTAAGGACTGGCAATGTCAGTTGCCAGTTCCTCACTCCGAGGTTGCCCATATGCAGTGATGCTGACATCGTTTCACAGATTTTACTGGTGGAGCATGTGTCTGAAGAGCCCAGTAAGACTGAACAAAGTGAAAAAAGCAAGAGAAAACTTAGGGAAAATAAATCTTTAAATGAATTAGGAAACAGTCAGGTGCTCTGGTATTTGTGAAAAATTTAAGTAAATGACAATAATTCCAGGGACCATGACCTCCACAAGAACATTCATTTCTACCAACATTGAAGGCTTGCAGATTTTAAGTACATAGTGTAAGGATTATTACCTCCATTTTGCAGATTGGAGAACTGTGGATATCAGAGTTTAAGTGCCTTTTAAGGTGAAAGAATTGTCAATTTAGAGTTGGAAGGGGCCTTATCAAATTCATTGATTTAAGCCAAGGGGAATGGAAGCCAAGGGGAAGGAAGTAACTTTCCTAAGTCCTATGAGTTGGCATCAAACATACCCTCCAAAAAATATTCTCTTGACTATACCTTAAGAGACAGGAAGGAACTGTTGGCAGTTGCGATTCATTTCCAAATCAGCTACGTACATGTACAGTTACATTATCCGGTGGTTACAGCGAAGGTCTAAGTGTCCAAAGCAGGATTTGATGCTAAGGTCTTCCTAATTCTGGGTCCAGGACATTATCACTTTTCTGCTGGCTACCCTATAGCTAATGTTTCCTAATTCCCATTAAACATTTTATCCACTGAGCAACTTATAGTCAAATTACAGTATTATTCAACAAGAACTAGAAGGAGAAGCATTTATTAAATACCTACTATATGCCAGTCACTGTTCTAAGTAAGTGCTTTATAAATATTTCACTTGATCCTCACAACAACCCCAGGAAATAGATGGTATTGTTATCTCCATTTTATAGTTGAAGAAACTGAGGCACGCTGAGGTTAAGTGACTTGCCCAGGATCATACAGTTGGCAATGGTTTTCTACAGGTCGCATTAGCTCTGCCAACATTCTTAATTCTCTCTAGTGGTGTAATATGAATTTGGACTCATCTTCACCATACTGAGCCAGGCTACTTCCACACTGGGACTACTCCAGAGAGCATAGGCAGATTGCAAGCTAAGGGGGTGGGTTTTGTTGGACCCGATTCTCCGACTTATTCTTCTACTCCCATTCCCTTGGTTCTCCAACTCCTTGCCCAAAGATTGGAAAGTCACTATGATGCATCACTCTCATTGGGCCTGGAAGGTTTTCTGTGGATTTTCTGTGAGTTGGAAGACTTCCTAGTCTCGTGACTACTTGGTTTTCCATTTGTTTTAGAGAAATAAAAAAATCTTCCAAACTCTTAATATACATCTTGATACTTGAAAGAGGAGGGGAAGAAAAAAGAGGCAATACCTGAGTTCAATAACTGCATGTCATTCACTCTGTAGCCCTGGGTATGTCATTTCTCTTGGATCTCAGTAAGTAATGAGATCAGATTAGATGACCTCTTGTTTCCCTTTCTACTCTAAAATTATAAAACTACCAGCTTTAGTTCAAAAGTGGCCATAAGAGATAATGGCAAAAGCTATGTTAGGAAATATGGTTTGGGATGAAGTAATGAAGCGAGATTTGAAGAGAGCTCTGAAGCCTCTCACCTAAGCATTGTGCTTAGATGGTGCTGATTGACTTCACTGGTCAAAATCATACTAGATTTGGAGCAAGAATACCTAGTTCAAATTCCACCTCCTTGACATTACACAGGTCATTTATCTTCTCCACTTCTTAGTTTCTTCAACAATAAAATGTAGGCAAGGAGGTTAGATGATATGGCATCTAAAGTCTTGAAGCGCCATACATATGATCCTATGAGTTGGCATCATGCACACACTCTAAAAAAGTTCAGTTGATTATACCTTAAGAGACAGATGTGACAGATACCTTAAGATGTCAGATGTGATTCATTGCCAAATGAATGTACAGTTACATCATCCAGTAATTAGAACAATGGTCTAGGTAAACAGGTTAGAAGAAAGAATAAACAGAAGACAAAACTGCAACCCAAGATGCAACCCAACCTATCAAAATAAGCTAGCAATAACAAAGGTGAAAGTAACAAAAGTGAAAACATTGATTATACAGCGCAAAGAGCCCTAGCTTTGGAGTGAAAAGACATGGGTTCATCTGTCCCCATGACATACGCCTGGGCTACCATTGGCAAGCCAGTGAACTTTTCTTACTCTGGGGTTCCCACTTCTTAAAATGGAAGTGGGAGTTGAACTAGACCATCTTTTAATTCTAAAATCTATCTTTCTGTAAATCTGGCTAATTTTATTCCCTAGAGAATTATAACCAATTTGAAACTATTTGCCACATGGAGGAGGTTAAAATAACCTTGAATAGCCTCAGACAAAAAACCCTTAATCTCCTTGCCAAGCAGAGTGATGCAGCTGTGAAATTTAGAGTCCAAGGTCATTTGATGGAGGAGGATAGAAGTCTATAAGCAAAAATTGGTCAAGAAAAATGAACCTTCAGAAAACCTGTCAAGTTATACTGGATGTCCAGAGAGAATAGGTAGATACAATTGGAAGGAACTCCACTAACAGATGTGGAAACTAGTGTATCCATAGTGATTCCTGGCAATGGTATAATTGCATTAGGACTCTTCTATTTAAGTACTAGGAAGTGAGGGATGGAAAGGGAAGAAGAAGGGAGGGAAAATGGAGGGAGGAAGGTAGAAGGGAGGGAAAAGGGAAGAAGAAGAAGAAGAAGAAGAAGAAGAAGAAGAAGAAGAAGAAGAAGAAGAAGAAAGGAGAGAGGCAGGGAAATGGAGGAAGGAAGGAGAGAGGGAAAAAGAAGGAAGGAAGAGAAAGAAGGAAGGAAGGAGAAAGGAAGGAAGAGAGAGAGGGAAGAAGAGAAGGAGGGAGAGAGGAAGAAGGAAGGAAAGAAGGAAGAATCAGAAAGAAGGAGGAAGGGAGGGCAGGGAAGGGAGGGAAAAAGGAAGAAAGGGAGGGAAAGGAAGAAGACTAGATATATGAAAGGATATGTGGCAGTGACAATCTGTAGACAAAGTTGTTAAAAGTGTCTGAACTTGAACAAATAGAAGTAGAAAAAATTCTGGCTAGAGGAGACACATCTTTGGAAGCTGTTCAGTGACCAATTTTTAAGATACCTCAGAGGAGAAAAGATATCAAAAGAAAGAAAAATGTCCTGGTAGATATTTTTTATCACCACCTCCTCCCAATAAAGGGGACCAAGAAGACATAAGACACTCCAAAGCCCCACGCGCCCTTTTTAATCTCTGTAAAAGCCTTCATGAGAAAGAATGATCTCTGTTTGCATTGAGGGCTCACTGATGAGAATATAAGCAGAAAACAGGCGGGCTTTCACAGACAATTTTCTAGGGCTAAGTACATCTTTATGGTCACATATGTGACGAGAGTGTAGGGAATATCAATGAGCTTCCCTTTGCATTTAGCACTCATTGATTTAACGAAAGCATCAGTGTAAGAGAACAAGTTGCTACCTTGGAGGTTCACCTCAGACAAGGTGTCACTCACGTGTACATTAGAAGATAATGACAGATACATTCACGGACATAACTTCGTTCATTTATCTGTGGGGAGGTGACATGAATCCAAGTGCCAAGCAGCAGATGTGCTCATGTAAAGTGACAGAATCAGAGATTCTGAGCCGCAAAGGACATTAGAGGTCATTTAGTCAGAGGATCACAGCGTCAGAGACTGAGAATTGAAAGAGACCCTGGAGATCATGTGGCCCAACTCCCTAGTTTTAGAGAGGAGGAAACAAGGACCTGAGAAATAAAGCCATTTGCCCAAGATCATACAGGTGCCAAAGAGGAGAACCAGGATCCTTGCTCAAGTTTCTTCAATATGAATCTTGTATGTTGTCTACTCTACCACACTGGACATGGGGTTGATCAATGTCATGGGGATAACACACCCAAAGCACTTTAAAGGTTACAAGAAACTTGAGCCAGAGATATGAAATATGTTAGTCTTTCCTTCCATTTTTCGCATGAGGAAAATGAAGTTGGTGGAGGCGGACAGGATCTCACTGATCTACTTAGCAATGAAGATGAGATGTTACTCAAGAATCTATTTCTTGTTCTCCTACTTCTATGCCTCTCATGGAAGATCAGAATAGGGACAGAAACTGGGACAGTGCTAATATTGGTTTGGGGAACTCCCAGGTGAGGAAATTCCCTCCACCAGTACAAAGAACCCTCCATACAGATTTAGAAGACCTAAGTTCCAGCCTGGCCTTCATGCTTGCTAACTAGGTGGTCTTTAGTAAGTCATTTAAAGCCTTTTGACCCTCAGTTTTCTCTCCATAGTACAAACTAATGACTAGAGACCAGCTTTAGTTAAAAAGATGTGGGTTCATATGTTTTGCATAATTGTACATGTATAGCCCATATCCAATTGTTTGCCATCTCAGGGAGGAGGGAGGGAGGGGAGGAAAGGAAGGAGAGGCTGTGGAACTCTGTTTTTTAAATGAATGTTAAAAATTGTTCTTATATTTAATTGGGAAAAAATAAAATATTTTTAAAAGACGTGAGTTCCAGTCCTTCCTGCAACGCATTCTGGCTATGTGAGTGACCTTGGGCTGGTCACTTAACACACACCCTCATTAACTCTCAGAAGTAAATTGTAGAGTGGGTACCCTGGATCACAATTTTAAATGGAGGAAAACAATTGAAGATGCTTTTTGATGGGCTCATAAAGTCAAAATGAAATAATATATGGGCAGTATTGATAACCTGCAAAGCATCACAGTCATTATAGCCACATTATCAACCTGAAGTCACTTCACATAGGTGACCTAATACTTTATGTTCTAACTCTGTGCTATTTTTCTACCTGGGATGCAAATTTCTTGACAGCAGGAACTGTTTCATTTTTTTTACTTTCCTATCCCTGGCACCTAACAGAATGTCTTGGACAGAGTAGGAAAGGAAAGAAGGGAAGGAAATAAGGGAGGAAGGAAGGAGAGAAGGAAGGGAGGGAGAAAAGAATGAATGAACAGAGGGAGGGAGAAAGATGTTTAATAATTGCTTATTGAATTGGGCACAGAATTAACCACTGCATTTTCTGGCTAATGCAACACCAACAACCAAAAATTAGGAACAATTTTCATCATTTTACAAAAGACAGCACCATTATTTTCCCTGTAGAAACATACTGAATTCCAGAAATGTATTGTTGTATACTCTTGTAGAAGAGACGGGAACACAAATGGGCCATACCTTTGATTTAGGCTTTTGAGAAAGGTACAAACACTGTGGAAATGGGTCTTTTTCTGGTGTTTTCTTCATGGAGGCCAAAGGCATCACATTGAAGTATTAACTCAGCAAGAACCATCCTGAGGGAGGTTGGGATCATGTCACTGGGGCATTTGGCTCTCGGGGGTGTCAAACTCAACTAGAGAAACAAGGCCTGCTTATTCATACATAAGGATCCCTTTAGGCTGCATTTTGTGCATATTGACAGTTTTAAAATACAGTATTGTCTATGTCTCATTGTATTTTTATTTATTTTGTTAAATATTTATCAGTTACATTTTCATCTGGTTCAGGCACTACTTAGGAGTGTTGTGGGCACATGTGGCTTGTGTATTTGACACCCAAGTTGATGCAGAGGGAGTTTTTAAATAGCACAGAAAAAAAGACCAGAACATCCCTATGAAAAAGCAGCCATCCTCAAGGGAACTTTGTTAGATGTCAGATCTCAGATTTTATCTTCTCCCTCAGTTTTGTATTTTGGTTCTCTTCACAGGTCAATCATGTTAGTTTTTTAGTCACAGAAAGTAGTTGAGATAATTTCCTTTTTTTTGGCAAAGCAGCTGGGATTGTGACTTGCCCAGTGTCACACAGCTAGTAAGTGTCAAGTGTCTGAGGCTGGATTTGAACTCAATTGCTCCTGACTTTAGGGCTGGTTCTTTATCCACTGAACTACCTAGCTGCCCCTGATAATTTCCTTTCCAAGCATTCTTTGGCCCAGTGATTTTGGACTATGATCCAGCAAAAACGTCCCATTGTCATATCTTTGGGCGGGGTAGGGGGATGACAGTGACCTCTAGGGATGGTATTGTCAGAGCTTTGTGGCGAGAACATCAGGTGTAAGCAGAGGTATGTTGGTAAATGTTTAAGAACCAGCTCTCTGGGGAATAAATGTTCATTGAACACATTTTTAAGTTTAATTTGTATTATTGACATTTTCTTTATCACTTTCTTAAATCTAGACAATCAATAAAACACTAGAAACAAAGTCAGAGTAAAAATAAATATTCATTAAGCATCTGTTATGTGCCAGACACTGTGCCCAGCACTGAAGAGACAAAGAAAATCATGTGATAGTCCCTGTCCTCAAAGAGCTTAAAATCTAACAGAAGAAGACAACGCACACGAAGAAGCTAAAAAGCAGGAGAGGGCGCTACGCTACCTGGCCAATGGAAGGGGAGGGGCACAATGGAGTACTGCAGCTGGGGAGGGAGAGGATCTGAGGAGCTGAGAATTTCAGAGTTGATTTCATCCTGTGTAATGATGACTTTATGGAGATCAGGAAGTTCAGGAAAGCAGCTGGGTGGGAAATGATGAGGCAAATTCCCTAAAAGCCCTCCTAGAGGATCATGGAAGAAATCTCCAAAGTCTATCCTCCACTCTCTTCAATAAGAGGGAGGAAAGAGTCCTGGGGGCTGAGAGTTTCAGAGTTGATTTCATTTTCCTTTGCACTCACTAAAAATTACTTAACCCCCATAAGTACTTGATAAAAAACCCTTTACAGTTTTCATGGTTATAATTTGTGAAATATTCATGATAATAATAATATGACTTATGAGCTGATTTGAGGAAGCAAAATCTCTCAAAACATGATTTTGTTGTTAATATTAACATTCATTCTTTTTCATGCTGTGATCAAAATCAGTTCTCTTTACAACAGCTACCTCAGAAAAGTCATTTCACACAGATAAGATGCTATGAATAGTTACTCAATTTGTGCTGCTTTCATTGACGTATTGGAGTATTCTTTACTCACCCATGGACAAAACATAATAAGACTTTTTTTTAATCTTGGAATTTACATGCTTCATGTCCAAATGCAGCAAGTGTCCGGACAACACAACTCATCTGTGTCATGAGCCTACTCTGAAGGATATAATATGGGTGACAGACAGACTGTGCCCTTGTTCAGATTACTTACACACACACACACACACACACACACACACACACACACACACACCCATACTTAAATTTGACTTCATTTGTGCAGACTTTCTTATTACTGGGCTGAATTGATGGTGAATTGGAGCAAACACACCATGTTACTTTTTCTTTGTTTTAATTCTATGTAAATTTTCTTCAGTGAAAAAAGTGGATGTTTATACTTAAATCTATCTACAATTTTTGCCTTTGCTTTGTTCTCCCTAATATTCCCAGGTGAATGTGTTCCCACAGCATTTGAAAACTCTGTTCTAAGAAGTAAATTGTATAATAGTTGCTAATGTGCATTGATGAAGGGTGGGGGAACATCTAATTGGGAATTTCCTGTATATCCAAATCAAAGATCACCCCCTCAAAAAAAATGTAAAATAAATATGTAAAGAATAGGGACTGGACTTGGGCTTTCACTTTTTAGAGAACTCTCAAGTGAGGAAGCTTCTCATTCCCATGCAAGTTGACAGCTTCTCTGCAAGATATAGTCTTAGATGGTGCCTTTAGACTGAGAGATTGTGACTGGTCCAGGGTCATGCAGCCAGGGTGTGTCACAGAAGGGGCTTGAACCCTAAGCTTCCAGTTAAGGCCCGTTCTCCATCTATTACCTCTATATGATGCCTCACCATCACGTAGAGGAGCACAATTTTTTTAATTCTTTCTCTGGAGAATCCATCAAAAAAAAGTTTGGCAATGGAGACATATTTGTTCCCAAGAACCGTTTGGCATATTGATTTGGTGGCACAATGACAAATATCAAGCCTTCACCCGGAGAGGCTGGTAGACACCATGAGTTTCCTGGCAAGTTTTTGTGTCCATGACCCATTTCTTGTCATCTCCCTGTCATGTCCAGTAAGTGTGGTATCAGCAGCCAGCTCTCTTCTAGGAAATGAGCCGGTCTTATTTCAAGTTCAACAAAACAAAGTTTACAAGAGTCAGAGCCTAGGGAGTAGAGATAGGTAACATCTACACGGTAACACCTAGGATGGAAACTTTTAGACCTGATGTCATTTGCGATGTCCGTGGAAAACTGGGAAGCCTACTCGTCAAGGATATTATATGGGTTAATTCCCCTCTGGCCAAGGAGTTGGACTAGGTGGCTTCTACCTCAGAGGCTCTTAGAGCTGGAAGGCACCTTAGACTTTGTCTCATACAACTCCTTTGCGTTACAGAAAAGGAAAGTGACCCTTAGAGAAGTACAATGACTTCCTCAACTGCTTGCTGATTGAGCTGAGACTAGGATCCAGCTCTCTTGGGTCTGGTTCTCTGTCCAGGGTCCTTGCCAGTATGCCATATTAGCTTCCCAGCTCTAGGATTCAAGGATTCTCTATCATTAGGACTTGACCCTCTACTCCCAGATAATCTCTTTTTTTATTTTTTT
>CM053623.1:242347769-242368158 GCA_028646595.1 Phalanger gymnotis
GGCTTCCGCAGCTTCTGGCCTCCACACCTTCCGCTGCCGCTGCCGCTGCCGCCGCCGCCACCACTGAAGTTGTCTCCCGGCAGCCGAGCTCAAGCCCCGCCTCAATGACCAGAGACCATTGGTTCCCCAGCTGGCCCCTCCTAAGTCACCAATCCACACCCACACAGGTTTCACACCTGACAGGGCCCTGGGCCTGGGGCTTAGCACTTAACAGCTGAAAGTACTTCCACTCAAAAGAAACAAAAGCCATGCTAATGAGACAATTTTACTTAACAACACAAATCTTTATTGAAATCTGCTGGGTTTGCATCATCCTCATTTCACGCTGTATTCTTCATATCTCTACCTCCTAATGGAGAGACATCCCCCATAATAAAATATCTTTAAGAGGAAGAAAGGGAGGGAAAACTTCCACAAACCTAAACAGCATCCAAAAAGTCCGATCTTATATGTGGTACCTCACATCTATGGCCCCCCGTTTCTGTGAAGGAGAAAGGGATGATGTTTTCTTATGCTGTCTTCTTTGGGGCAAGTTTGGTGGTTATAATTTTGGAAACATTCAGTATTCTTTGTGGTTGTTCTATTTACATTATTTTCATCATATATATTGTTTTCCTAGTTCTGTTTCCTTCCCTTTCCACCTTTTATAGTAGTCTTTCCATGAAAAACAAGGATTCTAACTGGCCTTAGGGAGGAGAAGGTGGATCCTGGGCTTCCAAAGTCACAGAAGTGGCACAGAATCTCATGGAATCATGTATTTATAACTAGAAGGGACATTGATCCCATCCTGATATTTTTACAAATGAGGAAAATGGGACTCAGGGAATTTGGCCGAGTTCACACAAGTAATAAATGGTAAAGGCAGGATTTGAGCTCAGGCCCTTTTGGCTCCAAATCTAGTGTCCTTTCCGCTGCATCTTATTGCCATTTGGGTAGAAGGTGGAAGGCTGAGCTCTAAGAACAAAGAAAGAAGCCTGGTAACCTGGAATGTAGTGTAAGTAAAGGGCAGTAATGTGGAATATCTCTGAAAAGGTTTGGCTGGAGCCAGCTTTAAATGCCAAGCAGGGATGTTTGTGTTGAACCCATTTGCCATGCTATAGCCAACTGAGCCAACTACATAAGGAGGGTAGAAAAGATAAGAAAAGAGAAAATATAATCTGAAAAGTAACTGATGACATGTATTACCATGATAACATGTGTCCTCCATCACATCTCTCCTCTATCTCTTTGGTATGAGGTCATGGTATCATAGATCTAGAGCTAGAAGAGACATTAGAAGACATCTAGACCCACCTTCTTATGTTACTAAAAAGGAAACTGAGGCCCAGAGCAACTAAGTGAAACACCTAGGTAGGGACACAGTAATACAGTAAGTGATTGTGAGGTAGGATTCAAATCTGACTCCAAGTCTAGTGCTCTATCCATGACGCCATACTGCCTCTGGGGAGGTGGCCCCAAACTCTCAGTGCCAATTAAAATGAAGTCCAGATTCATAAATATCCCAAGCTGGAATGATTTCAGGTACTGCCTGGTAACACATTTTGTACCTATTGCCCATCTCCAAGAGTATGACATAGTGGAGAAAACACCAGCGTGCTTCAGAAAAGACCTGAGTTCAAATTTTGGCTTTGCTATATACTAACCTGTATTATCATAAGCAAGTCATTTAATCTCTGATTCCCACTTTCCTAATATATAAAATGTTAGTAATGATACTTGGCCTGGTCACAAACTATTTGTTTATTGTCTCATCTTTGTTCACAGTGGTGTAGTGGATAGAGACCTGGCTTCAGAGTCAAGATGACTGAGTTCAAATTTCACCACTGATACGTACAAGCTATACGACCCTGAACAAAGTCCTCACCTTTTTTGTACCTAAAACAAATCTAGCAGGGTGGGTGATGACTTCCATTGATAGAGAGAATTTCCTTATGGGGAGATCTTCATTGTTGTTCAGTCACTTTTCAATCATGTCTGACTCTTCATGACCACATTTTGGGCTTTTTTGGTGAAGATACTGGAGTGGTTTGCCTCTTCCTTCTCCAGCTCATTTTGCAGATAAGGAAACTGAGGCAAATGGGGTTAAGTGACTTGCCCAGGTTCACACTGCTAGTAAGTATCTGAGACCAGATTTGAACTCATGTCTTTCTGATTCCAGGGCTAGCACTGCACACCTAGGTGCCATATCAGATCTAGCTGAATTGCTCACACATTCCCTTGCACACGCACACATACACACACGTGTATACATACATATGTATGTGTGTATACCCTATATCATCACACTAAGCTGAGGATAAAAG
The DNA here is from genome assembly GCA_028646595.1 of Phalanger gymnotis. NCBI lineage: Eukaryota > Metazoa > Chordata > Mammalia > Diprotodontia > Phalangeridae > Phalanger > Phalanger gymnotis. The sequence continues at coordinate 242,350,073 of CM053623.1, forward strand.
GAAATTGTAGATGTCAGTACCTTGAAAGCTGTAAAAAGCACCATAGAAATGTGAGTTATTAATATTGTCCAAGGATTAGAAACTCATCACCATGTTGGCCATCAGTAAAGGAATTTTTTAGCTGCAGTAACTCATAAAAGCATCTCTGAAGGTCAGGAGGGGTCACAGTCTCCATCTGTGGAAGGAAATGGAGTTGAAAGGATGAAATCCCACAACCTCAGTAGTATTGGATACAGGAACAATCAGGGCTTGGTAGAAGCAGTGTTGGTTCAGAAATCTGAGGACCTGAGTTCACATCCCACCTCTGTTACTTCCTATCTGCATGGCTTTGGACAAATTATTTAAGCTCTTTGGGTTGCCCATTTGGTTTAGCCATTTGAAAAATTAAGGAGTTGGACTGGAATGCCTCAGAGGTCCCTCCCATCTATAAAGCTATAGGTATAAGCAAGGTTGGATATTCTGAAGGAAATGAAGAAGAAAAGGTTCATGCTACTAATCTTCTATCCATTTATCCTCATTCACCACTGCACTGGGGAAAATCTGTTACCAATTTCATTCATGCTTTCTTTTTTTTCCTGGAAAAGTCAATTTCTTCACTAATTGCATTACTTGCCATTTCCGGACTTTATCTTGAGATCCTCTGGGGGGAATTGGAAAATGCATGAGCTATGCCAGCCTTCAAGAGCTCAGATTTCACTCTGGACCCTTTCCAAGAATCAAGAAATCAATATTGGTTGTCAAGCCATGCAGAAGCTGATTACCATGAAATATGCATGCATGTTCTGTTTTCTGATCCTCCTCCCTCCAGCTGTTTAAAAGGAACCAGATGCAATCCATTAGTTTCCTAATTCAAAGAGGGTAACAATTTGGAAAACGTTCCTGTGAGCAGAACAACACGAATGGAAAGGTTGGTTGCCATAGTTTTCCTGAAGTCCACATGGAAACAGTAGCAAGATAGGTTTTGCACTAATGAGTAGTTGTCCAGGAAGTCTATCTCAGTTTAGTACTCTACAGGAGGAAATAAAGACAGCCTTTGTAATCAATGTGGAAGAGGAGAAATGGAATCTTCAACTCAACCAGACCTCATATAAAGGAGAAAGAAAGTTACTTTTCAGACTGTGAGAAATATAGAAGCTTCACCAAACAATGGTGATTTGTTGTTGTTGTTGGTCAATCATTTCAGTCGTGTCCTGTTCTACATGACTCCATTTGGAGTTTTCTTGAAAAGATACTGCAGTGGTTTGCCATTTCCTTCTCCAGCTCATTTTACAGATGGGAAACTAAGGTAAACAGAATTAAGTGACTTGCCCAGGGTCACACAGCTAGTAAGTGTCTGAAACCAGATTTCAGCTATTGAAGATGAGTCTTTCTGATTCCAAGCCCAGTGCACAATCCACTACATGACCTGGCTGCAGTAGATAATGATGATAACTATTGAATTTTAGAGATAGAAAGACCTTGAAGAACATGCAAACTGTTGATTCTTAATCTTATTAGCATCATGATTCTTGGGCAATCAGGATGCCAAACCCTGTGGATCACTTCTAAGAATTATATTTTTAAATACGTAAGATAAAATATATAGGATTATAAAGGAAATCAATTTCATTGAAACAAAGTTATTAAAATATTTTGCCAAAAAAAGTTCACAAGTCTAGATTAAGAACCTCTAATCTGAACCAATCTCCTCATAATGCAGCTAAGCCTCAAAGAGAGGAGTATCTTGCCCAAAGCCACCGTTCCATATATATCTCTGAGGTTCCATATCTTTCCTTCAACCCGAAATAAAATGATATAAGAACAAATATTAGCAACCACAACAAATTTTAAATCCTAACATCCTTAAAGGTAATGAATAATGTAACTTCCTTAAAGGCAGGAACAATTTTATTTGTGCCTTGATGTCCCCAGCATGGTGACTTGTGTGTTTATCAATGTTTTAAAAGACTTAAGAAACCATCACTATGTAACACAGAGTTATTAATGGCTCACTTTTCCTTAAATTACCTTGTGTACTTCTTTGTGCATGTGCCTTGCACTATAAACCCCATCACCACCACTCAACATAGGTCAAGGCTGCCTGATACTGCCTTCAACTCAGAAACCTGCAAAGGGAAGTTGGAGGAAGAGAAGATGCTAGAAATGGTTTCATTGGCTGTTGCCTCCAAATCAAAGTAAGATGAGCATTGGTGACACAGGACAGAAAATTATTTTTTAGGCACACACATGTTTGATGGATTGATCCCAACAGCTCTTCTGGGTCCTGCCATGCCAATGAGGCCATCCCTATAGATAAGGGACTAGGACACAGTTCATATCAGTTTCTTCTAGAGGAATGAGGCTTCTTTGCCAATCCCTTCCAGTCTTCTATAATCTTCAACTTCTCCCATGACTTTGTAAAGAATAAAATTGTAGCTTGAGGCCAAGAGACCAATGATGGCTCCCTGGATTCCTCCAGGAATACCCTTTTGGGTATTCTCCTCTGAAACAAGAGGGTATCATATGTTGCTCGGCTGTTTGCTTATGGAGTTGAAAAACTTGTAGAAATAACCATTATTCATGAGCAGCATAGGCATCATGAAGACAACCTCAAAACCAAGAAGCCTGGGAAATCCCACCTCTGCTATCTACTAGCTGGGTAACTGAGCAAGTAATTGATCATCTCAGTGAGCTAAGACTTTTTGTGACCCTATTTGGGCTTTTCTTGGCAAAGATACTGGAGTGATTTCCTTCTCCATTTCCTTCTCCAGCTCATTTTACAGATGAGGAAACTGAGGCAAACAGGGTTAAGTGACTTGCCCAGGGTCACCCAGCTAGTAAATGTCTGATGCCAGATTTGAACTCCAGAAAATGGGTCTTCCTGACTCCAGGTCCAGCACTCTACCCACAATGGTACCACCTAGCTCTCCTTATATGTGTGTTATATATAGGATGGAGAGTGAATCAATGATTCTATTGGTATGGGGTACACCCAGATGAGTAAACTAACTTTGATGATGCAGGTTAGCACCTTTACTGTGGTCTACAGTCTTAGAGAGTCTCCCATAACATTGAGAAGTTAAGTGACTTGCCCAGGGCTACACAACCAATATGTGTCAGAGACGGGACTCAAACCCAGATTTTCCTTGCTCTGGGGTTGGTTCTCTTTCTACAACACTATGCTGCTTCTCACACTATGTGACAGTTTGTAGCAAAGTCAGAGCTATCAGTGACATTAGAGCTCTGGAATCTAATGCAAGATGGAGGAGTCATTTGCCCCAGATCACAAAATTAAGTCCTGAGTCATGACTCGAACTGAGGTCTTCTGACTCAATTTCTGCATTCTTTTTTAGTACGTGAGATGCCAGCAAATAGCATACATTGTTAATTCTCCACGTAAGATTTTTGGACAAGTACAATAATTTTTTCAGGCGGAGGGAACGCATGGCATATGAAAGAAGTCACTGATTTGAAATGACAGTACCTTGGTTTGATTCCCACATATGCTACTTATTAAATGTATGGCCTTGGGTAAGGGCCTATAGTTTCTTTTTTGTCTTCAGTTTCCTCATCTGTAAAACAAATGAGATGAACTAAATACCCTCTGTGACCCTTTCTCATTTTAGACTCTCACGTTGTTATGAGAAGGTATGGTGAAATTATACTCTAAATTAATAGAAGAAATACCACTACAAAGCTGGTTTTTGTCCTTCATTCTGGAAGAGGACCATGACATCAGGAAGGTGATGTCATGACTTGCAAGTGAATTGGATTTAAGTGAGGGAGGGCTTGCAAAGTCATCAGCCTCACTTTCTCCTCTGGAGCCATCTGGGTCCAGTGGCCAGATATAGATCAGGATGACTGAAGATGGCCCCAGATGAAGTGAGACACCTGGGCCTTTTTAAGTTAAGGTCTTTCCAAGTTCTCACTTTGACTAAGGCAACGCCCATTCATTGATTAAGGGTGGTTAAGAAATGAGCCGAGGAATGGCCTCTTTTATCTAACCCAAAAAAATACATCTAGGAAGGGAAGATCCTCATGGTTTCTAGCCAAAACAGAAGCAATTACTATTTGCATTCACTCTGAGCCATCAGGACCCAAACAATGACCACTAATGGGCTGGGACCTATTGTTGGCCAATCAATTGAGAGCCAGAGTGTACTGGGTTTAAGGCATAGTCTTTAAGAAAGAAATCTAGCCAGTAAACCCCAAGACGTCTTGCTAGATTTCAGCCATCAAAATTTACATTCCTTTGAGCACATTGCCAGCAGTTAAGAGCATGACCCCTATGTTTATAGAGGGAGGAGAGGTATTGTCCAACTGGAACTGGCCAGTTGGGTCCCCATTGGGGCAACTCAGACTACTCACACGTTGTTTGTCATTCATTCTTGAAGAGGACCATGATATCAGGAAAATGAAGTCACGACTTGCAAGTGAATTAGATGTAAGTAAGGGAGGTCTGTGCAAGGTCACCAGCCTTACTTTCTCCTCCTGAGCCATCTGGGTCCAGTGACAAGATATAGATCAGGACAACTGGAGATGGCCTGCACCAGTGAAAGCACAGATCCATCAAAGTTTATGCTCAGATGGTTCCGTGATCTCATTAAATTAGAAGTTTATTTCAACCATCCAGATCCCAATCCCTATGTACATTCTTATCCTGAGACTCTCATCCACACCCTCACAAAAGTTCACCAAAAGGTATCCATCCAACATGCTAATGTTGATATTACTCCAAATATCATGAGGGTACCAATGGAGAACTCTAGATGTCTACCTATCATCTGAAGCTCCTAGCACATGACTATCTCCTCTTTTCTTTTCTTTTGTCATATTATTCCTTAATAATATTCTTTTCTCCTGTCCTTTAGAGTTCCTTATTGGTTATATGGTATCATGTTCACCTAACATGTCTGTCCATTACCTTCTGTGTATTTTGTTTTCATTTTTAGTTCTTAGTAGATTGTTACAGATCTTACTGCCTAGTAGCAAGAACAGTGAAATATATGTATTTTTTTATTCTTTGACTTGTGACTTTATTTGGTGTCTGAAAACTCCCTAATGTGGACATTCCTTTCACTGATAATACACAAACAAGTTATTTATAACTTAAAATCTTAGAGAGTTGCTTGGGGCACTGAGAGCTTGGAACTTTGCTAAGATCATACAATTAGTATGTATCACGGGTGATACATGAATCCAGGTCTTCCATACTCCAAGATCTTATACTCTATCCATGATTTCTACATTGCCACTTGCCAAGAAAAATTGATATGTTATGAGTAGCAGTAGTAGTAATATACTATTAGTAGCAATAATAAGGAAGGAAAGAATTGATAAAAGTTCTTAATGTGAGCACTTGGCTTCCTGAAGCAGCTGATGTATTCCATTTGTCATTTGGAGATGCATCATTGCCATTTACATCAATGGTGCATAAGAGAAAGGCTCATGAAAAGAAGAGGTGGGATGATGATCACTCACCCAGCTGAGAGGTCTAAAAACTTCCATCGCTAAAGGTGCAATAGTCTAAGCAGTTTTCCTGATGATATACAAAAACCAGTGTTGCATTTCATGTTTAAATGTGTTTTGAGGTAGGTTACTATTAGCAGAGAGAAACAGCAACCCTGGGAAAATGGATCATACCTTCCCTCTATATTTTGCAGAATTAAAATATTCTGTTCTTTGGTGTTTTATAAATGTCACTCTTAATACTATGAATCATCATGACATCAAGAATACATTTTGGTTCAAGGCCTGTACCTGCCAAATATAAGGAGTGTGAACTTGAACTTGGCAAGGTTACTTAATAACTCAGAGCCCCAAGTAATTCTTTAAGACTAGTTGTAGTCTAGGGTAAAGGGATTTGCCACACTAGGACTTGAATCTACATATAAAGTCATAGGTAAAACCAAAAGAAACAAAGGAGGAAAAACTTCTAATACAAAAGGGTTACTGAAAATAAGTCACATTACTTTTGTGTATTAATTGTGGACACAAGAAGAAAATGGTCATCAATCAACATTTTTTAAACTCTACATGCCAGGTTTATGGTAAATATAATCATTCATGTTGGAATTCCTGATCCTTAATCAGTGAATTTAACTAGTGAGTTTAAATCTATTTACCATGAGAATTTTTTAAACTGGGTTAGTAAATCTTTGAAAGTTAAAAATAAATAATTAAAGTATATAATTGTTATTATGCTTTTATCAATTTAATTAATAAAAGTTGCTTTATCAATTTTATCAATTTAATAACCAACAGAATCTAATAAACATGCAAAACAATAAGGAATATTTTCTCTGAAGCCCTTCACCAAAGCAGAACCAAATTAATCAAGAAACAAGGATGCAAATAAGATACTTTTGTGCTGTGTCCCCTTCCAGCCCTATCTGAAATTCTACCAATTTTGCCAAATTCTACCATTTGCCATCTGGCTCTGTCTATGTGTCTTTCTGTCTGCCTTTCTGTCTCTTTCCTTCTTGGGAGCTATTTGTAGTAGGAAGTGTACATTATAGTCCTGGGCCTGCTGATTTCACTACATTACATCTTGCAGGACTTCCCATATTTCATCATAAGTTTCATGTTTACAGCACCACAATGTTCCATTACATTGGTATTCCATAATTTATTCAACCATTTTCCAATTGTAGGAAAAGTGGGTTATAACTAGGCTATGATCAATAATCTTCCATGAAATCCTCTTCATGATGTCTCTTTGTGATAGGGAGATGACTCATCATTGTTGTGGGCCAAAGGTGTACTAGCTTTGGCAAGTCCTAATGAGCTGGAAATGCTTCAAATGCAGGCCTGGTGACAGACTGTGTCTATTGTCCAACTGAGATAAGTGCGAGACAAACTCAGCACTACACAATTGACCACCTGCTATGAACCTTTTCTCCATGGCAACTCATGAAGCATGGAGGGGTTGGTATCTGCATTGACAGAGGGAGTGTTCATACTGATGAGGTTACGAATCAAAGAATTAAAGTCACTTCATCTCTAAAACAAGGGTGTTGGACTAGATGACCTCTGCAGTCCCTTCCAGTTCTAGATATATGATCCCTAGACCCTTCCTCTATGATCCTGTGATCTATACAGAAAACATCCTAGAAAACTTGTATTGAATTTCCAGATAGACTTTACATACTATTACATAAGAGTGACAACCTTTCTTTTCTTTTTTTTTGTTTTGAACTAAACAAATGCTAAATAAGATAAGCATTTCTACATACAAAGTAGGACAAAAAAGGATTTTACAATAAACTGTGAACCCATATTATGTACAATTTGGTTTCTTAAAATATAAAATAAATTCACTACATTCTTTTCAAAACTGTACTGCTTATCTGTGTTTCCTACTCACCTTCTTTCTTGGCAACCATGTATTTTAAAAGAATCTGAGAAATAGGTGTCTTTATCTTATTTTAGAAATGACTAATAGGACTTGCTATCAATAGCAGATTAACAAACAACATGATTAAACCTCTAAACGCTAGTTTAGGCATAGCACTTTTTCTCATGTAGCAATGGCCATCCTCAGTTATGTAGATCCTCATCCCCCATCACCAACCTATGAGAACACAAACATCAACTCAAAATAAGCACATTCATAAATCCCCATGAAAGATTAGCTCAGGAGAAGCCAAATGTGTGTATATCCAACTATCCATTAGCATTTACCCTTTAAGAAGCTGAAAAAAAAAAGCATGAAAAATAAGCAGAAGGTCTCATCCTGAAAGGGATGGTCTTCTAGAGCACATGTTGAAAGATGCTCTCTTTAATGCTCTCTTTGGATTATCCAGTCTTTTGTGCACCCTTTTGGTCCATCTGATTCTTTGCTTTGGTCCCAACTCCCCAGCTCAGTGTGGGGAGGGCACCTGATGATTTCTCCTTCTACTGACTTCCATGTCAAGGAAGTGTGGTTCAGTGAAAAGAGCATGGCCTGGAATTAAAAGGGGCCATACAAGTCACTTCCTTTCTATTAGGTTTAGATTCTCCATCTACAATTTGGTGGGGTACAGGATTGATCTCTAAGGTTATTTTTAGATCAAATATTCCTTAATTGTATGATTCTTGCTTTGTTTTGAACTTTGGTCCAGACTCTTAACATTGTGTTGCATCTTTCTTTTGTTTCTTCTGCTTTGAGGATTCAGCAGCCTACCTATAATCAGCTACTGTTAAAATATCTGGCTTGGAAATAGATAATTTGTTATATTTGTCTTGAGGCCCACTGCCCAGTATTTTTATTTCTTTTTGACACTTTTAAGTTTTCCTTAAATTTGTCTTTATTGCTTTTAGATCCTAGGCAGGGGGATAAAGGCTACTTTGCATTATTAACTAAACTTGTTAAGATGAATGGTTTGTTTTATTAGCATTTCTTTCCTCATCCCACCCACTCAAAAAAAAAAAATCCTTGAAACAAGAGGGTATTTTCAATCCTGAAAGCTCATGGTGTTCAGTACCAAGGACAGATCACAAACAGGAAACTGGACAATTGGCTTGTTCTAAGGCACTCTGTGTCCTAGGAGCACAGGATCCAGAGCTGTAGTGCAGCTGATTTATTTTACAGATTAGAGACTGGGATTCAAAATTGTTTAGACACTTGGCTAAAGCCACACAGCAGCAGATTTAGGATTTGAACCCAGGTCTTTTCACGGTAAAATAAAGCTTCTCCCACTGGAACACATTTATGTCTCATGGTTTCTCTAGCATTATTTTTAAAGGTTTTGCAGTCCTCAGGAAATGGCATCAAATTTGCCATGCTATGATTATTTATTAGATATGGGAGAAAATATAATTATTATCTGGTCCTACTTCCTCATTTCAAATATAAGGAAACTCAAATACATAATAGTTGAGGCAAAACAATACCTGATTTAATTTTCCTTCTTATGGTTAATCAGACAATAATGCATTATTTAGTGAGTGGATGACATCACACAAACAGGACTCTGTGAATGTAGAATGAAAACAACTGAGTACAGCTCCTACCACTACAGAATTTTAACTTGGGTACCCATGCCTCACTCATAGATACTGGGAGGTATTCCTAGGATTGTATATTTAGAGTTTCAAAGGAACTCAGAGATTATTTCATCCAATCCTTTGTTTTGCAGATGGGGAAATAGGCCCAGAAGCATTAAGCATTGAGGTAGCTAGATGGCACAGTGGATAGAGCGCTGGACCTGGAGTCAGAAAGACAGAAGTTCAAGTCCAGCCTCTGACACTTATTGAATCTGTGACATGGGTCGAGTGTGTTGGTAAGCAAAATGGGCTCCTTAGCTCTTAGTTCAACAAGCGCCCTTGAAGAGTTTGGCTTTTGTTTGCTTTGGGTTATTCAGCTATTTCATTGAATCTTACTAAGTGCTAAGCCCCAGGCCTAAACCCCTATTAGGTGTAAAACCTATGTGGGTGTGGATTGGCAACTAAGGTGGGGCCCAAGGTGGGGCTAACTCCAGGAAGGGCCTAGTTTACATGCCTGGGACAGCAGAGGCTCTTAGACCACGTGGGTTTAAGTCCACCTCTTTGTGACAATTTTAGGTCACATGGGTGAGTCGCATGTGTGACTCACCCTTGATGCTGACAAAGATGTAAAAACCAGGTGGCCTCCTCTTCCTTGGAGCTCATTCCCGCAGCAGTGGTGGTGCGTGTGACTCTGGGCCAGCCCTTGTTCTGAGCTCCCGGGCTGAACCTAGATGTTGGTAACTATAAATCTGTATTGGGTCTGTCTGTTGATGTTTGTACTTTGTTTGTAATTTGCTCTGAAGTTCAGGGTGCTGGCTTTTTTGCCTGAACTAAGTGAACGATATTTGTGTGCTGAATTAAAAGTAAGCTTTCCAACCCCTTAACCTTGCTTTCCTCATTAAGGCAGTTCAAAAGAACCTGTGCTTTGGCGGGTGCTGGCAGCTTTCTGGGTACTGGTTGTCAGTGGATCCTGCACCCCCACAGAAGTTGCTTAGCCAGATTGTAGAAACATCAAGTCACTTACCTTCTGTTTCTGTTTCAGGTTCCTCAACTATAAAATGGTGATAATGAGAGCTTCTACTTCACAGAGTAGTTGTGAGGCTCAAATAAGATAATATTTATAAATCACTTAGCACAGTGCCTCCTGGGACACAGTAGGAACTTAATAAATGCCCTTCCCTTCCCTAAGTCATTTGCCCAAGGTCACCCAGGCAGAATGTTGAAGAGTTAGAATTCCAGTCTAGATCTTCTGACCCTACATCCATTACTTTTTCTCCCATATTACGGTCTCTCAAGTTTGTGTAGTCAGGCTAATTAAGCCATCCTTGTAGAGTAATACATTAGAGGAATTCTCGATTAACTCTTAAGGGAACAGCATTTCTGTTTCAAACACATATTGAAAGAATTGAAAATGTTTTAACCTGAAGAGGAAAATGCTGGAGATAAGGGAATAGATATGATTGTTCCGTTCATGCCTTTGAAAGGCTGTCATGTGAAAGATAAATTAACTCTGTTCTGCTTGGTCCCAGAGGGTAGAACTATGAGAAGTGGGTGGAATAGCAATAATAATATTAAAAAACTGGGATTAGTATAGCACATTAATGTTTACAAATTGCTCTTCAAGGATTATGTTGTTTGAACTGGGAAAAGCAGGTTTTAGCTGAGTGAAAACAAGAACCAACTTGTCGCTAGAGCTGTCCAAAACACAACTGTGAAGAGTCTTTTATAAAGTAGTGAGCTCTCATGCATTGAAAGTCTTCAAATTGAGATCGGATGCCTATTTGCTAGGGATGTTATAGAGAAAATCTATGCTTTTGGTAGGGGGCAGATTAGATGGCCTCTGGAGAACCTTCCCAATCTGAGCTTTGAAAATCCTAAGCCTCTGAAAGCAGAAAAGCAAAGTCAGTTAAGGCAGACTAGCTCCAGCCATCTTTTTCTCATCCACTGAATTTTCCCTGAACCAATTTGGCACATTAAACCTCTTTCCCTTCTATCAGTGCTTATTAGATTTGATCTTACTTGTCTCTGAGCACCCACAAGGAAGATGACTCACCCAGAGAGTGCATGTTGTTCATCTGTAAGCATATGTTTATCTAGATGACGTCATCTGGGACAGAGGATGAATTTTCAGGTGAATTACCACTAGCTATCGTTTGCTAGATCCTAATATGCTACTCTACATTAAAGGGAAAGTGATAGTTATATATCACATAGAATTCAATAAATAACAATTGAATGACTGAATAAATAATTGTTTACGTTGGGCTTTAAGACTAACAAATCAAATGGGTAAATAAATAAATATTGCTAAAAAGAGTGTTTTGATCATCAGTATTGATATATTGATTATGAATATCAGGAGTGGTTTGGTGATGGCAAGGAGACAATGAGGAAAGTTGATCTACTGTGGTGAGGAAGGAGCGTGAAGCCTCAGTGATCCAAATCATCCATTATGAGAGGGGAAGAGAGATTTTCCAGTGATGGAAAGATGTTCTTTGAAATAATTTCAATAGAAAAAGCATCTGGACTTGGATATAAGCCCATATCTTTTTATTCAAATGTCAGTACTCTTTCCTTTGAGTCCCGGCTACAATTCCACCTTCTAAAGGAAGCCTTTACTAATCCCCCTTAATTCTAGTACCTTCCCTCTGGTGATGGTTTCCTCTTTATCCTGTATATATAACTTGTTTGCACAAAATTATTTGCATGTCATCTCCTGCATTAGACACTTGAGCTCCTTGAGAACAGGGACCATCTTTTATCTTTTTGTATCTCCAGCTCTTAGCACAGTGCTAGCACTTAGTGGGAGCTTAGTATTTATCGACTGACACTTTGTAATGCTGCTTGACAACCATGTATCTCTACTTTTATCCTAATATACCTACCTATGACTGCAAATATTTGTCAATTTTTCTTATCCCTGAGCTCACCAAGCAAATACCAAGACTTCCTTTGTGTTTCAAGCTCACCACAAAGTGATGGAAGTTCAAAAGTTAACAGTGCTGGACTGCAGAGGGACAAAGAGCCTGACTTTTCTATGGGCTGTAGTGGTTATCCAGGAGTTCAGGAATATGGAAAGTATTCCCCAATAAGCAAATCACCAAAGGATACAAACAAAGAGTTCTCAAAAGAATTGCAAACTTTTAACACTTATATGAAAGACTGCATCAAATCACCTAGAATTAGAGAAATCCAAATCAAAACAAATCTGAGGTTTTACCTCATACCCAGAAAATTCTCAGAGATGACTGAAGGTAGAAATATTTGATAGATTCAATATCAGAGAGGATCTTGAAAAACTTGGACAGTGAGATACTCTTACTGGAGCTGTCAATTGATCCAAACATTCTGAAAAGCCATTTGGAATTAGCATGCTAAGAAAGTAATTTGTACCCTTTGACCCAGTGATACCCAGTGGTCACAAACCCACCAGGTGGTCAAAAATAGAAAGAACATCTTATATGCACTGAAAAATTTGCAGTAACTCTTTTAGTGGTAGCAAAAAATTGGAAACAAAGTAGATGCCCCTAGATTGGTGAATAGTTAAATATATTATGGTCCATAAATGTAATAGAATATTATTATACTATTAAAAACAATGAATTTGAAAAGTATGGAAGTATGAAAAAATGGGTAATGGGATCAAAAGTTCATAATCTTTAAGCCAAAGGGGACCTTAAGTACTATCTAGACTAACTCTCCCCTCTCAAGTTATAAAAGGGGAAACTGAGAGCCAAGTAGGTGAAGTAATTTGCCCAACTTTCTGCAACAATAGTGAGTAGGAGAAGGGAAGAAAACGGAGTTTTTGGAGGTAATTTTCTAAAATAGATCACATCTTCACAGCCAAAAAAGTGAGAGGCTTAAGGAATACAACATATACATGCAGTGTCTATTGTTTGTTTATTTCAAGCAAACAATGTGTTCTATAGAACAAAATTCAGCCTTAAAGGTTCTCTTCACATATGGTGCCTCCCAAGTACAAGTTAAAATTAACAACAACAAAAAAAAAGACACCATGACAAATGCAACTAGGCAGATAATTTTGTTAAATGATCCATTGATTGTCAACATCAAATGAATTATCAAACAAAACATGCCCACCTATGAGTTGTTAATGTTGGATAGAATGCCCTATGTTGGCTCAGCCAAGTCATTCAACTTCCTTCTTTATCAGTCTCCTCAAATGTGAATGAGAAGATGATCTCCAAGGCCCTTTCCAGCTCATAAGTATTTGAGCCTAGAAGCCAGGTTTCAGGTCTAAATCCAGCCAGATTTCTACTACATTCTGCTGACTACTGGCTTCTAGAATAAAAGGAAATGAGGGCAAATAAGGCAAGCAAAGAATGCTGAAGCTATATGCCCAAATTCTCAAGTCAGTTTGAAGATCCATCAGGGCAGCTGGGAATTCAGGAGAGATGATACAGGGAGGCAGAACAATACTTTAGACCACAACTGGAGTATTGTGTTCATTTCTGGGCACCACAGTTTTAGAAGGACATTGATTAGGAGAAAAACATCCAGAGGAGAGTAACCCATACAATGAAGACCTCAAATTCATCCCACTCAAGATATAGTTTGAAAAAAATATGTGCATTCAGATAAAAGACTGGGATGGATGGGAAGAAGGATGGAAAAGTAGATGCTTTCAAATATTTAAAAATGTATTTCAGTGAGTCCATGATTTTTTTTTTTATTTTCACTAACCTCCAGCTGAAAGTTATCATTCCCTTCAATTATTTAAAAACATGATTTTCAGAAGTTCAAAGGCTTTACCAGAGATGTCTATGATACCAAAAGAAGAGGGGGGGTTAAGAGCCCCACCAATCCAACCCCCTCTTTTTATGGAGGAAGAAACTAAGACTCTGAGAAGAATAATGTAACTTTTTCTAGGTCATACAGGTAGTTAGTGACAGAAACAGAACTTAAATTCAGGTCAGAGGCTCATAGACCTTAGAGGTCATCTGGTCTACCCCCTTATTTTACAAATGAAAACAAATAGTCCCAGAGAGATGTCATGTAACTTGCCCAAGGTCACACAGTATTAAAGGTAGGATTTGAATCTATGTCATCCGACTCCAGGACCACTGCCCTTTTCACTGAGCCATACTGTCTCCATCTCTGACTTGTCAGTTGGCCCATGTAATCCTAGCCATGGAAACAATAAATGCTGTTTTATCCACTATTCCAATTAAACAAGAAAGTGGAGACCAGGAGGCAGGGGGAAGAGAAGAGGGCTTCTGGCCTCAGAACAGAGAAAATCCAGGCAGCAAACAGAGTGAGAAAGAACATCCATGGGACCCAAGAGCCCTTCTTTTGACCTTTTCAGACACTAACATGGGTTATGATTGATTCTGTAGGACTCTCCCTAACTTTTTGTCAACATCACTCTTCAGCATCTAGCAGATGCATCATTGAGATGAGATAAGTATGGGGAAGGTAGCTGGAAAGTGGAGGCATTGCAAGGGATTGGAAGACCAAAGCCAGCACCAGGAGAGGAGATCACCCTCCAAGTCATGTCTAGCATCTGTGTGTGTGCGTGTGTTTTAGGAAAACTGCAACTGTGTCTGAAGAATGTAATGGAGAAAACAGAATGTAACACAAAAAAACACAGACATACTAATGAGTTCTAATAATATCCCACATTTATACAACTCTAAAGGCAAAGGATTTCATTTTCAACCCTATGAGATTGGTATTGTGTCTATTAAGGTGCCCATTTTACAAGATGAATAAACTGAGGCTTTGAGAGGTCCAGTGACTTACCCAAAGTGAGCTAGTGAGTAGCAGCCTTGGCACTCTAACTTGGAGCCTCTGACTCCAATCCCAGTTTCTCCTCCAAATCAAGTGAATGAGTAAATATCAATTCTCTTTATTCTGTATTTACTCAAGGCAGCTTAGGTCCCAGAAAAATGTTAGGCTCAGAGTCAGAGAGAGGTTCCCTGTTCAAATACTAGCTGTTCCATTGGGTAAATGCTTTAACTTCAAGGTTAAATGCTTCCTTTTCATCACTCATAAAATGAGAGCTAAGTCAGCACAGTGGATATACTGCTGGGCTTGGAGTCAAAAGTCCTGGGTTTGAATCCTAACTCAGACACTTACTAACTGGACAAGTGACGAACCTCTGGCAGCCTCAGATTCCCTGTCTGTAAAATGGAAATTATAATAGTGCCCACCTCCCAGAGTTGTTGTGAGAGTAAAATGAGATAATCTTTGTAAAGAGCTTTGCCAGTCTCGAAGCCTTGCTATGCAAAAGCTAGCTGCTGTTTGTTATTATTAGCTGCAATCCTAATTGTTATCCCCCATTAGAATATAAGTTCCTTGTGAGCTGGGATTGTTCATCCTTTGTATTGTATTTCCAAGTAGACAGGTTGCTTTTGGTTGTGGGAACCATATCCAAGTGAAATGGAAAACTCTTCTTGGGATTCTAGGGGATGAACTGAGGAACAAAGGATAAGGGAGTAACTGGAATCGGCAAAAAGGAAGGTGAATGGAAAGACCTGAAAACTGGCCTCATGGAGTCACTAGCTCAAGTTAGCTCAAACATCCTCTCTCTCTCCTCAAAAGGGAAAAATAAGTTATTCCAATGGAAACGAAGGCTACACGAAGCTGAGCATTTAGTACTCTTCTCATTCCTTGTTATTATTTCTCCCCACATTCTCATTTAGCTGCCAAACCTGGGAGGGAGGACCATGTTCATTGTCGCTCTTGTAGGTCTATGGAAAGATGTGCTACTTTAATAAACTCACAATACCAAAAAAAGCAATTTGGGATGGGATGCCTAGGGGAATTGGAGGAATGGAACAGAAAGCTTTCACTGGGACTCTTGAAAAATAGTACATGGCCTGGCTTTGCATATCCTACCAACTCTACCTTTGCTTTCTCCCTCCTATTTTATCCTCTCCTCTCTATTGTCACCCACCCAGACTATATGGCCAATACCATCCAAAGTTCCCCCTGCTCTCCTTTCCTTCTCCCTGTCTCTCTCCCTCTCCTCCCTCTCTCTCTCTCCCTCCCCTCTCATCCATCCTTTCCAGAATAATTTTTAGTAGATCTGATCATGATGCTCAACACAAAAATCTTTAAGGACTCACTATTACCTACAAAGTAAAGGTCAAACTTCTTTTCCTGGCATTGAAGGCCATGTATAATTTGTTACCCTTTCCCCCTCCTTTCTAGCCTTATCTCAGATTCTCTTTGTCTCTACTCTGCTCTAGCCAAACAAAACCAACCTGTGTCTGAATGGTTTCCTAATTCTGCACTCTAATTCACACCATTCCTCCTTGCCTAGAATGGTAATTCTATTGCCTTCTCTTCACAGATTGAACCTGTACTATAAAAATCATCTTCAGGGTCACCTCCTCCAAGAAACTTTCCCTGCTCCTCTGGACTCTCTCCTCACACCCACCTCCAACTGAGTAACAATCTCTTCTCTCTCAGATGTCACCCATTACATTCTTTTGTACTTCTCTAAGGATTTTAACATATATTATTTTTTATTCCAAGACACGAAATAGTGGGAAAAGTCCTCATTTTGCTATTAGAGGGTGTGACTTTAAGCCCCAACTCAGACATTTACTACTTGCCACACTTTGGGCAACTCAAGTATTTATTGAAACTTTGTTTCCCCTTTTGTAAAAGTGATGTAACAAGACTCTCACTATACACCTCCCAGATTTGTTGTCAAGGAAATACTTTGGAAATGTGAATGCCATATAAATGAGGAGCTGTTGTTATCTAGAATATGCATTCTTTCTGGCACCTAGCACTCTGCTTAATAAATGCTTGTGTAATTGAAAAGAAAGGAATAGATGAGTAAGACATGGCATGTGATTTGGAGGTGGAGAAAGGGAGAGAGAGAGCTGACCTAATGAGGTAATGTGGGTGTCTGAGGCTAGCATTTAAGAGGGAGGATGGGGAGAGAGGGCTGTCTTTGGAGTAAAGAAAGCCAAGTGGGAGGCCCACCTCAGTCACTAGGTGACAACTTCAAACAAAGCCCTTAACCACTCTGAGACTTCCGTTCCTCATCTGGATGCTGGAAATAAAGAAGCATGATTTCCCTAACGTGGGTCTATAGTGAGGAAAGCACTCTGTAAACCTTAAAGTGGTTTAGAAATGTGGGTGAGGGAGGAAGGCAACCTGATTCCAAGCATATGCCTTTGGGGGCAGGGGAAGGGTTAGCAAAACAAGAAGAAGCAAAAGTAGCGAATGACAAGTATTATCTGTCTCTTATGTTCTCACATAAGGCGTTCTTTCTTTGTGTGGATGCTCATCGTCTCTCTCCAACCCGACTGTAAGCTTCTCGAGGGCAGGAACTACATCTTCCTTCAACATTGCCTCTTGGTGCAATCTCTCACTTCTTTCAAAGTATATGTGCCACCTCCTATGGAAGACATTGCCTAATCTTCCCAGTTTTTTTTGACAGTTTCCATCTTGAAATTACTTTGTATAAAGTTTGCATTTACTAATTTGCCTACGTATTACATACTGCCAGATGAAGGTAAGTTTCTTGAAAGCAGGTACTGGCTCATTTGTAATCCCAGCCATAGCATTTTGTAGGTGCTAACTAAATGTTTATTTAGATTAGACAAAATTGTTCATCTTTGAGTCCCTTTTAATTCTTTCCACATTAGATAACTAAAAGCTAAGAGTAATCCTTGAAAGACGGAAGGCTCCACTACTAACAGTCACCTGAACTCAAATAGCTTTGATCTCCATCCTTGGGATACACTCTCCCTCCTTCCTTACCTTCCTTCAAGAGGGATCACATCAGATTCCACCTCCTCCAGGAAGATATTCCTGATTACCACCAACACACAGTTGTTAGGGTTGTTTCCTTTCTCAAATTATTCTGCATTTACTTATCTGAGTTCATAATGTAACTGAGAAGTAGAATGTAAGTTCCTTAAGGGCAGGGACTGTTTTTCTTCTTTCCTCCTTTCCCTCCTTCCTTCCTTCCTGTAGTAGGAAGGCCGAATTTATGATCTCAAATATAATCATGTATATGTTTGAATGGTCCGAAATCGCAAGGTATGAGAGATTCTCTAAGGAGAAAACAACAAGAAATTTATTTAGGCCCCACCGCAGCAAAAACTTGAACCAGCCTCCCCATTCCAACATCTTGACAAAAAGACTCCAGGCCC
>CM053623.1:242368658-242395040 GCA_028646595.1 Phalanger gymnotis
TGGTCTCCCCCCAAAAAAACCTTACATTGTATTTATGATGTATATACCTACATATGCATGTGTTGTCTCCCCTCTGGTGGTCAGAAACCGGTTCATCTTAGTGTTTGTCATCTCAGCCCTTAGCATGAGCCTGATGCATATAATAAGGTTGTTAAGTAATAGATGGATTGATTGGTTGGCTGATTTGATTATGATGATCACTTGGGACCAGACCATTTTTAAATACAAGTGAACCACTCTGGTAGTCTCACATGGAGACCCTCCAGAGGCAGTTACTCCGTTGTGGTTCCACTTATTGGTCCTATAATTTCAAACCAAAATACCCCTACCTGGTCACCAATCTCCTACTTGTGTTGTCTTCTCCTGTGAGACAACCATGGAGGAATGTAATACGTATGCTCCTTGAAGACGGGGACTTTCTCTTTTCTGCTTTTATCTCCAGTTCTTAGTTCCTAGTAAGCATTTATTAAGGCATTCCACCCCCCATTAATTCAAAGCTGATTTAGGAAAAGAGGAAATGGGATGCAAACTTCTGTCTTGTCTATCTCTCTTTTTTTGGCCAGATCCTTTATCATTGTTTCAACAATCCAGCTAGCAGCTGCTGTGGGGGTGAAAGACCAACACAACCCCAACAACAAGAATGCTACCAGCATGCTGCAAAAGCACAGGTTCTTTTGATCTGCTTAACTAAGGAAAGCAAGGTGAAGGGGTTGATAAGCTTACTTTAATTCAGCATGCAAATATCACTCATTTAGTTCAGGGGCAAAAGCCAGCACACTGAACTTTAGAACAAAATACAAATAAATTACAAACATCAATGGACAGACCTTGTCTGATTCAAATCCCAATACATAGTTACCAGAGTTTAACAAAGTCTCAGCATCCAGGTTTACAAGCTGGAGGGCTCCTTAGCTACAGCTGCCTGGAGTCTCCTCATCAACACCATTGCGAGTGAGAGCCCTAAACAAACTACAAACAGACTCAATACAATTCATAGTTACTAACATCTAAGTTCAGCCAGGGAGCTCAGAACAAGGGCTGGCCCAGAGTCATGCGTGCCACCACTGCTGTGGGTAAGAGCTCCAAAGAAGAGAAGCCAACCCCTGGTTTTATATCTTTTTCAGGGTCAAGGGTGAGTCACACATGCGACTCACCCACGTGACCTAAAATCATCACAAAGAGGCCACTTAAACCCACATGGTCTAATAGCCTCTGATGTCCCAAACCTATCACTCAAACTCATGTGTAAAACTAGGCCCTCCCCTGAGTTAGCCCCACCTTGGGCCCCACCTTAGTTGCCAATCCACACCCACATAGGTTTTACACCTAATAAGGGTTTGGGCCTGGGGCTTAGCACCTAGTAAGGCTCAATGAAATGGCTGAATTACTCAAAGGAAACAAAGGCCAACTAAGTGCTAAGAGCCCATTTTGCTTACCAGCACAATCATGAGGAAGTGTAGTCTTTAAAAGATGGCAGAGGATGATTTAAGGGTTTTGTCTGATAAAGGTCTACTGAGGATATGCACTGTGTGTTCCTCCCATGGGGCAGAGAATCAAGAAATAGAAATGGTCGTCTTCTTCCTCATGATTTTTCTGTTGACTGATCTGTAGAATTCAGGCCTGCAGTCAGGTTTATGTAGGCAACTCAGCACTAAGGTACTCTGCAGAACCACTATTAACCCCTCCCCTCTCTCTAAGAACCTCTTTACGCAGGGAGGGGGTCCACAATAAGCATCACCTTGAGAGTGGTTGGTCAATGAAAACTCTCCATGGTCCTTTAGAGCTCTCTGGGACATCTGTCTTCCCAAGGTTCATCTAAAGTGTTTCAGAAGTATTTTTCAAGTTACCATGACAATATTTAAGTTGTCTATCCTTCTTCCAATCTCAGCAAAATACAGCTTACATGCAAGAATGTGCCACTCACAATTCCACTAAGTTTTTAACATTTCTCTGGGTTCAGTGCCAGAATCAAGCAAAGGTATGTCCAGCACACAAACACAGACTGTCAGAGCTCTGATGCTTGGTAATTTTGTGGCTTTCGTCTCTCTGGGCCTCAGTTACCTCACATGTCAAATATGAAAGTTGGACTACATGGCCTCTGAGATTCACTCCAGGCCTAGACCTATGATCCTACAATCTCTGTGAAACTCAGTCCCCTCACCTAAAAAATGAGGAGTTTGGAGGTCCCTTCTAGATCTAAATCAATAACCCCATAACCTCTTCAGTACTCAGTTTTCTCCTTTGTAAAATGGAAGGGTTGGATTAGGTGGCCTCTGAGACCCCTGCTTCTAGCTCTAAACCTCTAAGCCTCCCAAATCTTAGAGCTTGGAGACCTCAATGACCACTTCATCCAAGCCATTAGAAAAATCCAGAAAAATCCAGAAAAGAAGAGGGACCACTATAGCAAACCAAACAAATGGTAATCTAACCTTTTCTTGAAGACTCCAAATGAAGAAGGCCACTTTCTACCCCCTGAAGCATCCTGTTCCATTTTTGGAGAACTTCAGTTATTCAAAGATTTTCCTTCTAGTCCATCCTAAATTTGCCTTTTTTTCTGGTTCTGATTCTCTCCTCTGGAACCAAACAGAACAAGCTTAGTCCCTTTTCCATTTGATTGCTCTTTAGATAGATAGCTAACATCCCCAACCACATATCTCCCCACCACCACCACTAAGTCACCTCTTATTCTGGCCAAATATCCCCAACTTCTTCAGTCAATCATCATGGACTTGAAGTCCATCACCATCCTGGTTGTCTTCCTCCTTTGGATTCTCTCCATGTTATCAATGTCCTCCTGAAAATATGGTGCCAAAAGCTGAATAGAGTCATAGGATTTAGTACTGAAAGCAATCTTAAAGTTCATCTACTCTTACCCTTTTTATTTTACAAATGAGGAAACTGAGCCCAAGAGAGGGTAAATTACTTCTGTAGTATGACTAACCTCTATCTCCCTGTTTGTTCATGTGTCTAAGCACTTGCCTGTGTAGGTGTGCAGACAAGTAAACATTTGGAATATTCAAAACGGTGGAAATAGAGCCTCCCTGAATTCAAGCAGAATCATATCTGAGAATCCCAGGAATTGGAATAGACCTGAGAATTTTCCTAATGTAGAATTGCTTCTTAATGCAAGAATCCCTACTACAATCCAAAATAGGTGTCTACATGAAAATTCCCAAGATTTCAGTATCTTACCCTCCATCCAAATACCTGTCAAATTAGGAAGTCCCTCCTAAGGATGAGCTAAAATCTGTTCCCACTATAACTTCTACCCATGAGTGCAAATTTGTAAAATCTGTCCCCCCTATACCTTCTACCCATGAGTTCAAATTTTCCTTTCTGGAATTTGAGAACATAAATCTCATCTCTCTTTCACATCATCACTGTTGTTCCTTTTCTAGTAAAATATTATTTTGAGCCTTATCATCAACACTGGATTCCCTCTTGTTTATTCCTTCCAGTTAATAACCTTCTGAAGATATTATAGTCTTACCTGAACCCAATATTCCAGGTGTGATCTTATCTATACAGCATGCAGGAGGGAGAGGGCCCTTGGAACAGAGAGTGTCAGAGATCTCCCTAGTTCTAGCCATTATACTCTTCTCCAGGCAGCCTAAGATTGGACCAGCTTTATTTCTTTGTTTGCTTATTTGTTTGTTTATTTATTTTGTCATTTAATCATTCATTCACCAATTTATATATATATATATATATATTATATATATATTTGCTTGTTATTTTATGCTTCCATGTCATTATGTTATTTGAGACTGAGCTTACATCAAGTGTTTTCTTCCTTCCCTTCTTTTCCTTTTTTCTTTCCCAAATGGATTGCTCTTTTCTCTTTCAACCTGTTCTTGTCCCATTGATCTTTTGAATGTAAATGAAGGAGTTTCATCTTGTAAGTTTCACTCTCTTGAGCCAATACTCATAGGCTTATTGGCAGGTAGTGATGATGCTACCTTATAAATTATTTAATCCAATTCTCTTATTTTAGAGGTGGGAAAACTAAGGACCAGAGAGTTAAACAATTTGTTCAAGGTCACACAGGGAGTAATCTCTAATAATGAAATTTGATCTAGGTGCCAATTTCTTATTCTGTTGCACTGCATATTCCCATTAAGCTGGAACCAATTGCCATATTTTACATAATTATAACTTCCAACAGTGCTAATACAAACACATGTGACTACTTCATGGGATTCATTCTTTGTACTAATTAGGATCTAGCTTACAAAATGGCAAGTGAGTATTTTACTTGAAGAGGATACTGTCCTCTCCTTGACAGGCTCCCCAAATAATCCCACTTAAGGACTGTCTTTCTTGGGCCTACTAGAAACAAAACAAAGAAAAATGGCACTAGCCAGTACTTTTTCCATAGCAATCACATTCATTTTCCCCTCTCCAGGGACATATGTTTGTGTTTACATACATGGCCCACACACAGTATGCATGTGCCTTTGTGTGTGGGTGTCCCACAGGTCTAGCCAAGCATAGATCTGTGCATAGGTGCTCATCTGGGTGACCTGGACCTGTATGTGTCCTCTCACAAGAAGAGCCTTCACATATCTGTGTCACAATAACTAAGGGGGGGGCAGGGTGCACCTAATGTTGTATTGATTGTCAAGGTGGTAGATGTTTTTTATCACTCCCTCATCATACTCCAAATACAAAAAGAAATGTCACAGCCAGGAAAGAGCTTGAAAGAGATCATGCCAAAGCTGGGAAGGCTTTGGAAAGGATAGAAAGAATGTGGAATATCAGTGCCAGGAGGGACCTTAGAACAGAGAATATCAGAGCTGGGAGGGGCCTTGGAACAGGGAATGTTGGAGCTGGGAGGGGCCTTAGAACAGGGGATGTCAGAGCCGGGAAACACTAGTCTCTTTATTTTGTAGGCAAAGAAACTAAGGCACAGAGAAATGACTTGTTCCAAGTTATATAGCCAGTTAATGATATCTCCCGATATCTCCCAAGCTACTATTCCTTTTTGGCTGTCCCACAATTATTTTCTGGAGAGTTTCCTCTCCAAAAATCATTTCTCTGGCTTTATGCAGTATCCATGGGTATTGGGATTTAGAGAGAAAGCAAAGGAAATTCACTGCAGAGGCAGGGGCGGGGAGAAGTGAAAGAGGGTGGAGACAGAGAGAGAGAAAGAAAAGTGGGAAGGGAAGAGGGAAAGAGAAAGGGAGAAGGAGAGGGAGGGAGAGGGAATATCATTCCATCCTTTTTCCATTATCTGAGCTCTCCACAAAAAAATAAATAACCCAAGACCTCAACAGCCCTCCTACTGTGGGCCTACAGTATCTCATTACTGAAAGGCCTTGTGAGAGATGAAGGTTTAGCTGCTTCAGCTAACTCACTACATAGCCTAAGAATTTCTAACCATTAAACTTTCCTGCTTCTAATGGATTTTTTTTCTTCCTCAAGTTCTAGATCTTAAAAAAGAAGTATTTATTTTTCCTTCTCACTCACACAGACTGAAGTTTCTTGCTTCCAGCTCCCAATTTTTTTATCCATTTTTTTTGTTCTCTTCTCTCTGTTTAAAGCTGACTCCATCATCAAGGTGTTTTGAGCTTTAGATGCTGAAAGGAATATCAGCTTCATGTTTCCCTGAGGCCTCTTACAGGCCTATTCATCAAGTCAATGGCATGTCTTTTTCAATAACTGCATAGGTGGTTGTGGCCAAACCCCATCAGTCTCTGAGCTGCAGATCTTCCAGGCCCTGCTCTCCATGGCTGACCCTTATCAGGGACTGGAAAAGAATCCACGAGACAGTTTCTACAATATCTTTCACTTAGATCAGTAGAATGGTGGTGCTGGGTAGGGAATCATTCAGTCCAACTGCTTTATTTTACAGATAATGCCACTGAGGCCTGGAGAAAGAAAATGTATAGCCCAGATCCCATCCGCTGAGGTTCAGTGACAGATAGGGGAATGGGTAGAACTAAGGTCATCAAGCCCTTAAAATGTTTACTGTTTGATCGGAGTAGTCCCTGTTCTGATTGACAGTGGTTGCTTATCAGTCTATAAGTACTTATTCACTGTTTACTATGTGCCAGGCTTCATGCTGAGGTTACAAACAAAAACAGAGAATTGAAGAACTAATGGGAAACTTAGAGACCCTCTAACCCAGCCGGGGCTCACCCTGGTTTGTGTCCTGGAGCCCTTTGAAATCTATGAAATGACCCCATCTTAGAATAAGTCACCTATTATTTTAAGCTATTGACATTCAAAATTGCAATAAGACTTTTGGGACACTCTGTATTCTTATATGCATAAAATAAAATACAGAAGATATCAGTGGAAACCAATGATATTAAAATATGGCCATCAAATTTTCTTAAGGTACCATGGTACCAAGGTACCAAGTTTAGAACTCTTTCTCTGGCCTTGTGAATTGCTAGAATTTATTAGCTTTTTTTGGACTAGACTAGTGATTTCTTTGGTATAGAGACCTCTTTCAATGCAGAACAGGGCTGCTTAGGGAGTGGTATGAGACTGAGTCACTCACCCATGCACAACCATTTATTAAGCACTTACTACGTGCCAGGGACTGTGCTAAATACTAGAAATATAAATGCATGGAAAAAAGATAGTACTGGTCCTCAAGGAGCTTACGTTCTACTGGGGAAGACATCATATAAAAGGGAAACTGAAATGGGAGATAGGAGAAGAAGATAATGGAGAAATTGAAAGTACAACATGGTGGAAAATGAAGAGATGGCTTGCCTGGGCTCTCTTCTTAAATGGAGACTCTGGAAGGAGCTGTCCAGTCAGAGGGAGGGATCCCAGGAGCAGAGGGTATATGTGAGGTATAAATTCTGGGGCTGGAGTGATCCCAAGATCTTCATACTGATGAAGGCACTCTGGAGGTTGGTCATTCAACTGTATATCATAGCCTTGACCATGGATGGACATTCTTGGATTGCTTGGCTTTTCCCATTGGGCTGCTAAGTCCAATAATTAGGAGTCTCTGAAGTGCTGCAGGGTTCAAAACAGGAGCATCAGGAGGACTTTTATCATCTCTAGGTAAGACCTTCTCAAATTGAACTCTGGGCTGGATCTCCTCTGTGACAACAGCAGACAATTTTGAACATTTGTCCTGCGAGTTTTATGCCTCACTTGAGATTAATTATCAGAGAGTCCTCAGATAAGGTTATCTCTGTTGCTGTATATTTCAAGGAATCTTGTGTGATTTTGACATATGCAATAGAGGCAGTGTGACCTAATGGAGAGAAGTGAGGAAGACTTGGGGTCTGTGTGACCCTCAGCCAATCATTTAAACTCTCAGTGCTATTGGCAATTCTCTAAAACCATGAGTTGCAGAGAAGTTGCCAGGCTATTTGTCATCCAAATATTCCCTATACCAAGGGTGAGGAACCTGCAGTCTTGAGGCCACATGTGGCCCTCTATGTCCTGAAGTACATACAGCCTTTTGACTGAATCCAAACTTCACAGAACAAATCCCCTTCATAAAAGGATTTGTCCTGTAAAATGTGGACTCAGTCAAAAGGCTGCACCAGAGGACCTAGAAGGCCACAGATTCCCCACCCTTGTCCTATACCAATAAAATCACAAATCCAGTCCCCATCCCTACACATAGGAAACACCTTGCTGGAGGAAAGCTATATTTTGCTATGTAATTTTAATGCTCAAACCTATCCCTGAAAAGGAAATGATGTCCTGTCCTCCCTGCTTTACAGAGGTGGGGGACTGCAGATATGAAACAGTGCATGTGTTATCAGATTTGAATGATGCATCCATTAGATTTACCGAAACCACTTTTTCCCTCCTCTTTCTCTGTTTCTTCTTTATAAGGAATGTGGCTCTGGGAAGTAGAGGGATATATTAAGAAGGTCATATATTGACAAAAGATGGCAATAAAATTATTTTTAAATGAGGCTTTGTTTTATAAAATCCATTGTTTGTTGTTAAACAATAAGGAAGATGGAGCCTATATTCTCTATACATTCATGCAAGCCTGCCTGGTCCTTTCTAATTCCCTCATCAAGGATGCCCTAGACACCTGTCTGGTTTATTCTCATAAAAATTTCATATAAATGGGAAAGCAGACATGAGAGGAGGGAGTTAGTGATGTTGTCTCAGTTGCCTTTTATTTGTAACAATAAGATTAATGTTTTTGTAACTAGAAAAATAAATCTGAGATTTCTTCCATGCCTTGACTACCTTCCCCTCCTCCAGATACCTTCAGAATCAGTGTCTCGGTGTCCTCAAAAGCACGTCCCTGCTATTTGGTTTAGTTGGGCTGTTTTTTTTTCCTTCTTTATTGTCTTCAATATTGTTTCCCCTGCCTTCAGAAGTACTGTGAAGTTCTGCTCTCCTATATGGGGAAAAAACCTTTTTTAAAAAGTATTTCATTGTCATTGTTTGATAAAGACCTGGGAAGGCAATGATAACTTGCCCAGTTAAAACTCCCAAATGCCCTTTTTCTCCACTTGCTTCCCCTTTTCTTTTTCCTCCTGATTTGATGACATCTTATCTCTGAATCCACCAGAAGCATTGCACTCCACCCAACTCTCTGATTTAATTACTACTTGGCTCATTGTCTTCCTGACACTGGTCTAATAATGCTGACCAAAGTACTAGGGTTTGCATAGGTCCTGATGTGATTCAGCACTCTACCACTGAGCCAAGTGATCTTAGGCCAGTCTTTTGCCTCTCTGGGCCTCAGTTGCTCCCAAATGTAAAAATAGGAGGTTGGACAAGAACAGAAGTCCCTATTCTTTTTTTGTTTCATTGACTCCTTGGGCAATCTAGAGAAAGGCTATGAAGCCTTTCTCAGAAACATGATTTTAAATGCATAAAGTAAAATACATAGGATTACAAAGGAAACTAATCATGGTGAATATCTATCAAAATAATTTTTAAAAATAAGTTCACATTGGGACAGCTAGGTGGTGCAGTGGATAGAGTAAGAAGGAACTGAGTTCAAATCCAGCTTCAGACACTAGCTGTGGGACCCTGGGCAAGTCTTAACCCTGATTGCCTAAAAAAAAAAAAAATTGAAGGCCCCCAGGCTAAGAACCCTTGGAATGAGGAATTGTTAACTTTCCTTCCAAGTCTCTGATTACAGCCTGAGTTGGAATCCTGAGACAATTAGGTATTTCTCTAGAAAGGAAGGTTGAGGGAAAGGCATGGGGAATGAGTGACTTGGGTTTGAACTGAGCTGCTCATCACTGCATTCCCCGAGTCTTTAACAACAATAACAATGTCTTCTTTAAAGTTTTGCATTTGGCTTATTCACTTATCTTTTAAGCATCAATTGTATCTAGAGAGAACTATGTGTGAATGAATTTAGATAAGATTTGGTTCCTGCCGTCATGCAGTCTATAGTCTAGTAGAGAGATAGGATATCAACTAAGATATCTGTAATGTGAAATATTTTTATAAATACAATAGAGAGGAAGAAAGGTGTGTGTGAGATCCCAGGGGAAAGGGCGGGGGGGTAAGATAAGGTAAGAACTCAATGTCTAGAGTATAACTTAATTTCTGTAATTTTCCAAAGAGATAATGACAGAAGATGAGGCTAGCAATGCCTTGTGATCACACCTACAAAGTCTACCTAGAGTGATGTCATGGCCCAGAAGGGTGTATCTTCAAGATGGATGGAAAGGCCTATGGATCCTTAGGGATGTATTAGTAGGTCAGATGGCAATGCCTGGGACCCGAAGAGTAAAATAGCAGGACAGATGTTCTAAGGTCCTGATACCCATCCCAACCTTCTCCTTTGTCATAAAGCAGATCCATAGTTCATGAATTTACAGCTTAAAAGGCTGTCTAGTCTAACCCCTCATTTTACAGAAGAGTAGGAAAATGACTTTTACAAGGTCCTACGGGTAGCAAAAGTTTTGAACTTGGTTCCAGCTGTTCCTTAGCATTCTTCCCCACTAAAATAGTTGAAGTGGCAGCAGCCACTCCAAGAGATACAAAGGGATACCTGCCCTCAAGGTGCTTACAGTCTTGCTGGCAAGACAAGATCCGCACAAGCAAGACAAATAACAATAGAAGGTTATATAGGTTATATGTGTGTGTTATACAAATATGTATAGGATATATATATATACATATATATATATATACAGAGAAAGAAAGAAAGTGAGAGAGAGACAGAGACAGAAACAGAGAGAGAGAGACAGAGATGCATACAACAGCCACCAAGAATAAAGGCTTTGGGACTTTCAAGACAGCAGAAATCAATGTCTGTAGCAGGGGGTTATCAAGGAAGACTTCGCTGAAGAGGTGGGAATTGGGCTGAATCTTCAAGAGTGATTAAGATCTGGACAGCTAGAGGGAAAGGGAATCTCAAAAAAGGGAGATATGACCCTTCCACCACTTTCATAATAGCTTGTAGGGATCTGCTTTTGGGGGTCCCTTTTAACTTCAACATTGGGTGGCTCTAACACCTTCTCCATCAGCCTATGGTCTATATTCTGAAGTCCCTTCCAATTCTGCCCTCCCATGTTCTAAATGTTAAGGTTCCTTCAAGTTGCCACATCCAGTGTTCTAAAGTTCTTTCATGATTCTGCCTTTTTGCCCCCTCGTGCTCTAACATTCAGCTCAGGCACTGTGTTCTATGTTCTAGGCTTTCTTTAAGTTCTGACGTTTTGAGTCTTATATTCTAAGATTGCCTCCAGGTGGAACATTGGGTGTGCTAAAGGATTTTCCACTTCTTACGTTGGATGTCTCAGAGCCTCCTTCCTGTTCTTGCATTCTATGTTCCAAGCCCCTTTATCAGTTCAAACATTTTGTATCCAATGATCTAAGGGTCCTCCCAGCTCGGCTGTTCTGTGCATTAAAGCGGCTCAGGCATTCTGGGTTCTAAGGTTCATCCCAATTCTGCTATTCTGGTTCTGCGTTCTAAGGTTCCTTTCGTTTGACGCTCCCTGTTCTAAGACCCCTCCCAGCTCTGCCATTCTGTGTCCTAAGGTTCTTCCCCAGCTCTGACATTCCCTTTTCTGTGGTCCCTCCCAGCTGTGATATTGTTTGTTTCAAGGTCCCTTTCTCCTCTGCCATCCAGCGATTCTCTGACCCCTTGGCACACTGTGACGCCTTTCTGCACCCCAGTATTCGTCCAGGGTAGGGGCTCATCTGGGGAGCCCAGCCAACCACCAGTGGCCTGCTGCCAGGGTGCCACCATCCAGTTGTTCCCTAAATGCTGCCTTCTGCTTTCCACTGGTACTGTAATTCTGGGGCGGGGCTTCGCTGACTTTTCTGTGGAGCTGGAGCCAATGACGTGCCAGAGAGAGGAAAGAATGGGATGACGAACAGAGGCAGGCGGCTGGGGCTGGGAGCTCACCGTCTGTGCGCAGAGCCTTGGAGACGCGAGCTGGAGGAAGGAAGGCAAGGGCGCCGGGGTGCTCGGGAGTCTGCAGCCCCAGCCCGCCGCAGGCACCATTGGGCGGCCAGTCTCTGGGTAAGATCGCGCGGCTGGACGCCGCAGCCGGGAGTGGGCCGGGCGGGAGCCGCAGGAGGCCAGGCGGGGCTGGTGCCGGGCTCGGCGTCTGCGGCTGCAGTTGCGGTTGCCGCAGCCGCAGAAAAGCGGGCCGCCTGCAGTCTGGGCACTGGCCAGGGCCGCTGTCAGGCGCTTGGCCGCAGGGAGCCTCAATCCCTCCCTGCCAGATGCTCCTGGCAGCAGATTTGTCTGCACCTGCCCTAGAGGATGCTGAAGGGGGAGGAGAGGAATAGAGCGGGGGAGGCCACGGGCGCAGGATTAGGGAGCAGCCACCAATTGCTTAACCGCCCCCCACCCCACCCCAGCAGTCTCTCCCTCTCAGCAGTCTCCCCTCCCCCCCCCCCACCAGGCCCTTAATAACCTGTTGCTCTAGGCCAAGGGCTGACGTTTCCTCTGCCTTCTCTAATCTGAGTCACTGCGGAGGGGCGGCGAGGGCGGGGGTATGTCACTGGGGCTCCCTGAAGGGAGTGGGGAGGAGGTGAATAGGCTCCGACATCACAAATCCCTGCAGCCTTTAGGGAGAAAACGAGCCTGGCAGCTGATGCGTGCGAACCCATGCTCGGCCTACATCTGCACGCAGCAGAGGAGAGCTGGAATGAGCCGCTAAAGGTTATTGGAGCCATCCTTTTACCTCCTCCGTCCCTCACCTTACCTCCCCCTCCCTCCCCCGCCCTCGCCCCCGCCCCATCCAGGCCTTGCCCCAGCTGAGCGATGGCAGCCGGGGAGAGCAGGAGGCTATAAACAGGCGGCCCTTGCTGCTACAACATCGAGCATATACTGTACGGTATTTGGTGCTATGTCGCATCGTGAATTCTCAGGCTCGCCAGCCAGGAGGGCCCTGCCTCTGCCCTTTACCACCTGTGAGATATTTAGCAAACACCCCCCCCCCCCGGCCTAAGATTCTTCATCTGTAAAATGAGAGGTTTGGCCTAGAGAGCCTTGAGGTCCTTCAGGTCTACATCTTTGCACCTGTGTGACCTTGAACAGGTGACTCCACAACTCTGGGCCTCTGTTTCCTAATCTGTAAAAATGAGGCACAAGATGGCCCTCCCAGGTCTGTGATGCAGCAAGGCATCCTGTCTGGATTTCACTGTCCTCATCCATTAAAACGAGGACTCCTCATTGAACAGCTCCTGAAGTTCCTTCCAGCTTTGATCTTTGATCCTGGCCTCTCTGAAAACTCCATTCCCTAGCTCCCAAGTCCCCAAGGGCCCACACCACCCCCAAGCTCGGGCATTAGAGTTTCAGGCAGCACACTGCATCCAATTCCAGTATCCCTGAAGTCACACTTGGTAAGCATATCCTTACACAGCCCAGACCAGCCTTGCCTGTGAGCAGATGGTAAGGAGAAGCAGCTGGGTGACCTTGGGCAAGCTTCCTCAAGCTTCCCTGACCTAAAAAAAAAATGATAAGGCTAGACTAGTTGGCCTTTATGTCCCTCCCAGCTCTCAAGCTATGACTTTGCCAGTAGTGGAAAGAGCTCTGAGCTTAGGGAGAGATTTGGGTTTCAATCCTGGTCTCCATTCAGCTGCGCAGCCCCGATCAAGTCTTCTCATCTCTGTGTGGCTTCCATTTGGAAAATGGAGATCTCAAGATCTGCACTGCCTCTTCACAGGTTTGTTATAGGGGATCTCTTTCCTCTCCCTAAATTCCCAAACTTATACATGTACACACACACACACACCACATACACGCTTCATCACAGACCTTGGATTTTTTAAGTCTTATTGAAATGCCCTGATCTAATCATCTTCTTCCAGGGGACTGAGATTATTCAACTGTAAGCTTTTTAGAAAATTCTTGTATGCCACAGAGAAAGGCCAAACACAGTGGCAGTCACTTGTGGAACGTTACCAGTGGGCATCTTTGCCTCTACTCCAAAAGATCAGAAGGTAGGGCAGGGACTTCATGGTTTCATGAATGAATTTCAAAATTACCTTGAAATTTGAGTCCAGAAACTCTGCTTCAGTGAGGAAAAAGTTGGAACCACTATTTTCTGAAGTAGGAAGAGGAATCCTGGGCTGGGATTTGTTACAATACAAAGACATAATGGAGGTTCTCGAAGGTTCAAGGCATGAAGGATAGAGCAGAAGGGTGAGGAAGGATGCTGCTGTCTCCATATCAAAATGGAGAAGCTCAAGAATAATCTCCAAGCCCAGGGACCATAGCACAATAGAAAGCTTGCTGTATTTCAAGTCGTAATCTGACTCCTAGATACTTAGTACCTGTGTGACCTTCAGCAAGTCACATTATCAGCATGTGCCTCAGTTTCCCCATCTGTGAATAAAGGGATTGAACTCAATGGTCTCTAAGGTCCCTTCCAGTTCTAAATCTATGATTTTATGGTTATCTCCATGAACTCAGGGAAGTCACTTCTCTCTGAACATCTGTTTTCTCATCTATAGAAGGAGGAACTTGGGTGCCATAATCTCTATGGTTCTTGCTAGTTCTAAATCCTGTGATTTTCTAAAACTCATCCCAAGGATCATGTACTTCATGCTTCAAACAGAAGCCAAAATATAAGGAAGTTGCCTTCAAAATGAACTGGTGGTGTTCAAAGGGAAGCCCTTTGAACCTGGATTGGCTGGGGGTGGGGGGAGGAGGAGGGGAGGGAGGAAGAAGAAAAGGTGCAGAGAAAGGGGAGGGCTAGAGGAGTCTCTTTGCAAAAGGGACATATAGACGTACACTGCAGCTACAGCAGAACTAGTGAAACCTTGCTAAGGCCTAGCCAGGCACCCATTAGAGGGAGAGCCCAGAAAGATCCTACAAATAGAATGAGATTTAGACTCTTCACTTTGACAAGCTTTTTGATCAGGGTGCCTTGAGGCATTCACACTTCCCCAGATGCTGCCATCTTGGTTAGAGGGCAGGATTTGTTCTCTCCTGTCTTTTTGTAAATCAGGCTAGCCCTAGAATTTTCCCCTTAGAACTTTACACCTGGGAGGAGCCAGCATCTCTGTAAACAATAATCTCATGGTAGTACCCCTAGAAATGGTGGCATCCTTTGATTCATGCCTATTTAGGAGAATTGGGTTTTATGTTGGCCTGGGATACTTATACCCCCAGAGCTGAAATCTATGGTTCACAGGATCATTAAGGGAGGGAGTTTAAAGATTATCTAGTCTAAGTATATGATTTTAAGATGAGGGGTCTGAGCTGCAGAGGGATTAAGTGATTTGCCCCACACCACACAGAGCTGGGATTCAGATTCAGTATTTCAGCTCCAAGTTCAGTGTTCTTCACCTTTTGCCTCTCTTACATGAGTAGTCTTGTGAAAAGAAGATGAGGGTGGAGAGAGTGGGGGAAAGCCATTCTATTTGGTGTAGAGGTCAAGACATGAATGGAAGATCTCACAAGGTGGTCCTGGGTGCCCTCCATCTCCAAACCATGGCATAGAACAGGGGGCAAAAGTCCTGGAATGGAAATTAGAGGACCTGAGTTCAAATCTCCACTCTGCCACTACTTATGGGACCTAAGTTATTTCTCCTCTCTGAGCCTCAGTTTCCTCATTTTTAAATTGAAGACATTGTACTGGCTCCTGTACCTCCCTCTTGTACCTCAGTTTCCATTTTTAAAATAAGAAAGTTAGATCAGGTAACCTCCAAGGTCCCTTCCACCTCAAAATCTATGATCCAGTTTGCTGTCCAATAAATATAAGGTATGTGGAAATTCAGGTACAATTTCATTTACTGGTAGGCACTAATGGTTTTAGTAAACACATAATGTCTGTGGCTCTAACAAAAAAAATGGCAGCTGTTCATGCATACTATGTCTTCTCTCTGAGGGAGTCTTCATTTTAGGGTTTCTTCTTACTGTTTTTTTTTCCTTTTACTCTCACAGGACAAATTGTGAGTATATTAAGGTGCAGCTATATCTACGGCACATAAGACTTTGTATAGAATAAAATACGTAAAAATATAAAACAGGTATACAAGCAAATCTGAGATCAATGCCTTTATAAATTCAGAATCTGTATCTTGTCAAGGATCTGTAAAAGGGGAATATGAAGTGTTCATGCATTGTTTGAGCATCTCTCTATTCCAACCCCCTCATTTTTCAAATGGTAAGCCTCAGCCAGGTTACAATTCAAACAGCAATCATATAATCATATAAGGCTTACCCTTATTATGTGTCAGGGACTATTCTAAGCTCTGGTGATTTAAAAAATCAAAACCAGTCCTTGCCCTCAAGGGAATTACAATCTACCAGAGGAAACAATATGTGCAGAAAATAGGTACATGCCAGAAACACATAGATCAAATGGAGGGCAATCTCTGAGGAGAAGTTCTGGCAGCTGAGAGACTGGGAAAGGGGTCTTGCAGAAGCTCATTCTTGAAGGGAGCCAAGGATCCCAAAAGATGGAGATGAGGAGAGAGGGCATGCTAGACATGGGCACAGCCAGTGCAAAGGCTTGACGAAAGAAATACAGGGATTGGTAGCAATATGGGATTTGAACTGAGACCTCCAATTTCCTAAAGCAGTGCTTTCTACAATGCAATCATCTTACTAGCTTGCTTTAGTCTGATTTCCCCTATTATACTGGGTCCTTGTTCATCCCTTAGCAATGAAACTGACCATTATGAATGGTATCTCAGTGGGAAGGATGGACACACGAAGTTTCCTCTCTCCCAATCTTCATAGCTTCTCCAGGTATAGGTTGGCCTAGATATTCTTTGGGATCTCTTCACACTCTGAGGTTGTCTGACTCCCTGTGGACCTACAGGAGTGAAAAACTGAGGCTATAGCTCACCCGTACTAGGGAAGGGAATAAAAATATGTCTAGTCTTCAGGCTTGTCTGGAATGTGGCAGGAAAAAATATTCCTCAAGTATGATCTCAGATGAAGGCAGAAATAGCATTTCCTCCCATCTAGCAATCTACAACCCCAAGCCAAGGTATCTATAGGATTGGGGGTATGAATGTAACGTAGTGGATTGAACACTAGTCAGGAAAACCTGGTACAAACCCTGCCTTAGACACTAGTTCTGTACCCCAGGGGAAGTCACCTAATCTATCAGCCTCAGTTTCTTTATCTGTAAAATGAAGGTATTACACTTTAACACTAAGGTCCCTTCCACTTCTAAATCTATGATCCTTTGACGAGAATATTGTACAGTGGAAATAGATCTGGTATCTAGAATATTCCTTGGAGAACAGGATTCCAGTCATATCATACCATAGATTTAGAGGATTAGAATGCATTCCAGCTCTGAGATTCATAATTCCAGCTACATCCCTAGCAGAATATCTGGTACACAGTGGGCACTTAATAAATGCTTATTGAGTGATTGATTCTCTCCAGCCTGGAAATTCAGGATATGGGGTTTCTGTCTCTTCACTGTGCCAACCTACACTGGGAAAGAATCCCAGACATTTTGTACCAGACAAAGACAGGGTCAGGTGCAGCAGATTCATCTCAATACAAAGAAGGGAAAGGGGGATGGAGGATGCAGTGAGAATGGGTCTTTTATACCCCTAGCCCAGGTCTAGCTTTGGATGATACCTCGTGAGGGAACTGATCAGATCTCTGAGAATCTGCTCAAAGAATTGAAGGCATCACCTGCCATTATTGGGGGCCTTACAGGAAATGGACACTGGCCCTTTGGCTTAATTAAAAACAATTCTGCTGCTGCCCATTTCCTGTAATATCTAATATATATGTATATATATATACACATATATGCACATGTTTACACGCATGTATATATACATATATTTTATATAATATATATGATCATGTTGGCTATGACTCACTCTTGAGAACTAGGACATGAGA
This sequence comes from Phalanger gymnotis, assembly GCA_028646595.1. Lineage (NCBI taxonomy): Eukaryota > Metazoa > Chordata > Mammalia > Diprotodontia > Phalangeridae > Phalanger > Phalanger gymnotis. The sequence continues at coordinate 242,385,904 of CM053623.1, forward strand.
GGGTCAAACTGATGAATGTTCAGAAAAGGTGAATCTCAAGTGACAGTCAATAATCCCTTGCCTTTATTCCTCCCAGGTGAGATCCAAGAAAGGGTTAAGCCACTAGCAACAGCATTCTGCCTTCGAAGAATGATTAGCCAATGAGCATTCTTCCTGATGATGTAATGTTCTAGGCTGACTACTCATTGGTTAAATCTATTGTTTCTCTTGGGAGGAGGAATAGAGGGGGAGAAGCCCAAAGGGTTAATTATTCTGTGCACTAGATAGATGTCTTTTTTTTTCCTCCCCCTCCTTTCTGCCAGCTGTGTGTCTGAGTACCAGGCTCAGTGGAATCATCGATTTCTCCTCTCTCAACAAACAGCTGCAGCTCCTTCTCCACACTCTTTTTATCCCTCCACACCCAGCAGTGAGGCACATGTCTCCTGTAGTACTACCACTGGAAACAGGGGCCTGGGGGTTGAGGGATAGATTGGAGGAGAATGATTTAGGGGGAAGAGAAATTGTAGAGTTGAGCCCCAAAGTATCTTCTCTCCCTTCCCAAGGGGGAGGACGGCAGCTCCAGCTGGGCTCCCTCCTGCCTTCCTGAGCCTGCTGGCAGGCGCTATAGAATTCATGCTGGTCACACAGAGCCGAGGGCACCAGGCTGGATGGTGAGAAGTCACCTGATTTGGTGAGAAAAGCCTTATTCACCAACCACAGTGAACAAGAGTGTTTTGCCTGGTAGGATCACATCTGCACTCTGCTCTGGGCACCACATCGTAGCAAGAGGTAGTTTTGTTTTGTTTTTTAATCCAGAAAGTATCCATAGGATAGAAACTTGGATGTTGAGGGGCCTCACTATGAGAGAGAGGGAGGGGTGAGAGATGGGAAAGGAGAGAGAGACAGAGAGGGAGAGAGAGAGAGAGAGGACAGGAGGAGGGGAAAGAAATAAACAGTGACAGAGATGAACAGAGAGAGTGGGAGGGAAGAAGAGGGAAGAGACAGAGACAGAAACACAGAGATAGACAAAGAGAGAGGAGGGGAAGAGAGAGAAGAGGGAAGGAGGTAAGGAAAGATCCTCAAATATAGGCTGAAAGACCACTTAGCAGTCAATCATTTAACAAGCATTTATTAAACACCTGTTATGTACCTCGATAAGCCTGCTCTAGATTTAGGAGACAAAGACCAAAAAAAATGAAATAATAACTAGTCATAAGAAACTTATGTTCTAACAAGCATTTATTAATCACCTATTTTGTGCCTCAGGATATAAACATGACAAATGAAACAATTTCCAATCTCAAGGAGCAAAAAGAAAAATGTGTATCTATAAGTATATACAGAATAGCAAATCAGTTAACAAGTCATTTATCAAATGACTACTATGTATGAATGATAAGAAAGAGAGATACAAAGTTAAACAGGAAACTATCCCAGCCCTCAAGGAATTTCCATTCTTTTGGGTAAGAAACAACATTGATCCCAATATGGAAGGAGCCTTGGGAGCAATGCCCGCATTTAACAGATAAAAACTCTAAGGCCCCAAAAAGAAGTTAAGGGATGTGTGTCAAAAGTAGGATGTGAACTCAGGGTATAAGTTAGACCCAAGTAGAATGTAAATAAAACGCCAGACTTACACATTCAAAGCATTCATATCACAGCTGTGGGGACTATGCTTTAGATAAGAGACAGATGGACACACAGCAACTTGAGGCACAGGGACCAATTAGAAGGCTATTCAACAGTCCAGGCAAGAGGTGATGAGCCCCTGAGCTGAGAAAGTGGCTATCACTAGTAGAAAGAAGGGCATGGATATGAGAGATGTTCTGGAGGCTGAATGGACAAGACTTGGCAGCTGATCCAATTGGGTAAGGCTTCCTGCTTAGGTATAGATTGGACTGCATGGCTACTGAGTTTCCTTCCATCTCTGATAATTTATTCAATCAATGAACTCGGGGAGGTTGCTTCTCTCGAAATGGGCTTACCTTCTTCCTGAAAGCGTGGACAGTTCAGGGTCTAATCTTTTTCCAATGTCAAAGGCCTGTTTATAGGAGAAAGTTTTCCCTTTAATCAATTGAATGCAAAAAAGCAGATGTTTGGTTCCTGCTGCTGTTTTCTGTGTTTTGCTATAGACTGTAGAGATTGAAGGAGAACAGAAGCCTAAAAGCATTGACAATTAGAAAGTCAGAACTGGGACTGCCCTTAGAACATGGAATGTCAGACCTAAGAGGGTCCTTAGAACAGATAATATGATAGTTTGGAGGAATCATAGAACAAAGTGTCAAAGCTGGAAGGGGCCTTAGAACAGAGAAAGTCAGAATTGGGATGGGCCTGAGAACATAGACTATCAGAGGTGGAAGGGGCCTTAGAAGAGGGAAAGTCAGAGCTGGAGTGACCTTAAAACAGTAAATCTCAGAAGTGAGAGGGCCCTTAAAATGAGGAATTTCAGAGCCTAGAAGGCCTTAACCAGAGAATGTCAGAACTAAGAGGAATCTTAGAGATCTTCTAGCTCAGTCTCCCGATTTTATAAATGTGGGAAATTACGCTCAGTGAGAGAGAATCTGAGCATCAATTGTTTAGCCCTGGGAAATATATATTATATTATACATTACATTATACATATATATATGAATACATATATACAGTATACACATATATACATATTTATGTGTCTATGTATGTGTATATATACATATATACACATACACACACACACACCTATATATCTCAAGGCTAAACAGTTAGAAAGAGTCAAAGCCAGGACTGAAATCTAGAGTTTACAATTTGACCTCTTTCTTCAGAAGGCTCAGAAAACCAGGAGGCCCAGGCCAGACACTGTGCTAAGTACTTTACAAATATTATCTCATTTCATCCTCACACGATCCTGAGAGGTAGGTGCTATTACTACCCCCATTTTTCAGATGAATAAACTGAGGCAAACAGTATAAGTGACTTGCCTAGGGTCACATAGCCAGTAGTTATCTAAGACTGCATTTATACTCAGGTCTTTCTGACTCCAGGCCTTATGTTCTAACCATTGTGCCACCTAGCTTCTCTATACAGAATCTCATTGGTATGGGCTGATAGTACACACTTGGAGCACATTATCTATAGAGTTACATGTCCTGATGTTGACTCTCCAAAAATCTTGGAGGAAAAAGTCAAATGCATGTATTATATGCCCATCTGCAGGGTGGTTCCAGCTTTCCAAATGCCTTTATCCCAACAACCCTGCAAGGCAGGTGATAAACATAGTATAATTCCCATTTTACAGATGAGGAAATGGAAAGTGAGTGAAGTCACATGGCTACAGATCTAGAATTTGAACCTAGGTGTCCTCAGCTCCTTGTCCAATGCTGCTTCCCCATTCCACATTCCTCCTTGTGGAAGAGGGTAAAGAGTTCTGTTTCTCCCCAGGATTACTTAGATGAGTACAAATATCCATACTTTATATATAATATAGATTTACTTATTTAATTTATTTATCTCAAGCACTTGCTTATTAACACTTAATATGTGATGATCTAATGAGCATGCTAGCATGACCAGAGGGAGGTGCATGTTATGCTAAGGGATGGTGATACAAACACAAGAAGGAAGAGTCAGTCATTCCCCTCATGTAGCTTACATTCTAATGAGGGAAGATAACACATAAATGGAAAGATGAAAAGGAAGGTGCCAGTGCAAGATGGTAAAGTTCAGAAAATGAGGGGTGCCTAGTCTGGCCCCTTCCCCAAATTATAGAGGAGAAGTTGAGTCTGGGCTCTTCCCAAAACGGAGGTCCCAGAAAGAACTCCCCAATGGTAGAAGGGACCTTCACAGTCGAGGCACGTTGGTGAAGTCCATATTAAGCATCTACTTAGTCTGTCTCATGCCTCACCCTCCACACCCCCAGTCACTGCAAGACACGGTTCAAGACATAGCAATAAGTGCTGGGAATACAAAGTTCTAAATCCAGGATCCTACGAATCCAGTCTGGCATTAGACAAGTCGGCACTCTCCCCAAAGCCTCAGTTTACTTATCTGTAAAATGAGGACATAGATGACCACTAAGGTTACTTCTACCTCTTCCTCTAGGATACTATTAATGCTAACTTAATAGCCCCCTTTCTACTAGCATGATCTTAGACAAGCAAGTCATTCCCTTCTCTGAGCCTCAGTTTACTCATCTGTAAAATGAGAGAGCTGAACTAGTCAATCTCTGTGTTGACTTTGAGCTCCAAATCTAGATTTCTCAAAATCTATAGCCCAACCAAGAGGCAGAAAATGGAATTCCCAGACCATCCCACACCTATGAAATTGACATTCTGCTTTCTCTGAATAAAGCAAAGCATATGGGTGATTAAGCTCTTTGGAGGAAAGCTCTTCCAACTGTTGAGGGGGAGATGTGTCAGATGGGATCTGGTGACCTCCAAGAAATAGAAAAAAACTGTTGTAGCAAGGCGGGCCTCTTTGACTTCTGGGGCTGAATCCTACTCTTAGAGGACGCTGCTGAGTAGGAATGGGAAACAGCAGTGGAGAGCTGGTAAGAGACCTCAGATCCAGGCCAGCTTCCTTATTGACAGATGGGGAAACCAAGGCCCAAAGGGCCAAGTGCCCCAGCCAGAGGTCATATATTTATCAGAAGAACCAGGACTGGAACCCAGGAGCCATAAAATCATAGATTCATAGATCTAGAGTTGGAAGGGACTCTAGAAACTATTTTATTGAATCCATCCCATTTTACAGATGAGGAAACAGACAAAGAGAGATTAGGTGATTTGTCCAGGATCATACAGCTCATTTATATCTCTGGCAAAATTCTAACCTTGGTCTTGCTCTGCCCTGATTTTCTTGTGGTACAAAACTGTTGTCAATTTTTCAGGCTTTACTTCTGGGTTAGAAAAATCCACACACCCCCTCAATCCACTCTCCTTGACCTTGACACTAGCAGTGGAACTATGCAAGGCTCAGATCATAATCATAACTCATCTTAATTAGATAATAAGGTTGAAAAGGGATTTTCCATTCATCAGCATTATGAGCTGAGTGGCATAAGGAGAGCCATAGCTATGGTGAAGTGACAGGCACTTTGCCTCGTGGTGCTGACAGGACCAGTATTTTCTTAGCAGCACAGAAAAAATAAAGCCTAGGAACTAGATACTTTTTTAAAAATTAAAATAAAAAGATACCAAACAACAGACTAGGGTGTGTGTGTGTGTGTGTGTGTGTGTGTGTGTGTGAGAGAGAGAGAGAGAGAGAGAGAGAGAGAGAGAGAGAGAGAGAGAGAGAGAAAGTGAGAGAAAGTGATTTGCCCAAGGCCACACAGGTAGTAGGTATCAGATGTTAGACCTGAATCTTCTGGGTCTAAGAAAAATACTTTTCTATTGCCCTAACCTCCCAACTCCAAGGCTTCAGCCATCCATATTTACTTCCACTAATTAACTTTGGCTCTTCTGGGTAGCGGTAGCTACCCTGGGTAGCTAGCACTGCCTCCAGGATTCCTGTCCCTGACTGGATTTCTTTTGCACTGCTTGGAAGGCCAAACAAAAAGCCAGAAAGAAAGATGCTGAGTTGTCCTGCCTGAGCAGGAGGAGGGAAGAGAGGAGGTTGGGAGGGGGAGGGTGGCATAAATGAGGGGTTTGGCCAGGGACTGACTCATCCAATGGGGCTAGGCTGTTCTCCAGAGAACCAGCAGTGGATGGGGGAAGGGGAAGGGAAAGGGGAGGGAAAGGGGATGGAATGAGGCAGCATTTTACTCCAATACCAGAATCACAACGTGAGGTCTCTAAAGCCTCTGAGTTCCTCCCTTGCCTGCCCTACCTGACTATCGAAGATGAGATCTCCCACCCTATCCTTCAGACTTTACTTTCCTATAAAATGGGCCCAATATTTGCTCGAGGTGAATCCTTTGGGGATGCCGGGATCAAAGACCATGTAAGTATATTATTTTAATTCTAGCCCTAGGCTCTAGAGCTGGGAGGGACACTCTCATTTTAACAGAAGAGGAAATGTACAGCTCAGTCTGGGGAGGTTAATGCCCATAGCTGGAAATAGCTGAGCCAGAGTTGGGAGCAATTTATCACCCTTCTAATTATCTACAGAAGAGACTTCTCCCCTCACCACCCACCTACCCTCAACCTAAGTTAACTGGCCAACATTTATATATATTTTTGAAGTTATCTCATTTAATCTTCATAACAATATTGTGAGGTAAGTGCCACTATTATCAATCCCACTTTAGAGATGAGGAAACTGAGGCTGAGTTTAAATTCTTTGCCTGGGCCCATATAGCATAGTGCATAGATTGCCAGAATTGGCGTCAGGAATATCTTGTTTCAAAATCTGTCTCTGACACCAACTGTGTGGTCCTCTGAAACCCACAATCTCATTGAGATTCAGTTTCTTTGTTTGTAAATAAATGAGATGGATTGATAGCTTCTGGGGTCCCTTCCAGCTCTAGATCTCGAATCATATGAGATAAACAGATTGATATAACCTTTGGGTGTCTGAAGCCCTGATTTGTCCGCTATCTGCCTGATAGACCTTGGGGCAGTGAAATGGTTCATGCCCATGCTAGCTGTTGGAAAGCAGAAGGATGGGGGTGAGAGGTGTGGATCTATAGGGGATTCTGCTTCTTTTTGAGGTTGGCAGGCCTGAACCAGGCAGGTGTCCTGCCATGGGCGTTCCTGGGTTTTCTGGTACAGGAAAAGAGGAGAGTGAAGAAGCTTTGAAGGATTGGCCCTGCACACAAGGGAAGGAGGGCCCCAGTGGTCCCTTTGAAAGTGGGCAGGCTTTACCTTCAGCAGCATTCTCTATGCGGCTGAGACTTCTATCCACTGGCTGGTGCACTGCTGTTCCCTGCAGGAACTGGGGAGGGGGGGAGGGATGGCGGTGGAGAGAAGGAGGAGGAGGAGACAGAGGAGGCGGCAGCTTGCTGCAGTAGCAGCCTCGGTTCTAGGGGCTGAAAAATCCCTTTGTTGTCTGAGTGTGACAGTTTGGGCATGATGCCAGGCTCTTTGGGATCAAGGAAGTTGGAGGGTGGCTCTGGGGGCTTCTATTCCAGAAAGGGGGAGATTTCTGCTCCTGCTCCTCAGGTCTGCCTGGGCTTTTCATGAGGCATCCAGCGCTTGGATTATTGTCTCTGCCTTGAGGGAGAATTACTGCTGCTTGGCTGGGGCCCAGCATTCTGAGATGTGCCACTAAGAAGCTATGGAGGGGGAGAGTGTGGGTGGTGATACAGCCCCGTGTGCAGGGAACCGTCCTCCAGGCAAGCCTCTGCACTGCCTGGTTCCTTTATTCAATGGCAGCCTGGCACTCTGGACTCCAAAGATATGAGCCTGAGTCCCACCTCTGAAGCTTACTGGCTATACGACCGCAGACAATTTGCTACCCTCTCTGAGCCTGTTTCTTCATTGGTAAAATATACCAGTAGTATAAAAATCAGAAAGGCAGCATGGAGAAGTGGATGGACAATGGTTCTGAGGGTCCTGCCTGTGTGAGTCTCGTCTGGGCCTCCATTTCTTCCTTTTTAGAATGAGGGAGAGAGGTCGGGGGCGGGGAGAGGGGGGGGAGCATAATGGAAAGAGAATCAGTCTTCAAGTCAAGAAGACCTGAGTTCAAATCCCACCACAGATACTTAACAATTATAGAGAGAGCACAATCCTCCTCCATTTCTCTTTTCCTCTTCTCTCATGTCTGTCTGTCTCTGTCTCTGTCTCTCTCTTTCTCTCCTTTCTCTTTCTCTTCCCTCCTCTCTCTCTTTCTCTTTCTCCCTCTCCCCCCTTTCCTTCCTTCTCTCTCCCTCTCCCTCCCCCTCCCTCTTCCCCTCCTCTCTTCCTCCCCTCTTCCTCTCCCCCTCTCCCTCCCTCTTCCTCTCCCCCTCTCTTTTCTTTTCCCCCTCCCTCTCTCTCTCCCCATCTCTCCTTCCTTTCTCTCTCTCTTCCATCCTCTCTCCCTTTCTCTTTCTATCTCCCTCTCCCCCTTTCCCTCCTTCTCTCTCCCTCTCCCTCCTCCTCTCTCTCTCCCTCTCCCTCTCTCTCTCTCTGTCTTTCATTAAGATTGTATAGAGCATCTCTCTAGTCTCTTCACTATTCATCCTCAGTTTCCCCCTTGTAAAATATGGATGATAATCTCACATATCCCTCCAGGTTGTCCTGAGGATCAAACGAGATCACATAGATACAGAACTTTTCAAACCTTGTCCTATGATCTTGTGCCTATTTTTCGGAAACCTCGAATTAGTTGTGAGTGCTGGTAAGTATTCATTTATTTCTATCATAAATGAATATTCAATACGTACACTCTGAAGTACATAGCAGAGTTCTGCCATTCTAGTAGGATTCCTTACTTCTAAATCTTTCATTTTTACCAAGGGGAACACCAAGGCACAGAGAGGTACAGCAGCTTCTAAGCTCACACAGCTTAAGATGAATAGTCACTTTCTCCCAATCCTCCATTCCATAGTATAGAATAGATGCACATTGGCGGTACCGCCACCTACTCCTTCTCCTCACCAGCGACATTTGAGGATGCTGGCTCTCCTTTGGCCTTTGAGGATGCTCTTAGAAGATTTTTCTGACTAAGCCTGGCCAGAGCCAAAGGGCATTGCAGAGCCCTCTGGGAATTCCTAGCCAAGAGGCTCCACATTAATGAGAAAAACTCTGGGGACAGTGAAGTCCCCAGGAGGAAAAAGAAGGGGAGGAGAAAAGAAATGGAGGGAAAGGTAAGACCATAATGAAACACAGTGATGAAGAGGACATCTTGATGGGGGGTGGGGTAGTGGGGAGAGAAGTGTCTAGGCACAGGACTTTGAGGTAGAAGGAACCTCAAAAAATATCTAATCTCTCCCTCTCCCCCCTCACCTCTCTCTCTCTCTCTCTCTCTCTCTCTCTCTCTCTCTCTCTCTCTCTCTCTCTCTCTCTCTCCCTCTCTCTCTCTCTCTCTCTCTCTCCCCCTCTCTCCCCCTCTCTCCCTCTCTTCTTCTCTCCTTCTCTCCCTCTCTCCCCCTCCCTTCTCTCTTTCTCTCCCCCTCTCATTCCCTCTCTCTCCTTCTCCACTTCCCTCCCTCTTCCCTCTCCCCCTCCTTCCCTCTTTCCCTCTTCTCTTTCTCTCACCGTCTCTCCTCATTTCTCCCCTGGTCTCCCTCCCTCTCTCTCCTCTTCCCCTGCCTCTCTCTC
>CM053623.1:242395540-242431344 GCA_028646595.1 Phalanger gymnotis
GTCAGAGTTCTTTCCACTCCACTAACCTGCCACAGAAAACCTGGGAAATGTGCTTGACAACTTTGTACAAAGAGAAGTGGGATTTGTTACCCTTAGCATTAACTTAGGAATTTTTCATTTTATGTAGTGCCTACTCTGTGCCAAGCAATGTGCTAAGTGCTCTTCAGATCAGTAAATAAATGTTTTATATGTATAGGCATATATCTATCTATCTATATCTCTATATATCTCTATCTCTATATGTGTGTGTATATATATGTATATATATATGTATATGTGTATGCGTTAAATCTCATTTGATCCTCACAACAATCCTAGGAGACAGATGATATTATTATCCCAATTTTACAGTTGAGGAAATTGAGGCTGAAAGAGGTTAGGTGACTTGCCCAGGGACACACATCTGTTTTTAAGTTTAGATTTTAACAGGTCATCCTGACCCCAAGACCAGTTTTCTATCCATGGGGCTACCTAGCTGCCTGAGGATTTTTCATTTCAATAATTATGAGACAGAAACTCCTTTCTCCAGGCCTTTCACCCGTTCCTCATCAAGGTTTGGAAATGATATGTGTATAGTCATGGTGGCACACTGAAAAGATCACTGGCTCTAAAGTCAAAGGACCTGTGTTCAAATCCAACCTCCAGTGCTTCTAACCTGTGTGATCATGGACATGTTGCTTAAATTCTTTGGGGCCGTAGTGTCTTTATCAATGAAATGAGGTGGTTGGACTAAGGTCTCTTCCAGCTCTCAAACTGTGATCCTCTTACCTCAGCTGAAAAGGACCTTAAAGGTCTTCAAATCTAACTCCTTATTTTACGGCAAAGAGAACTGAAGCCCAAAGAAAGAAGTGACCTACCCGAGATGATGTTGATGATGATGATGATGACAGCAGCATTTATATAGCACTTTACAAATATTATCTCATTCAATCCTCACAATGACCCTGTGAGGTAGATGCTATTGTTATCCCATTTAACAGTTGAGAAAACTGAGGCAAGTAGGTTAAGTGACTTGTCCAAGGTCACACAGGTAGTAAATGGCTGAAGCCACATTTGATCTCAGGTTCAAATAAGTAGTTTAAGCTGAATTTGAACACAGGTCCTCTGGCTCTAGGTCAAATTCTCTTCCTAAATCTCTTTCTGCAATGCCTCTGATGCAAATATTACCATTTCCATTTTAGAACCCAAGCAGTAACCCTTCATTTTTTGTCCCTGTGTCTCTCTATGCCTAGTACAAAGTGTGGTGCACATTGCAGCACAGTGAAGAGAATGCTGGTCTTAGAATCAGGAAGACTTGAGTTCAAATCCAGCCTCAGGCACTTGCTAGCTGTGTGACCCTGGGTACATCACTTAATCTCTGTTTGCCTCAGTTTCCTCATCTGTAAATGAGTATATCTACCTCCCAGGGTTGATGAGAATCAAATGAGATGCTAATTGTAAAGAGCTAAGCACAGTGCCTAGCACATAATAGGTGCTATATAAATACTAGTTGTTATATTAGTTACATATGAGATGCTTAATAAATGCTGAATGAATGAAAGAAACTGAGGCTTAGAGATGGTATTGCAAAGTGGAAAGATTTCTTGCTTTAGAATCTATAGACCTGGGTTCAAATCCTAGCCATGCCTCTTAGTACCTGTGTGATGCTGGACATCAGTCAGTCCGTGGCTCTCTGTTCCTCATCTATAAAATGAGGGGATTGGATTGGATGAGCACTGAGGTTCCTTCTAGCTCCCCCAGCCACTTAGTCCACAAGTCAGCCAGCAGGCATGTGGTAAGTGCTGACTATGTGTCAGATGCTCGACTAAACACTAGGGATGCCAAAAAGGGCAAAAAACCCAATACAGCAAAAAGTCCCTGCCTTCAAGGAGTCATCTAATGGGGGAGACAACACTTATATAAATGGGAACATACTGGATACATACTGATTAGATGAAAGCAAGCTAAAAGGAGAAGGCTTTAGGTTAGTGGCCAAGCCCAAATTTGAACTTGTATCTCTTGACTCAGTTTCCCACTATGCTATCTCTCATGAGTAAATGTAGGAACACTCACTGAGCCAGACACGGCCTGGTGACAAACTCAAAACCGAGGGCAGTTCCTCCCCTCTAAGGTTTCTGGCCCCCCAGGCTCTAAGTCTAAACTTTCTCAGTTATTCCCTAGGGTGCCCCTTGGCCACTGTCGGAAGGTCCCAGCCAGTTATCTGTCCTTTCTAAGCTCTAGGAAGGTGACTGTGGCTAACAGCAGGTAATAAGATGTGCAGGAAATACTCATCAGTATTTAGCAACAGGACGCATACTACCCATCTGTCTATTAGCTTCGTTTCCTGTGCTTATGGGCTGTGGGGGGGGGGTCCCTTTTATTTAACTCCTTTTCCTCTCTGTTCTACTCCATTTACTCAATGGCATCCTTTAATATAATAATTCTACCCCATATCTGCCTCAAATGTAAGTCCCCAAATATATAAACCCAGTTTTGAGGTACATTTTGAGTCAACTTCAATCTTCAAAAATTCAGAATTCAGAATCACAGCTGATAATGTCCTAATGTATCTTTTACCAGGCAGTAGAGCACAGTGGATAGAACACCAGATTTAGATTTTGAGTTCAAATTCTACCCCTTACTTACTAGCTGTGTGACCCTGAGCAAGTCATGTAACTTCCATCAGCCTCAGTTTCCTCACTTGTACAATGGAGTGATAATAGTGCCTAACTCACAGGGCTGCTATAAGGACCAAATGAGATAAAATATCTGCAAAGTGCTTTATGAAATGTAAATTGCTATATGAGTACTATCTATTATTACCACATGAAACCAGAAGATACATTAATTCAGAATAGGAGGCATCTAATTTTAAAAACACTAGGTAAATAACAAGGAAAATCCTCACACCCACCCCCCCACACACATGAGCACACTCTTCTGCAGATTTCCACAGCCTTGGTGGGAGAAGAAATCTGCAGAAAGAACACACGTAACTTAGGAGCACATATGAGAGAGAACACATGTGGCCCAGAGAAGTCATGCTTCTACAGTTGCGTCCCAACTGAAATCCTCCTCTGGAAGGATGGGCACGGTCTGGCACACATCCTAGATTTAGGGATAGAAAATTTCAAAAGGTTCTCAAAGAAAATAGTTAGGATACCATGGAATAAATTTTTATTAGTAAGTCAGCCCAGGAGGGATGGAATATTCTCAAGAATTAAATTCTGAAAACACAAAGAGAATCATTTCTGTCAAGAAAGAAATGGGGGAGTTTTTTTTAACAGATCGACTTAGAATTCACAGGCAATTCAATGACCAATTTACATTTTTTTAATGTACTAAAGAGGGAAAGAAGGGCCATTAACTGACGATGAATACATAATCATGACATGATTCTCTAAGAATAATGTCAGTAACACTAAAGCTCAGAATGCTAAGTGTCATGATAATTAGTTCTTTTATGCTTAGGGGCAATGTAATGGTCCCTGGTGTCCATGTGGTTCTCTCTTGTGCTACTTCAGGGAGATTTTAGATGAAAAATTAAGAACACAATCACAATTGCTCTGAGCCCCCAGTTAGAAAAAAAATTTGTCAAAGGTTTAATTCTCCGCTTTACATTAATATCTATCTCTAATTAACTCCTTGCCTCTTTCAGTTAAGGCAAAATTTGGTTTATGAGAAACATTTGGGTTAACAAAGAAAAATAATAGATTTTGATGTTTCTTGATAACCATTGAGAGCAGAAGTTTGGGGAAACAGCAAACTTTTTTGTTTCGATTCTTTTTTAGAATGCCTCTCATTTGTTCAGCTGGTGAGTACAACTGGTAGCATCATCTTGAGACTTCTGCCTCAGAGGCACCTATAAGCTTAATGGTCTTTCTCCATATCACCCCTCTCTGACAGCACTCAGTTATAGCTTTCTCTTTCTGCTTTTGCAGTTCTCACTATCTCAGTTCTGTATGTCTCCATTCCTTCTTCCTCTCCACTGCCAAATCCTCAGGATTCCTCTCTGGTTCTGAGATACCTCCTTATTATACAAAATCCTCAGGGCATGGCTGAGCCCCTCCCTCAATGCCTTTGATTGATCCAACAACCTCTGGTGGCCTTGTTCCCACTGAGTTCTGGTTGACTAATTCATTCAAGAATTATCCTCTCCTTACAAAGGAAATTACTTTTAAGTGGGATGGGGTAATCATTAGAGCCTTACCCTAATACTAGGAAGGCCAAAAGGGTTTTAGATATAGTAAAGAAAAGAAGAGACTCAAAGACTAAATAAAACCACTGCCAGGGGTGCTTGGGATGATAATGGACCACAGTAGGAACAGCTACTTACCTTGGGGTGGGTGGATGATTTTGTTTTGTTTGGGTTTTGATGGTTTTTTTAAATAGATAGACTATTTAATCCCTAGAGTCTCCTCTCACCCTGAGTTTCTTCGATTTGGTAACCCTTCATATCCCAGACTAATGCATGGCTATCCTCTAAGACATTAGATCAGAAGATTGTAAACCACACAATCTAGGGAAGAGTACCTGGTCATTATGAGTTGACAGAATGATAGGGTAGCCAAAGAAAGCAATGGAATTATACTATTCCTGGAAAGGCATTTAGAAGAATAGAGGTTATGATAATGCAATCCTATGCTCAGGTCAGACCGCATGTGTATCATGTGCAGACCTCAGGTATACATTTTAGGATGACTTTGACAAGCCCAACCCACCCCAGAGAAGGAGTGTGACCAGAGTCCATGAAGTGCCACTCTCTGAAAATAAAGCCAACACTACAGATGACTGAGCTTTCTGTAAGATCAGCCAGCTACAGCAATCCTAATGATGAACAATCCATCCTCCAATAGAATTTGGCCATGGATGACTGAGAAGATTAAGCTATGTCTGTATAAGTCACCAGGAAGCTGCCAACCTCAATCATAAAATAATGGCTACTCTTTAGAACTGTACAAAAGTATATAGAATGAGGAAGGATTCTGAGATAATCAGTACTACCTTGAGTAGAGCAGTGGGGGAAATATTAGCGATTAGGAATTCTTCAGCGTTTTGCCAGTTCTAGTCAATGGAGGTCCAGTGACTGATGTGATAGTGAGGAAAGAATAGTGGATTTGGAATCAAAGAACTAGAGTTTATATCCAGGTTCTGAAATTTACCTGTGTGACTGGTAGCAAGTCAATTAATCCCTCTTGGCTCCATTTTCCTCTTCCTTAAGACATGTGATCAACACAGTGACTATCTTTGATTCCAGAGGACCGGTGATAGAGCATGCTTTATACAACCTAACTGAGAGGTGATGGATTTAGGTAAATAATGAGACAAAAAAATCTGAACATAGCCAATGAGGGAATTTATTACACTTGACTATGCATACTTGTTTTTTTTAATAGGTAGAGTGTAGAGGTGAGAGTAAATAGATTTCTGTACATTAAAAAATTAATTTAAAAATGTGAGGGTTAGGCTAGATCATGTCTAAGGCATAACCTAGCTATAAATCTATTATTTTATAATCTCATATTTCCAGGCAATCAGTCCCAGGTCTTTAATCAGCAAATGTTTGATAGATTTGACACACAACAACAATTTAGACAGTCTTTAGACAGATAGATCTTTAGAGAGGAGTGGGGATAATTTATCAGGTTTTTATAGCTTAAAAAATTCCTGAAGGACATGCAACTTTCTCTGCCCCAGTCATGCTGTTCAGTGAGCTATCTTCTTACCTGGAATTTGTTCTCCTGAGTGGTAATCGTAGTAAAGACAGATAGGAACAATTGATTGGACTTCGGAGGGTAAGTGCTTGGACCTTGGTAGAAGAAGTATGATGTGGTGGAATAGTGGGTGGATTTGTTATTGGAAGACTTGAATTCACATCCTACCTGTGACATATACTGGTAGGGTGGTTACTGGCAATTGACTCTAAGCCCTCGTTCCCTTATCTATAAAATGGGAGGGGCAGGGCGATATTATCCCTTACCTCCCATATTTCTTGTAGTTATTAAAGAAGATGATATATGAAGAGCACTTTGTAAACATTAGTACACTATAGAAATTTTTGACAAACACAATTGTTGTTGTTGTTAATTATTCTAGAGGCCATGCTCCCTTGGCTCTTGAGCTTAACTCTAGTCTAGACCATTGTATCTTGGCTTTCTGGTATACAACAGTCTCGTGTGAGCCACTAAGATGGTTTCTTTGATTTCTGGATGTCAGGACACTAGGTCTGATCCTACCATCTGTCTGCTCTTCTTTAAATTATAGTTTATTGTTTCCTTTTGTTTTGACATCACCATCATTTTCTAATTCCATGTAATACCCCCAACCAGCAAGCCATCCATTGTAACAAAAAAAAATCAAAAAGAAATTGGGAAAAATGGAGCAAAACCAGGCAACCAGCAACTAAGTCTGACATCATTTCTCATCTCTATCCCCCTACCATTGCAAAAATGGGGAAAGGTGCATTTACTCATCTCTTCTTTAGGGCCAATTTGTGTCACCATAATTACATGTGTGGTTTCAGTTTTTTCATTCTTTTTATTTGTGCTATAGTCATGTATATTGTGTCCCTAGTTTTGATTACTTCACATTGCATCAGGTTGTGAAAATCTTCCACTGCTTCTCAGAATACTTCATGTTTATCATTTCTTATAACATAGAAATATCTCATGACTTTCGTGTTCCACATTTTCTTTAGCCAGTTTCCAGTTGATGGGCATTAATTTTTGTTTGCATTTCTTTGTTACCGTCAAAATGACTGACCTATACAATCTTTGGCCTCAGCCAGCTGTATTTAATGACCCTCCCCCCAAAGTGTGAGGCAATCCAAGCAGCAGGATGACTTAACATTAAATCATCTCTTTAATGTTAATGTACCTGGCCCGGTACCTACCTTGCCCCTGCTTCTCAAGTTCTTAAGGATTTTCCAGTGATGGTTTGTTCTCACCACTTTTTTCTCTGTACTTTAAACTCTAATAAATTTCTAAGATGTTATCTGTCTGCCTTAACCATGCACCTCTCATTTTTCCCAGATAGTTGTGAGAATCATAGGATCATAGATTTAAAGATGGAAGGGACCGTAGAGATTTTCATTTTCATTGGCAATCCATTAAAATTTATGAAGCCCTTTTCAGAATCATGTTTTTAAATGCATGAAATAAAATACACAAGCTATCAAAGGAGACTAATTTAATTGACAATATAAAAATATTTGTTGAAACCACATTTTATAGACCCTAATTTAAGAACCCCTGATATAGTCCATCCCCCTCATTTTACAGATAAGGAAACTGAGGTTTGGAGATGTTAAGTGATTTTCTCAAGATTATATAACCTGTAAGCATCAGAGACTGAATTCGAACCTCAGATGGCTCTGAATTTTCTGAGCATTTTGCTTTGACGACTCATCTTTTGTCACTTCTGTTATTTTGTTTTCTCTTAGCCTACCTGGCCTGATCCAAGACTTTAAGAACAGAGTATCCTTCCCACGTAGCAAATGCCGATGGGCTGTTTCCATTGAAGGAACCGGGTATCTTCCCTTGGTGAAGGGAAGGTTCAGAGGAAACATGAGAAGTATTTGAAGAGCTGTCTGTCACATGAAAGGGGATTACCCTTGATCTGCTGACCTCACAGGTCAGAACTAAGAGCAAAGGAATGAGGAGGGAATTGCAAAGAGGGGGATTTAAGTTTAATTATAAGTGAAAGTTTTCTAACAATAAAGATGTCCAAAAAACAAACAAAAAATGAAAAGAGAATTCAGTCTTAGCTGGGTCAGGCTGCTGACCAAGAATCCTCCTTTCCACCTGACACAATTATTCCCTAGAGGGAGACAAGGGAGAAAGCTCCATGGGGTGGATTGAAGGGAGCTTTCTAACACGATGGCTTAAACACACACTTTTTAGTGCATAGGAATTAAATCAAATGCCCAGATACCAGATTGTTGATTTCTGTTTTCTATCCATTTAATCTTGATCAGGACACTTCCTCTCTTTAGTCCTTGGTTCCCTCATTTTTTAAAAAAAAGAGATTAGGTTAGATGAACTCAAAGTTCTCTTCCAAACCTAAAATCTATGATCCTTAGATGGGTAAAACTGGACAAAAGTCTATATGAAAAAATCTGGGGGTCTTAGTAAGTTGTTTACTCAATATGTCAACATTGTGATGTGGTCACTGGAAAAAAATTATTAATAGAACTTTAGTCTCCATTAAGAGAAATTCTGAGTCTAAAACTGGGTCATTGATATCGTCACTGCCTTTGGCCATGGTCAGGCAACAGAGGGAGTGTTTTGTCCAGTTCTATGATCTATGTTTCAGAAAGGACAGTGACAACTTGAAGATTCTCCAAAAGGAGAACAAACAAAATTATATATATCATGTTATATAATGATCAGCTGAAGAAACTGGGGATATTTAACCTTGGGAAGAAAAGACTTGTGGATGGGGGGAATGAGCAAGAACTCTTTTAAAATATTTGAATGACTGTTGTATAAAAATGGGGTTAAAATGTGCCCTGCTTGGTCCTAGAGGGCTAAACTAGAACTTATGAGTATAAGGTAAAGGAGACAGAATTTGGCTTGATAGAAGGAAAAACACAACTTCTGAACAAATTGTTGCCTAAAAGTAGACTTGACTGCCTTCATGAGTAGTGAGCTCCTCATCATTGTAGAGGCTCAGTAGAAGAACAGAATGATAACTGCCCCCATCCCATATAATATCAAGGATATTATATCTGGGATTCTTATTCAGTCTTAAGATGAACTAAATAAATCTAACTCTTTGTGACCTAGGAAAAGTCACTGTATCTCCTTAGATCTCAGCTGCCTTCTCTGTAAATAAAAGGCTTGGACTAGACTTTTTCTTGAAGCCTTTTCTGGCTTTCTCTAGGTCTAGGACCCTGTCATCCTATGACCTCTGACCTTCCTCCCATCTCTGAGATTCAGTGTTTCAAGGACCCAGCATCACAGCTGATCATTTTTTCCATTTTGAGGGAAGTCTTTTGAAGTCATTAGATGAGATTCCCTAAGGTCATCATAATCTCTTGTCAGCATATACCCCATTGCAGGTGTGATTTCTTGCTCTCCCTCAACATCAAGGGAGCGGCTATGCCAGTCCTAATGAGAGTCATCAATCATCCCAACTCCAGCCCTGAGGCCTTGAAAATTAAAACCCATAAATCTGGGCCCTAGCTGCCAGGGAAAACAGGCCTTGGCTATTGCTCTATAGCAGTGATGTTAATGCTTTAACTAAACCCCTGGAATCTGTGTTTGGGGGATTCTCCTAACTTCACTCAAATGGCACAAGTGCAGCCTGGGAAGTTTTTGCAAATTAGCTTTCCTGAAATGAGCAAAGTTTTGTAAGGAGCCAGCTGTGCTGTGGAGTCCTAGGGCTAGTTGGCTCTCCTTTCCTCTGGGATGGGATTTGCATTTACCATATTGGCTATGTAAGAAAATAAAGTTAGCTTGAGTGTTGGGGAAAAGCTGGTGAACCAGGAGTGAAGAGATAGAAATTCTAATCCTGACTCTTCTCATTTATAGCTGTGTGACCTTAGGGAACTCACTTTTCCTCTCTGTTCATCAGTTTATTGATCTGTAACAGTACCTGGCACCCCATAGGCGTTTAATATATGTTTGTTGGTTGGTTGATTAAAATGATAAGTCCAGGTCCTTGGATAAACTTTCAAGTCTCTTCCTCCTCCAAAGTGGCTAAATTTTCTTTAACTAGATAATTCTCTGTCAAGAATACAGGACAGATTCCACCACTGAGGGAGATGAGATCCAGTAACCTCCAAGGCTCTGCCCCACTCTAATATTTGTATGATGAATTTTAGCATTCAAAGCTCTTTCTCATCCATTTTTTCCATAGAATGTATGCTCCTTGAGGGCAGGGACTGTCTTGATTTTGTATTTGTCTATTCATCACCCAGCACAGTGCCTGACAGAGAGCAGATGCCTACGAAATGCACGTTGATTGATGGATCTCCAATGCCTAGTACAGTGCCTGGCACATAGGAGCTTCATAAATGTGTGTTGATTTATTTATTGATCTCCAATGCCTAGCACTGTGCCTGGCAATAAGAGCTTCATAAAGGTGTGTCGAGTGATTGGTTGACCTTCAGCACCTAGCGCAGAGTCCAGCATAGCACAGATGCTTAACGAATGTGTTCATTGGCATATTGCTCTTCAGCGCCTAGTCCGGTGCCTGGCACATAGGAGTTTCATAAATGTATGTTCATTAATTTATTGATCTCCAATGCCTAGCACAGTGCCTGGCACATAGTGGGTGCTTAATGAACGCTTGTGGAATTATTTCAATTAATCATCGTGTTGTTCTTGTGAGATTACATTAACCTGGAAAAGAAAAAAAAAAACTTGTGGGGGTGAGAAGATGAGAGAGGTCTGTTAGAGATCTCCAATGGTGGGGAATCCTCTATTTCTTCAGACAGCTCATTGCTTTTCTAAGGATGCCCTCATCCTCCCCATGCTCAGAATGTACTCCTTTCTTCCCTCTACCTCAAAGAGTCTTTTGCTTTCTTTGAGGTGCAACTCAGCCACCATCTTCTATATGAAACCTTTTCTGATCCTTCCCACTGCTCTGTCCTCCCTCCCAAACTACTATGTATATAACTACTTTGGATATATTTTCATTTGTTCACTTTATCTGTGTGTTCTGTATATATATGTAGATATATCTACATATATATCTACATATATGTATTTTATATGTACTTGTCTCTCCATTTAGACTGTAAGCTCTTTATGAGTAGGGATTGTGTTATTCCTTGTACTTATATCCCCAGTGCCTAGCACAGTAGGCATTTAGTAGTTGCCTCTTGTTTAATGATTGATTGGGTTTCTCTTTACAGTACTTTGGGGGGATGTCATCACATGCTACAGCTGGCTGATGCCTACCATTGCCTTCCATGGTTCTCTTTTGTTTTAAATAAGTTATTAATGTCTAATTTTTTAGCATCTTCATAATTCCCCTGAGTATTGGTCCCTCCCCCCCCAACCCAGAACCATCCCATACAACAAATTAGTGTTTTTATACTGAAAAAAAGAGGGAGGGAAATCAATATAACATTTAATACATCAACAAAGTCTGAAAATATATACAATGTTCAATAATTGTGGACCTCCCACCTCTGCAAATGCTTGGGAAGCAAAGAATGCCTTCTTACATCACTTCTGAGCCATGTTTATTCTTTATAATTTTGTAACATTAACTTTCAACATTTTGGTAGTGATTTCCACTTTCATTGTTATTCTTTCTTATTTCCTTGCCTCTATTTATATCAGTGTATATCAATTCTTGCAGATCTTTCCATGTTTCTCTGTATTCATCATATTTGTTATTTCTTACAATTTAGTCACATTCCATCACATTCATGTACCATGTTTTGTTCAGTTAGCCTTTCACTAATCGATGAAAATCTACTTCATTTCTGATTCTTTACTATTGCGAAAAAGTGCTGCTGTAAGATTTTAGTGTATATGGAGACTTTCTTCTTATCATAATTGACTTTCTTGGGATATAAGCCCAGTAATGGAGTCTCTGGTTCAAAGGATATATACATTTTTAGCTTTTTATTACCCTAATTCCAAGTTGCTTTCCAAAATCATTTTTCATTTCACAGTTCCACCAACAATATATTAGTTTGCTATCACTACACATTCACTCCAACACTGTTGCCATTTTTTGTCATCTTCATCAATTTTCATAGTGTGAGGTAAAATCTCACAGTTGTTCTGTTTTGCATTTCTCTTATTAGTGATTTATAGCATTTTTTCATGTGGTTGTGAATACTTCGCAATTCTTTTGAGAATTTTTTTTCATACTCTTTGACCATTTATCTATTGGGGAATGGCTATTGATCCTATGTAAATTTGTTGTCTGTTTACATCCAAGATACTAAACCCTTATCAGATATATTTAATACAAAGGTGTTGGGTTTTTTTCCTATTTGACCTTTCCCTTTCTTATGCTGGGAGCATTAATTTTGCCTGTGCAGAAGCTTTTCAGTTTCCTATTCTCTATTCAGTTCCTATTCTCCTATCCTCTTAAAAGAAATTCAAGTAGGTCCATTTCCTTGCCTGTTGTTGAAACAAGGACCCAGAGCAGCTGGCTCAGTAGTCATAAAGCTATTTGAAAAGAACAACTATGCAGATATTAAGGGGACATGGTCACTGACTTATCAAGGCTCAGCTTTGAATGTAAAGAGCATCTGGGGCTTACCCATTCTGCTCAATGGATTAGAACATTTCCAGATAGTTAAGAGTCCCAGTTAGAGAAATTTCTAAACTGGAGGACCAGGGTATTATCTG
This sequence comes from Phalanger gymnotis, assembly GCA_028646595.1. Lineage (NCBI taxonomy): Eukaryota > Metazoa > Chordata > Mammalia > Diprotodontia > Phalangeridae > Phalanger > Phalanger gymnotis. The sequence goes on from CM053623.1 coordinate 242,407,840, forward strand.
CAGAGTATGCATCCAGGGAAGCAGTTCTTATGAAAAAAAGAACATTCATCTGCTTGTAAACTCTCATACCTACTCTGGTTCTCTCCCTCTTCTCCTCACCCCTGTCTCTTCACCTTTTCCCTTTCTTCCTCAATCTTATCTCTCTCCACCTTCCTCTTTTTTCCTCTTTTCTCCCTACCTGCCTCCTTTACCCCTTTGTCTCCTCTTCTCTGCCTCTTCCCCTTTCTCTCTCTCCTTTTCTCTCTCTTCTCACCTTCTCTCTCTTCCTCCCCCCTCTCTTCCCTTTCTTTTTCTTCTCTCCTTTATTTCTTCTCTCACCTCTCTCCACTTCTCTCTTCCTCCTCCCTTTCTTCCTACTCTCTCTCTCCCAAATTTCTCTCTCTTCCCTTCTCTTCTCTTCTCTAATCTCTCCCTCCTCTCCTCTTCCCACTCTTCCCCTCACCTTCTCTCTTTCCTTTCTCTCTGGCCCCCTTATCTCTCTTTTCCCCTTCCCTCTCTCTTCCTCCCCACTCTTCACTTTCTAGTTCTTCTCTCCTTTCTCTCTTCTCTCACCTCTCCACCTCTCCTCTTCTTCCCTCTCTTCCCACCCTGTCTCTCCTCCCATTTGTCTCTCTCACTTCTCTCTCTCCCTCCTCCTTTTCTGTCTTCTCCCTCTCTTCCCCCCACCCTCTCTCTTTTCTTTTTTTCTCTTGCCTCCTTATCTCTCCTGTCTTTCTCTCTTCCTCCCTTCTCTCTTCCCTTTTTTTCTTCTCTCCTTTCTCTCTCTTCTCTCACCTCTCTTTCTCCTCCTTCTCTTCCCTCCCCCTCTCTCTCCCACTTGTCTCTCTTCTCCCCCACCCCTTCTCCTCCCCTCCTGTCTTCTCCTATCTCTTTTCCCTTTATCTGACTTTACCATTCAGTGCTTTGGGAAATTCTCTAAGACCATCACTTACAGGGCAGGTACAGATCTGCCATGGTAGGACTCATTCTTCTCCTGACACTCTCTATGTTGATGAAACCACAGAGTCAGTAAAACCAAAAATGACAACAAGTCATTATTGGAAGACTTTAAGATTGACAAAGTGCTTTCTTCCCAATGGACTTATGAGCTAGGTAATGCAATTATCATTATCCTCGTGCTATAGATGAGGAAGCTGAGACTTAGAGATGAATGATCAGGAATCATTATAATCAATAGTCATGTATATAGTGAGTGTTTTTATATTTTATGTTTATATATGGAGTGTTTTACATATGTTATCTCATCTGAGTCTCTCAACAGTCCTGGGAGGTAAGTATAAGTACTGTTATTATCCCTGTTTTTCAGATGAGGAATCTGAGGCAAACAGGGGTTCAAGAGACTTGCCCAGGACCATGCAGCTAGTAAGTATCTGAGCCTGGATTTTAACTCAGGCTTTCCTGGTTCAGGGCTCTATCCATTGTGCCCCCAGCTGCCTCTAGCCTAGTGCCAGGAAGAGTATGAATTTGGGAAACTCCATTTGGAAGAAAGAGGTAAAAATTCCAGACAAAGCTTCTACAAGGGTAGTGAGACAATGGAATGTGTTGACCAACAATATGGTGTCATAGATATCCTGCTGGACTTGGAGTCTAGAAACCTTCCAATTCCAGCTCTGATGTTAATTAACTTAAGAGCATGGACGAGCCATCTGACTTCTCTGAGCCTCAGTTTCCTCATCTGCAAAATAGAGGCAATGGGACTGATGCTTTCTTCTTCACCTTGGGTATAAAGAGGCCTGTAAGTCTGAACTGGTTTAGAGTATTAATAATAATTGTAATAATTATGCATTAACTAGCATTTGTATAGCATTTTAAGGTTTGCCAAGTGCTTTACAAATATCTTGCTTCATCCTCACCACAAGCCTGTGAGAGTATCCCTATTTTACAAATGGTGAAACTGAGGTTCAGAAAGGTCAAATGACTTACCCAGGGTCACACAGCTATTAGGATTGCGGTAGGATTGAACTGGAGTCTTCCTAACTCCTGTTCAAGCATTCTATGCACTGCACCCTATCATTGATTGCCAAGAGAATCATAAATGTGGAGCTGGCAGGGACTTGCAAAGTTATTAGATCAAATCCGATCTAACATTTTACAGATGGAGAAACTGAGGCCAAGAAAGGTGAAAGGTCACTTAAGTATTAATAGGCAGAACCACTATTTGAACCCAGGCCCTTTGACTCTAAATGCTGTGCTCTTTGCTATGAAAATGGCAATCATGTCCTGCCCCCATTTTCTTTCCACTCTAGGATAAATGTACCATACACACACATACATGCATACACATGCACACACACACTCATACATACACATATGCACATGCACACATGCACATGTTCATATGTACATGCACACATGCGTACACGCACATGCACAGGAACACACCCAGCTTCTTCAAATCCTGGGCCACAGGTATGTGAGATAAATTTTGTAATTTTTGGAAATGTAAATGTGTAAGGTGATGCTGGCTTCTTTCCAGAAAGCTCTTAAATGTCTTTATTCCCATGGTGACTCTGCTGACATGCCTTATGGACCTGCTTAGGGCCCCTGACACCCAATCTGGAATTTTGGATGACCTGTTGAGAGAGAGATGTGGATAGGTAGATGGTAGAGATAAATAGATGATAGGTAGGTAGGTAGGTAGATAAATAGGCAGACAGATCGATAATGATTTGTTACACACCTAACCATTTGCTAGGCAGTATACTATAAGTGCAAGCAAGTAAGATGGCCTCTGCCCTCAAGAAACTTGTATTCTAATGGGGAAGACAGTACATAAAGGGGAGCTAGAAGGGGAAGGAGGAGTATGAGGCTGGCAGAATTTGAAAACTCCCCAATCAGAGCCCGGGGAAAGGGTTCCAAGGGCAGAGTCCAAGGTTCCTATACTTTTATCACACAGTTTTGAAAACCCCCAGGAGTCCTTTGTCTAGCACCCTTTATATGTTGGGTTCTCCCAGTAGCATGGAAACCCCTTGAGGTCAGGGACTGTCCTACTGCCTTGCATTTGTACCTCTAACACTTAGCATTATTACTGGCATGTAGTTAAATGCTTAATAAATTTTACCTTATTATATTATATTATAGAACATACATATATAACATGTGGACATATACATGCACATATATGTATGCAAACATATATATATATATATACCCATTGATCTATATGGCTTCCTGCTTTACTTATGGATTTGTTTCCTCTCTGTTCCATGTTCTCTCTTCTTACATAGCTTAGGAAGGGAAACTAATTTCTTCCATTGTTGAATTTTGAAGCTAATGCCCCTTGAGGATAAGCATTTTTTTTTTCTTTTCATCCCCTCACACCCAGCACAGGGCCTGGTACATAGCAGGAAATTAATGAATGTTTGTTGGTTGTTTGGCAGCTACTTAAGACCCTATGAATGTTCATGGGATGTAGACCAGCAAACCCATGACTCATCTAGAAACTTTATACCTTCTCTGTGTGGCAGTTCCAATAATGACTGCTGAAATCACTCCTGTCATCCTTGGGTCTAAGGGAGGAGTCAGGATTCGTAAATGTAGACCTATACTACCTATCAGATCCATACATTATTCCCTAAAGAGTTCTTTACTTGAAATCAGAAGACTTCAGTTTGAAAGCCATGTAGCATGTTGGGAATCATGTATGAAACCAGGGTTCAAATCTCAGCAGAACCATAACCAAGGTAGGACAAATAGGGCTTTGCCCCAAGCAAGTGACTTTTTTTTACCCGATCTGTGATTTCACTGGCTTATGTAACTCCCTGTACTGATGTAGAACAGCACATGCTATCTGACTTTGTGTGTTAAGAGTTGCCAAATTGGCCCCAGAGGCATTTAGAAAATAGATGCTTGTCTCAACTCGGAGAGTGATGGAGAAGGGTTAGGTATGCCAATGTCTATGGAAGTCAGAACTAGGGACTACCTTTTGTCCTTTCATCTCCAGTACCTTGCACACAGTTGGTGCTTAATAAAATACTTGTTGATTAATGTCTTTCTTCTGGGGACTTTGCTTTCACCACTCTGGGCACCTCCCACCTACCCAGAGGCTGAGGAAGATACAGGTACCTGGGCCTAGGGGAAAGAGGGTGGGGGTGGGGGAAAGATGGAGTTGCTCTGTTCCCTATGAGCAGACTCCTGCCTGGCCTCTTCTAACTACAGCCTCCCATGGATGCTTAGGAAATTCAAATACACATGAGGGTTGGTTTCCTGCCTCTTGATCCATGTTCAAAAATTTTTAATTACAGTTGGAACTTTGGTTCTCCTGGAGAAACAGGTTGTATCCAGAAAGCAGGTGAAAGGGTCTTGGATTTGGAGACAGAGGAGCTGGTTTCAGATTCTGATACTTACTACCAGTGTCATCTTGAACAAGCCACTTAATTTGTATAGGCCTCAGTTTCCTCATGAAATGAGGAGAGTGGGCCAGATGGTCCCCAAGGTTCTGGGTCTATGATCCCCATGACTTCTGTCACTTTAAGTGAGTCACTATACCTCTCTCTGGGTCTTAGTTTTCCCATATATACCATGAAGAGGTTTCTATATATAAAATTAAGACTAGATGGCCTCTAAAGCCCCTTACAATGGTAGAATCCCTTTGACTTTAAGCAGGCCAATAAACCATTCTATAACTCAGTTTCTCCATCTGTAAAATGAGAGGCATAGCTTAGATGGCCCCCGAGGTCCCTTCCACCTCTAGAGCTATGATCTTTATGACCTTTTTGGCTTTCCCACTTATAAATGAAGAGGTTGGACTATGAAGTTGGCTTCTGAGGTCCCTTTGTTAAGAAAATAAATCCCTAAGGCCATATTTATCAAGGACAAGCCTTTACTGCGATATTGCTGGGCAGAGAGACCCCAGGCCAGAATTCATAATGGACATTCTCTCCCCAAAGAGCAAGAGTCATGGAGAGGTTTTTTTAATACATTCCAACAGAACAAAGATTATCCATCAACACCTGTAAGAATTTACAGAGAAAAACCAGATAAAACCAAGAAAAAGGGGGGGGGGGGTTGGCGAGGCAAAGTTATTCCCTTGAGGAATTAATTTAGATTCTGAGATGCACAACCAGAGGGAAAACAAAGGAGAGTTCCAGATACCAAATAACATTCTCGATTCTTAAAATCATTCTACTGCCCCTTCAAAGTGAGTCTTCTACTCAATTAAGATTAAGAACTATTTTTTTAAAATTTCTGTATCAGTTTCCCGCTTTGGGGGAGAAAGAGAGAATGAGGCAAAAGAGGGCCTTAAAAGCGTTTATAGCCAGGAGCTCAAAGACCATTTTTCTAAGGTTCTCCTCGTTGATGGAGATTGATTAGTTCAAAGTTCAATGTCTTCACGAGGGGCCGAGTTCAAGAGATCTTGAAAGAGGGAGGAGAGATGTTTGTCTTCTGGCTTCCAGCTTCAAGAAAGAGAAGATGCTCAGTTCCAGATTCTCTTCAAAGAGAGGTCCCTGAAGGGAAAGAAAAACTCTTGGAAGAAGCCAACAGGTAGAGGAACCTACACCTTGATCATGCCCCCAGCCCCAATTTGCTAGAGACTGCAGGGGATTTCACATTGGGTGAGATGTGGGACTCTCTTTCTTGGTTGAGCTGAGATATCTCACTCCCAGTGGGAGAGCTCATTCACTCTATGTTTGGTATATTCTCATCTGTTCTGTTCTCTGATTTCTGTGTACTATCAGCTTGGAAAATGGGTTTATTTGCTAATTGCTATATGTGGTCTTTGTGCAACTGGCTTTTGGTTGGGAAGAGAATCAAACCTTGGATAGATACCCTGGAGAGCTCCTTCCCTGTTAAGTGATGCTGATCAGAAATGCAGCTTGAACCTAAGTTATCTCCACCCTCCAGGGGTTGGCAAACTGCAGCCCACCCCTCTTTTTGTACTTTTAACCTAAGAATTATTTTTAAATACAAAAAAAAACCTTTACTTAGAAATATAAAACCCACTTGTAGAGCTGTACAAAAGAGGGGAGTGAAGTTTACCAACCCCTGCCCTAGAATAACAATATTGGGGGGCAGGTAGGTATGATTATAGCCTAGTACCCCACCTCTCTGAGGAGAATAGAGTGATCAGCTTTGAGACCCCAAATTCATCCCTTCCGTCTATCAGCAGTCAAAGTCTACCTTGAAGAAAGGTGGGAAGAGAAGATATTACAGATAATTATGGCTCTCTGTGAGCCTGATCTAGGCAGACCTATGTGGACACATATAATGTACGTGGCAAACACATATACTCCCTACACAGTGAATAGATGGGAGTATTCAAATGCATTTTTCTCCTTATTTTGGGTCTTTTTAAAAATACTTGCTATATAATAATTCTAGCCTCAGGTTTTAAGAGTATGCAGGTGTTCCTGCAGAACAATGAGAAGGAAAAACAGAAATAGCTTCATTTTTGGAGAGATTGAAGGCTTTCAAAGTACTCCATTAGTATCTGCATTTTGCAGATGAGTTAACTTAGGCTGAGAGGTCATGTGACTTGTCCAGAGCCATGCAGCTAGCAAGTATAAAAGGCAGGTTTCAAACCTAGATCTTCCTTACCTAGAGTCAAGTGCTCTAAACCAAAGAGCAAGGAGATGGCACTTCGAAGAATTGATCTGCCATGTGAATTATCAGAAAGCTACATGGGGAATAATAGAAATGTGAATAATAGGGTCCTTTGTCCCTTAACCCTTAGCAAACTCAAAGTTGTCTGGTGATTGTAACAGCACAATTCATTGTAAAAGATTGCCAATCTACTCGCTTTGCTCAGGGGACTTTGCTGATAAAGGAAGAAAAAGGACATGGTTTAAACAACATTAAAAGTGGTCTATCAAATCTGTGTCTGGAAACCATAGACTGGACTATTATAATTATAATGAGGCAAAATTACCTCAGCTCTGTTTAATTGCAGGTGATTGTCATAAATATCTTTTCGATGGCCAACTCATGCAGTAGAAGTCCACATCATTCAAAGGATATCGTACCCAAGCCCATGATCTAACAGGTGAGAAACTTTATCTTTCAGAAGCAATTTATCACAATGGGAAAACTGAATCAGGAAGCTCCTACCATTACCTTTGTAAGGTTCCTGAAATGGACCTCCATCTGGCTAGCTATATAATATTTGGGGATGTATAGACAATAATCCTTGTGGCAGCATTTTTCCCTTTAATGGTAGACTACTGACAATGATATTTCAGACAATGTTACCTGGATTCCATGCTTAGAACAGCGCCAAATTAAAGTTACAATGCCAAGAGGTTCCATGTCAGGCAGCAAGTTCCACTGGTTATAGCTGAAGGGGATGGGGTGGTATCTCTCTCAGATTTACCATCATGTTAGTAAGCTCACAATTGATGATAGTTATTGATAGTATTCATCCTGCGTGTCCACTAAGATTAAAAAAGGTCTTTAAAAAACTTGCAATTTTCTCTTCCTTCTTTTTAATTGAACGTTCTAATATGCAATAACAATAATAATCCATCATTAGAAATTAATAAGGTAATCAGATGCTAGGATTTGACACAGAAAGTGAATGTCTGAGAGTTCACTCAAAGTCAGAGAGGCATTAGCTAGATTTGACCTGGAAGACTTTCTTACAAGAGCCCTTAGGGCAAAAAAAACCTTTTAACCTGGGGTCTGTGGATTCAAAGTTCAACAGCAGTGCTTAAGGTCTGTTGTCTCTGGTAAGATCCTTTCTTTAGCAGGATAAAGGACTACCTCTCCCCTTGATGACTTGAAGTGGACAGTGAAGCCTTGGAATAAAAGACCTTTACACATAGAAGCAATTGACAAACTTGTCATGCATAACTAGGTGGTGCTGTGGAGAGAGTGCTAGGTCTGGGGTCAGGAAAATCTGAGTTCCAATCCAGCTTCACAATAATAACAAGTTCTGTCACTGGGCAAGTCATTTAATCTCTGCCTCAGTTTCCTGTTCTGTAAAATGTGAATAATATCTCCTAGGATTGTCATAAGGATAGAATGAAATATTTGTTAAATGTTTTGTAAACCTTAAAGCATTATAGAAATATTATCTATTACTGTTACTATCATTGTTATTATATGAGAATGTGAAGATGATCTAATGCTTCATTAAATTCCCCTATTTTCCAGCACTCTGTAACAAGTAAATGGAGCAGCAAAAAACCCTGATGTTTGCCTATTATTTTATTCTTCACTTCTTTTCTGTAGATTCTAGGACAACCAATAGTCAAATAACTCACCATATACTTCTATACTTTATAAGCAAATTCCTCAAGTCATCCTTTTAACAAATTGCCAAATTGTCATAGAGATACTACACTTGTATTTGACAGAGGGCAGGGAAGCTGTACGTCTTTATAAGAAAATTTCCTAACTATTCTAACCTTGGGGTTTTTAACCAGGGATCCACTGAACCTCAAGGGATCTGTGAACATATTTCAGGGGATCCTTGAACTTGAATAGGGAAAATGCCACCTTTATGTCAATATGATTAATTTCCCTTGCAATTCTATATATTTTATGCACTTCAGAACATGATTCTAAAAGGAGGTCCATAGACTTTACCAGACTGACTGCCAGAGGGGGGTCCTTAAGATGCCTGCTGTGGTCTCAGGTTAGCATTCTCAGAGACCTCTCATGGTTTTGGATACACTTCCAAAACTTCCTCCCTCAGAGAGCTAGCAGATTCAGAATTTCCATATCAAAATGCCAGTCATAAAGAAGAGTCAGTAAGACTACAGCCCAGGTTATGAGGCACATATCATCTTTGTAGCTCATATCAATTTGGTGATTTAGTAGTGAGTCTGCAGCATGAAGCAGCCATCCCAGTAGTTGGCTAGAGGTCACAAGCAGATCCTTCTCGAATAGGTGAGGCTTCTTTATTTAGAGATGATGAAACTGACAAATTTAGTTAACGCAATACAACACTCCCAAATGAGACAGACAATTCCCTTGAAGGCAAATCAGCAAAGTCTATTTGAATATGGGAGAATGGCCAGGCAGCCTTGGGTAAAGACCAAGCCTTTCAGTTCAGGTTTCCCAGAATTCTACTGGGCACAATAGTGTAAAGCAGTGCACCAGTAAAGGCAATAACAGCACAATCGTTAGAGAATTATAGAAGAAGTCATTCTATAGAGTCATTGTACCCTGGATCATAGCTCCTCTTCTTCAGACTTTTTTTACCCCAGAGGCAGCATCCTGGAGCAGGAAATGGGAGAAAAATGAAGAAGGATGGCAGGGATATAAGAGACGCTGGGTAGTTACTCCTAAAAGGCGATTAGACCAACCCTCTCATCCAAAGCAGGGCTCTGAGACAAAACATATGGCAAGAGAACTTCAAGGAAGCAGTAAAATAAAATTCAATCTTCACATCAACCCTGTGAGGGAGATGCTTATTATCACTCCTATTTTGCAGATGGAAAAAAGAGATTAAGTGCCTTGCCCAGGGCCATACACGTAGTAAGCATCTGAGGCGGGATTTGAACTCAGGTCTTCCTCCAAGTTCAACATTCCGCTGTGCCAATTAGCTATGTCTAATTAATGCCGATGAATTTCCTCTGTACTTAGGATCTGTTGTAGCCTCTCAGAAATAACATGAGCTATATAAAGTAATTGCAGGGTTGTAATTAGAGGGTAGATGCATTATGTCTCAAACAGTCAAGATTATATTAGAGAAACAAAGACACAGCAGGGATATTAGAATGAGACAATTCCAGATGAACTCTTTCAGAATTAAAAATAGTGGTTGCATTTAGTTTACAGAGCAGGCCCCCTCCCATTAAATTGAAACCAAGATTCTCAGAGAGTAAGAAGGCACGCTCAATCTTAGGGGACCATTTGCATAGTAACTGAATGAGAAAAAACACTAATGAAGCTCTTCCTCAAAACCCACTGCCTAGGCCAAATCAGAAGTCATAAGAAAATTGTGGCAATCGAGAGTAACAGTGATGTGGTCATCCCAGCATCAATTAAAAAGTATTCCAGACAGAGCAGCAGGAACTCAGGGTTTGGGGATGGGTGTTGAGAGGGGAGAGACTGGGTCATATGAGTGTCCTCCATTCCATAGATGTCAGAATCTTGGATATTGGGAGGAGTTACATTCAGGTTGCCAATGGATCATTTGTTTCCAGTAATAATGGTATTAATTATTCAGTGGGAAAGGTGACTTTTGAAGGCTAGGAGAATTCTAGGAGAGGATTTTCTCATTCTGATTTTGTCCTACCATTAGGTTACCCTGAGCAACAGACTCAGCCACTTGCTTGCCATGGTGGTCTACTCTGACAATGATGTCACCAGTGGGTTTAGTTTCCTAGCACATAACTGCATTTTCTATTTCTTTGAAAAATGATCTTTTCCAGCCAATTGATCAATGTGTGGAATATCATGGGCTTTTAAAAATGCATTTTCTGTCTGTAGGGACAGGATAATTCTGGAAATCTTCTAACAGCCTGTTATAATCATCAGAAGAGTTTTCCTCAGGTTGCCATTTACAGGCCGCAATTTGGTTCATGTCAGTGTATGGAGGGCGGACACTAAGAATTTCTTCAAGAAGGTATTGGTGAGCATCCTGGAGGATTTGGTCATCTCTGAAAATTTGGGCCAATTGGAAGATTGCACAAAGCTGTCTATTGCTTGCTCATTAGTCCAAGTTGACTGGTAGATTGAAAAAAACATCTGTCCCAAATTATTTTTGCATTCACCTGGATTTTCACATAATTTAGGGAATGTTTTGGACCAGGAGATAATGACAGAAGATGACCAGAGCCCATAGACCAAAGTAAAACCATCCTTTTGAGGACTGGAATGTTGGTAGAGAGGCATTGAAATGTTGTAGATGGTTTCACATCCAGTGTGGCACATGGAACGCCTGGCAGTTTTCATCTCTAAGAGGTTATTTTGCTTTCTTAAAACTGATTTTGAAGAGGTACCAGTAGTCAGAATTACATTTGACTACTTCCCAATTCTGGATTTTTCAGCAATCAGGTTCACTTTAAAATGGATCCTTTGGAGTCTGGACTATAGTAAAGAATTCCCACCAGCCTCTTGTTGGACAGCTGCCAGAGCAGCTGAAGTTGTTGGGGACCCAAAGTTCAAAGTGAACCCAGAGAAGAAAGTTGGTAAGGAGAGGTATATAGGAGAGGATGAGAGATGGACATTTATTTCATTTCCAGCTTAAATTTTTCCAATTCCAGCCTTAACTTCGCCTTTGTGTTCTGGAGGCTTTGTTGCCACTGCTTTTATGACTCTGCCTTCCACAGAAACTATACCTTCATCTGATAAGGATGGGAGTCTCAAACACTCATAACACTGTCTGAGAATTTCATGATCAAAGGATCCTTCTAAAGCAAAGGTTCTTAAGCTTCTTTGTGCCAAGGACTGCTCTGACATTCTTGTAAAGAATAATATCCTTCTCGTTCTTCTCAGAATAATACTTTTAAGTAATTGAGAAAAATGCCCAATTTCCAACAGAGGTTAATGAAAATAAAGATGTAATTTTTTTCTCATCCAAATTTATGGACCCCCTGAAATCTATCCATGAACCCCATGGAGCCTATGTTAAGTACCTCCATTCTGAAGAAAACTCTAATCGGTCTTCTTAACTAAAAACAAAAAGTGGAGCTTCTTTAGAAATCATGTGCCGCTGGGCCCACGTGTGTCGAAAATTTGGAAAGGGTGAGCAGGAAGTTGTGGAGCCAATTCCTTGCATTATTAAGTCTTAGAAATTTTTCATGCGCCCTTCACAAATAAACATGGATAAAACCTTAGTGCCAGCAAGTTGTTCTTGACCAATTCTGCTGGTTCTTGATCAATTCCAGTTGAACTTAAGAGATTTTGATTAATCTTGACAGATTCCAGTCGTTCCTAACAGATTCTGGCAAAATCTCTTTGATCTGGACAGATGATTCCAGTTGATCTTCACAGATTCCAGTCGTTCTAGACAGATTCCCCTGAATCTTCACAAATTCACTAATCTACCACACTACAACCCAGTCAAGGGCACTGGCTCGCAGTCTTCACCCAACTAGGAAGGGCTGGGGTGGAGCCCGGCTTCTCAGGTCTCTCCTGATCCCTGAGCTAGATGAGTCTAATGGTCAGTAGCCACAGGAAAGATTCAAGCCAGGAAACTAGCTGGAAACAGAAAGGATTGTGTTTGTCTGGATCCCACCCCTTGGAAGTCCTTGACCTTTTGTGATCGGACTTTTGATGCCAAAACCATTGAGGAAATAAATTCCTAAGGCCAAATTTATCAAAAAACAAGGCTTTACTTCAGTATTTGAGGAGAGACTGACCCCAGGATGGAATTCAGACTGGACCTTCTCTCCCCAAAATCTAAGTCCCAGTATATATTCCAAGAGAACAAAGGCTATCAATTGGCACCATTAACAGCGTGTGGAGAAAACCAGATACAACGTAATTCAGAAGAGGCAAAAAATCACCTTACATACGAAGTTAATGCAAAGAAACATTCTAAAAATTACAAATTCCTAAAGGTAACTTTGCTGCCTTTCCAAAATGTCTTTATCACCAGCTCCAGACCAATCCATTCTCAATTTCTGCTCTGCTACTGAATACTGTGAAAATTGAGGAAAATTGTGTTACCAACTTGGGTCTCAGTTTCCTCATACATGAACATGAGATGATTGGTTAGGTGACTTCTGACTTTCCTCTAGCTCAAAATTTGTGATCCTTCTCTGTATTCCAGGCCATTCACTCACTAGGTAAGTGTTTATTATCTGCTTACTCTGTGCCTGGCACTGTGCTAATTAATCATGCAAGGAACTAAGAAAAAGAAAAAGCAATTCCTACTCTTGAGAAGCTTGCATTCTAATTGTATATAACTTATCTTCTCAGTTATAGAATGATGTAGTCTTCAAAGTTAAGGGTGTTCCCAGAGAAGAAATTCCCTAAATGGATCACAGAGTAGTTGACCATCATCTAAGACCATCAATCAAATTTTGAAATGATCTAATCCATCTTTGTTTTACAAATAAGGAAACCAGAGCCCAGAAAAATGAGGGAACTAGCGCAACATCCCAAAGGTAAATAGTAGCAGGGTCAGAATTCGAACCTAGGGCCTAAATCCAGTATTCTTTCCACTGTACTACTTTCTTTCATATATTCATTTACTTAGTCTTATAAAAAATAAGAAGATGGTGGTGATTGTTTTTAAATCTGATGAGGGGCAGGAGTATGGACCCTCCAGAGAGACTGAGGCTCAAGCTGGCCAGGTCTCAGTATTCCCAGTTCAAAAGGCTCAGTCAACACTACCTAAAGAATCTGTCTGGAAACTCCAATGCTCCCCTAGATTCTATGCCCCTTTGATCCTGAAGAGGAAGCCCAGAGAAGAGACTCCACTGAGAAGAGGCCGTGTGAGCCAATAGGAACTCTTTAGAGACCTCAGTGAGCCTTTGATGGGGTGGGGGGGTAGTCCTGCTGAAAGGGACCTGGGGAAGAGAGAGAGAACCTGACCCTCCGATGTGGGAACCGAATGCCCTTTCAATAGATGCCTCTGTTTGACCTTTCCCAAGAAGGGAAGTCTCTCTTCCGTTGGCCATTTCATCCATCAGCTTCTGCTTTTGACCTTCAGCCTCCAATAGAGTCCTTTGTTGCCTGTGGTCATCAATCTATCCCCAGGATGGAAGGTATGCTATGGCTATGAATTTTTAAATTTTCTCCTGGTAGAGAATGGCAACTCTGAATAACACAAGCCCTACTCACTAGTGGAGAAAGAGGACATCCTTTATCACCCATGTCTTTTGATAGCAAAAATAGAATGTGGACAAGGAGGACGTTTGGGGGAGTAAAGTAGAGAGAATTCTACATTCAAGAGACTGAAGATTTAGAACTGTAAGTGTCTTTCAAAGTTATTTGGCTCAGCCCCAACATTTTCCAGTTCTGACCAAACCAACTGATCACACTGCATATAATTTCCCACCTCCACACCTTTGTACCAGCTGTTGTCTCACATGCCAAAGAGGTCTTATTTCCTCTTTTCCAAGTCATTGAATCCCCAGCTTCCTACAAAGCTCAGCTCAGTCATCACTTCCTATAGGAAGCTCCACCCCATGCCCATCCCCACTAGTGCTACCCCTCAGGAACCCATTTTACTCGAAGTTACCTTGAATCTACTTGATACATATTTTCTTTTCCTTTTTCTATGTGCATGTTGATTCCCCACAATAGCACTTTGAGGGTAGAGATTGTTTCTTGATTGTCTTCGTATTTCCACTTAGGAGGTGCTAATTAAGAAATATTGAATGAATAAGCTCATAAGAGTTAGTAAGGACTTTAGAGATCATCTAATCCAACCCTTCAATTTTTTTTAAAAAAATAAGATTTTTGTTAAATACTTTCGTTTTGACATCACCTTCATTTTCTAATATAGCCCTCCCCTTTCCCTCCCCAGTAAACCAGACCTTATAATGGGGAGAGGGAAGGAATGGTTCAGAAAAATCTAACACCTCAACAGAGTCCACCAATATATGCAGTCCCCAACCCATAGTCCCCTACTTCTACAAAGAATAGAGAAAAATGGGTTTGTTGTAATTCCACAGGATTCAGTTTTATATTTTTGTTCATTTCATTCACATTGTACCAATAATCGTTTCCTTAGTTGGTTTACTTTGCATCTGTTCATATCAATGAATCAATGATTCAGCATTTATTAAGCACCCACTGTGTGCCAGGTGCTGGAGATACAAAGAGAAACTGAACCATCCCTGCCCTCAACATGCTTACATTCTAATGGGTGAAACCACATGTACCTACATAAATCAAAACAAAATATATACGAACTAAATATAAGATAGTTTGGGGGGGGGGGGCATCAGCAACTAGGGAGGGTCATAGAGGTGGGGAGAGATTGGTGAATAAAGATTTCCCATTCTTCTCTGAATTCTTAAGAGCATTGATTTTGATCTGGAAGGAACCTTAGAAACCATATGGCCCAAGCCCTTCATTCTACAGATGGGTCAGAGAGGGTCAGACAGGTTTAGTACCTTGCCCAAGCTCATTCAGGTGGTAAGCACAGAGACAGAGCTCTAAATATTCCTTGTCTCTGAGGGACACAGTAACATTCTACGGCTCTCGTACACCACGCTTTGTTTAGCCATTCTGCAATCAGTGGTGATCTCATTCGTTTCCAGTTCTTTGCTATAACCCAAAATGCTGCTTTTGATATTTTGGTGCCTATGGGGATGTTTCTTTTTGCCCATGACTTTCCTTAGGATATATACCCAGAAGCAGGGTGGCTCATGCAGGAAGCCTTTCCTGATCCTCTTCTCCCAACCCTCCTCCTAGCTGCCAGTCTCTTCCCCTCCAACGTTGCCCAATATTTACTCAATAAGTGCACGTATGCATGTATTCACACATGTATGTATGTACCTTGTATCGCAGGCATGTATGTGTTGTATACATATGTGTAGGACATGTCCATATGTGTAGGTCATATGTGTTGTACACATATGTGTAATAATTAAATCAATTTTACAATTGGGGAAACTGAAGCAGACAAGGTAAAGGACTTGCCCAGGGTCACGCTACTAGCTAGAAATGTCTATATCTGGATTTGAATTCAGGTCTTCCTGACTCCAGGCCCAAGACTTTATCCACTGTATCACCTAGCTGGAAGAGACCTTGAAAGTTATCTCCAAATTTCTTATTTTACCCAAGTGGAAACCGAGACCTAAAGAAGGCTCATGTGTGTATGTGTGTGTGTGTATATATATATATATATATATATATATATATATATATATATACACATACACACATATATACATGGGGGGTATGTTTTGCATCTCGAATGTTAGCTCCTTGAAGGCAGGACCTGTTCTGCCTTTCTCTTTATATCTACACACCACCCCCAGCACAGTGCTTAGCACATAGAGAAGGCTTAATCTTGATCTCTGAATCAAAAGTATGGCCATCTTAGTCCTTTTTTTAGCATGATTCCAAATTTTTTTCCAGAAGGACTGACCAATTCACAGCTTCACCAGCAGAGCATTAATGTGTCTCGTTTCCTATGGCCCCTCCAACATGGATAATTCTCATCTTTTGGCATTTGGGGCAAATTTCTGAGGCTGAGGTAAAACCTCAGAAGTTCCTTATAGCTGCGTTTCTCTTGTGATGAATGGTTTCGAGCCATCTTTCAGGTGATGGTTAATAGCTGGCAAGTCTTTTGGAGACTGGGTCTTTTTTTCCTATCTTTTGGTCATTTATCTATTGGGAAATGACTTTTGGTCTTGTATAGTGAACTAAGCCAGATATATGCATATGTATATATGTGTATACATACATACATATCTTGCATGTCAGAGATATTTGATGTAAAGGTTTTTCAGTCGGTCAACAGAACACATGAGACTTTAAGAATTATGCCTACCCATTCAACCGAGCTAACTTTACCCTCTGAAACAACAAACTTTCCTATGAAGTGTATAAAATTCTTGATCCTTGTACCTAGCACAGTGCTTGGCACATGATGGAGATGGGCAATTAGGTAGCATAATGGATAAAGTGCTGGACCTTGAGTCAGGAGGGTCTGAGTTCGAATCTAGCCTGGGCAGGTTGCTTAACCACTGCCTGCCTCAGTTTCCTCATGTGCAAATTGGGTATAATAATAACACCTACCTCCCAGGGTTGTCATGAGAATCAGATGAGATAATTTGTGTAATGCTTATATAAATGCAAAGTATAACTGTTATCCTCTAATAATTAAGTGCTTGTTGGTTGATTGACATTCAGTAGGACTGACCACCTACCCCCACCTCTGGCCTGCTGCTTTTCCTAATGAGGTAGTTGCAGGGGACAGGAAAGGGGGAGGAAGAACATTGCTCCTGGGACAACTGAGAGCCAAAGAGGGGAGTGAATTAAGCCAAGATCATTGACAGAACCCAGCCATGCCCTTTTAACCACAGTAGGCCCCCTGCCCTTCTTTGACAGGACAACCCTTGGCATATAAGATTCAGAGTCTCTTGTTTTCCTCTAGGTAGTCACTGGAATAAGTCACAAAGTTGCCCTAGCAAATTCTGAGCCAGGATTGGGAGTTTCCCATTTCTTATGTGACCACTGTCTCCCTCTGGTGGCCAATGCTGGGAGTTCTCATTGAACTCTCCATTGACAAGGCAGTTTCAGGAATTGGAAAAGAAACAAGAGATCTGGAAGAAGCATACTTACTGTTTCAAATTATCTCCCTGGGGGTCTCACTGAGTCCCAGGGTGGTAGAGATCATATGAGATCATATAGTCCAATTTTCTCATTTTACAGATGTGAAAGCAAAAGCCCAGAGAGATTCAAAGACTATACCAGCTGGAAGGAGAAGATAATAACCCTTTATTAGATGCCTACTATATGCCAGGTCCCATGCTAAGGTTACAGATAGTACAACAACCCTGGGAAGTAGATGCTATTATTAAATCAATTTTACAATTGGGGAAACTGAGGCAGACAAGGTAAAGGACTTGCCCAGGGTCACGCTACTAGCTAGAAATGTCTATGTTTGGATTTGAATTCAGGTCTTCCTGACTCCAGGCCCAAGACTTTATCCACTATATCACCTAGCTGGAAGAGACCTTGAAGGTTATCTCCAAATTTCTTATTTTACCCAAGTGGAAACTGAGACCCGAAGAAGGCTCATATAAGGTCACTTTACTTCTCTAGAAATCAGTTTTGCCATCTGCAAAATGAGAATAATAAGATAAACACAGAATGCTAGAACCTAAGAGTACTTAAGGACAGTCTAAGCCTGGGGTCCATGGATTAATTTCAGGGAGTCTGTGAATCTGAATGGGGAAGAAATTCCAGTCCTTATTTTCACTAACCTCTAATAGATGTGGAACATTTCTTTCAGTTGTTTAAAAACATTGTTCTTAGAATGGGTCCATGGGTTCCACCAAATGCCTAACAGGGTCCATGATCCAGAAAAGGTTAAGACCCCCTGGCCTCATCCATCCAAATCATTCAACAAAAGGAGGATGCCAGAGGCCAGAGAAGGCAAATGATTCATCCAAGGTCACAAAGACTGCTCTTCCCGTTGACATACCAGACACCTGTTGGTTGTTCATTCTTAGATGCTTCCATTTGTTTCTGAGATGAGGCTGGAGTCCAAGGCCCTGACTCATGAGTCAACGCCTATGCTGCCACTTATGGTGAGCTACATTGAATTGGGCCCTGGGTCTTAAAAGCAGAAAACTGCCTGTGTTTCTGAAAAAAACTTTCCCCAGATACAGACCCTCCCTTCTGTCTCCTCTTCTCCTGGAGATTTGAGAATACATTTCCTTTAGGGGAAGACTCTAGTTTTCTTGCTACTTTCTGACAAGGTCAGGCCAAGACAAAATGGCAGAGAAGAGGAAGTGTGTCTTAGGACCTCAAGGGACATCTAGTCCAGCCTCATTTTACAGATGAGGAAACTTAGGCCCAGATATGGTTAGTGATTTACTTAAGGCTACGTAGTGTCACGAGCAAGATTTGAACCCAGGACTTAGGATCACAATTAGGGCTGGAAGGGATTTCAGAAACCATCTAGTCCAAGTCTACCACTTTACAGATGAGGAAACTGAGACCCAGAAAGTTTCAATGACTTGCCCAAGGTCACCCAGGTTGTAAGACTCAGATGAAGGATTTGAACCCAGGTTCTCTGGCCTTAGAATTAATGCTTTTTCACCTGGACCATGAATTTGTAGGAGCTGGCTCTGAGTCTCCCCAAAGGGCTATATGATATGTTCTGCTTCATGTAGGGCCAAAATCTGTTTTTCCCCTACCTGTCGATCCTAGCTCTGCCCTCTGAGACTTTGGCAAATAAGTCCAATTTACAAGGCAGCCCCTGAAATACTTAACGGTCAGGTTTTTTATTCTTGTCTTTGTAGACCCATTATAGTACCTGGAACAGTCTCTCCCCTTGAGGAGCTTCTAGTCCAGTAGGAGGATGAAACATGAACAAAGATATCATAATCCACAGTACTGTGAGAGACAAGGGGCTTTGGAGGCAGAAAGATCTGGGTTCAAGTCCTATCTTTGATACATACTGTCTGTATGATCTTGGACAAGTCACCTAGTTTCTGAGTGCCCCCAGACACCTTGCCCTCCGTGTTCAGCTCTTGGTGTGACGGTTTGAGAAGGCAAGTGAGAAAGATGAAGATTGTCCAGGAGAGAGCACAGAGGACGGTGAAGGGTCTCAGGTACATGTCCTAAGAGGACTGTTTGAAAGACCTTGATGTTAAGCCTGGAGGGGAGACATGATAAGTGTGTTCAAGGATTCAGAGGACTCTCTGCCCTTTGTAGCAGGCATTAGACTTCATCCTTCTGGCCCTTCTGCTATCAGCCTAAAGGATGACTTAGATGAGAGAGGGTTAAAAGAGGCCAGGGAAATCAATCTTACTGAAATAGTCCTGATGGATGGGAGCGAGGAGCCACATTTTGAAGAAGGTAGAGATGAAGGATACAGGATCATAGATGATGTGGAAGGGACCTCTAAGGCCACACAACTTACATCTCTCATTTTACAGATGATGAAAGAAGGCCTCGGTTGATTAAATGATTCACCCAAGGTTCCCAAGGTACTAAGTACCAGAGGCAGAATTTGTAGCTAACTCATTGGATGGGACAGCCAGGTGGTGCCATAGGGCACAGAGCACTGGCCTGCAGTCAGGAAGACTCATCTCCCTAAGTTCATATCAGGCCTCATACACTTCCTAGCTATGTGACCTTGGGTAATTCATTTAACCCTGTTTACCTCAGTTTCCTCATCTATAAAATGAGCTGGATAAGGGAATGGCAAACCTAGCCAGAATCTCTGCCAAGAAAACCTTAAATGGGGTCATGAAGAGTCAGACATGACTGAAAAGACTAAAAACTAAACATTAGAAGCAGAAGGTGAGGTAAAGGGAACAGGCTAAACTCCACCCCCCTCCCCATCCCCCTTCCTTCATTTCTTATGGTGCTATAATTCTCCATCACACTCAGATAAAACAGTTTATTCAGCTGTTCCCCAATTGATGCACCCCTGTTGATGACAGTTCTTTTGTTACAACACCAAAAAGTGCTGCTGTGTGGACCCTTTCCCTCCGTCTCTCACATCTTAGGGAATGTGCCTAGTAGTGATGTCATTGGTCCAACGCTTTCATAGAGAGTGTACAATAGCAGTGTCATGGGTCATGGTGAGGTGATTTTTGTTGGCGGCATCATTTTTAAGGATTGACAATCCCTGGGCTTATTTACAGGCAAGTGAGAAGGGACCCAAGGTAAAGGGAAGACTCCAGATTTGAGAGACAGAGGGGACATTTCCAAACCAGGATTCTGGAGAAGGAGGAAGGAATTGTAATCATGGATGCCAGATGGGCAGAGGAATTAGTCTTATCCTGGAATAAGGCTATCTTGAGAATATCGCCATGCCATGCTGCATCTTCTGTTGGCTATTAAAAATGAGACACTCAGCTGATGTTCACTGTTCTCAGAGGGGTGTTCTAATCCGAAACTGTCTGGTTTTAAGATTGACAAGGACATTTAAAAATGTATTCATATCTGTTGTTTTTATATTTCTTTCATTTCTAAAAGGGTTTTCTCACCAAAGAGCCAGCCCATATATCAAAGAATAAAGAAGAGAAGGGACAGGGATGCCAAGAGAAATTGTGATGTAAAAACAAAAGTTATCAATAAAGATTTTTTAAAAGAAAGGGAGAAATTAGTGGCTCAAGAAAATTAACCAACACATCAGTTGAATTGGACAATAAATGTAATGTTCCACAATCCAAGGAAGGGCAGCACATTTTCTTCTCTCCTCTGCAGGATCAGCACTGACAGTTATAAGTGCACAGTTTGGGGCTTTTTAATTGCTGTTCTTTCCGTTTATGTTGTGGCATATGTGTGAAGGTAGATACATGGACAGACAGACAGACAGATAGATGGATAAGTGGATGGATGGGTGAGTGGACGATGGGAAGGAAGGAAGGAAGGAAGGAAGGAAGGAAGGAAGGAAGGAAGGAAGGAAGGAAGGAAGGAAAGAAAGAAAGAAAGAAAGAAAGAAAGAAAGAAAGAAAGAAAGAAAGAAAGAAAGAAAGAAAGAAAGAAAGAAAGAAAGAAAGAAAGAGAAGGAAGGAAGGAAGGAAGGAAGGAAGGAAGGAAGGAAGGAAGGAAGGAAGGAAGGAAGAAAGAGAAAGAAAGAAAGAAAGAAAGAAAGAAAGAAAGAAAGAAAGAAAGAAAGAAAGAAAGGGAAGGAAAGACACATTTGTGGAAGGGGCAGAGAGATATGAGAGAGGGAGAAAGAGGGAGAGAGAGAGGAGGAGGAGGAGAGCGAGGGAAGGGAAAGAGAGATAAGGAAAGAGGGAGGGAAAAGAGAGAGGAAGGGGGAAAGAAATAAAAAAATGTGTGTGTGAGAGAGAAAGAAAATGTGTTTTGGTTCTGTTTACTTCACTCTGTATCAGTTCATACAAATCTTTCCCTATTTCTCTATAGTCTTCATATTCATTTATTATATTATAATGTACAGTGTATTATATATTAAGTTTATTATAATATAAATTACCACAATTTGTTTAGCCAGTCCCTAGTCAGTGAGTGTTTACTTTGCTTTCAGTTTTTTTGCCATTATAAAAAGTGCTATTATAAATGTTTTGTTTTTCCCTTGTCTCTGGCCTCCTTGCAGTATAGGTCAAGCAATGGAATCTCTGGGTCAAAGAACATGGGTATGTTTCTCACTTTGCTAGCAGAATTCCAAATTGCTTTCCAGAATCGTTGGAGAAAAGGTAATTTTCCCCTATTCTTTGTGGTTGTTTCTACGGAAAAAAAAAATGAAGATAATGAAATTGAGAAAAAGAGGCCATTTCTATATGGCCTGGCACATTTAGCCCTCTCCTCACCCATCTCTTGCCTGGGTAGTCCTTGACCCTTGGCCTTGGGTAGAAAGGAGCCCATTGGCAAGTTCTCTCCAGCTCCAGCCATGAACTTCCTCCAGCACTGCCTCTCTGACAGCAGCTTCATGGCCAACTTTCCCAGTGGCTCCATGATGTACCTGCAGCATCCCAGCATTTGCACCAAAGGTACCCACAGCCTCTGTCTGCCTCTTCCTCCTCCTATGGCTCCAGCCTCTTCAGTTCCCTCTCCAGTGCCAGGAAGGAAACCACACAGGCAGCCTCAGGGATGATGGAGCCTCCAGTCCTTCCTACATCCATCATCCAGAAACCTAAGATCCTGTTGGTGGTGGATGATTCACATACAGACTGGTAAGCAATGAGCCTGAGTTGTCTTTTGGGGTCTTTCAGAGGCAAGGATATACCTTCCAGGGAGATACTCTGACAGAATAATGGGAAAGATCCACCAAAGGCTCAGAGCCTCAAACTTCCACATCTCAGAATTTGGTGGTTTGGGACACCAAGAGGGAATGGTCTCATCCTTTGTATTTGTGTCCATGCTCCCTGGCACATAATGGACATTTAACAAATGCTGATTGATTGACTAAAGCAAAGATGTTGAAATGTTTCCCCCATGTAACTCAAGGTCCATTGGTTCAACATTCAATGCACAAACCTAAAAGAAGTTTGACCTTAAGATAAGAGCTGTGCCTAAGTAGTGTTGATCCTGCAGTCTGAAAATTATATAGATTATAGTCTCTAGGAATAGAGTCATAGAGCTAGAGTAAGAAGGAACCTGTGGGCAGCCTCCTTGTTTTACAGTTGTGTAATGACCGCAAAGATGAAGTGACTTGCCCAAGATCACACCAGTATTAAGTATCAGGTGCTAGATTTGAATCAAGAACCTCCAAAGTCAGTGTTCTTAGGGTGGCATAAGAGATTGAGATTAGCCTTAGAATAAGGAAGACCCTGCTTCAAGTGCTACTCCAGATATATCTTAGCTGAGTGACAAACTTATCATTTACCTCTCAGTGCCCCAAAGAACTCCCAAAGACTTTAAGTTGTCAAGCAGTCATTGATATGTATCGGGGAGAGAGTTATCACACTAGGAGTTCCCTAAACTGACAAAATCCCTGAGTCAATCACACCTAACAGATTAGGCTTAGTTCTGGGTGCTACATGTTGGGAAGGACAGGAGTACAGGAGACGCCAAGCTATACCACAGAATTCTCCGTTGAAGGAATCGAGAATGTTTAGGCTGGAGAAGACAAGATCTAGGTTAGACATGATGATTGTTTCATGTATTTTAGGGGGCCTTATGCAGAAAATAGATTCAACTCATTAAAATGTCCCTAGCAGGCAAAACTAAGAATAATGTTGCATGTGAGCATGTTTTAATGAGCATTTATTAAGAGCCTACTGTGTGCCAGGAAAATGAAGCAAACAAATATCATCTCACTTTATCCTCACAACAACCCTGGGAGGTAAGTGCTATGTGCTATTTTTATGCGTATTTTACAGTTAAGGAAACTAAGGCAGAGAGAGGTTAAGTGAATCCCATAGGGTTTCACAGCTAGTGAAGAAGCTTCTGAGGCCAAATGTGAACTCAGGTCTTCCTGCCTCCAAGTCCAGTGGGCCACCATTTGCCTGGAAATTCAAAAGAGGTAGCTTTCAGTCTCCTACAAAGAACATCCGAATG
>CM053623.1:242431444-242451766 GCA_028646595.1 Phalanger gymnotis
TTATCTTCACAACAGCCCTTAGAGGTAGGTGCTGTTCCTATCTTCATTTTGTAGATGAGGAAAATGAAGCAAACAGAGGCTATGACTTGCCCGTCACACATTCATTTCCTTGTCTCTAAAGGTTTTCAGGTTGAGGTGAGATGAAGCTTGGGGGAGGTTTAATGCTAGTCAATGGTTAAATAGTTTATGGGGTTCCAACTTCTCCTATCTATCGGATCAGATGACCTCAGAAAGTCCATCTAATGGATCCTTGAGCTCTACTACTTCAAAATAGCAGTGGATCTGTGACTGAATTGATCTGGATGTTTCCTCCAGTGACACAGATCCAAATCCATCCCTGCCTCCCCCTTCAGTTCGGCTTACTTGGCTCTTGCCCACGTCCTCCCAAACAGTGGTCTCAAGGGAACTACTCAACATGTTGGGGCCCTTCCTGACGTCTTCAGGATACCAATAGAGCACTTGGGCTATGGATCTACCTTCCCTCACCATAACTTCTATAATGATGTCCTTTGATGCTCATTATTTCTTACATACTATAGCTGCCTCTCCTACCTTACACCTGCCTCTTTAAGTTGTCATAAGAATCATATAAGATATTTAAGTGCTTTACAAGCCTTAAAGCCCTATATAAAATACTCACTATTTCATGAAAAACAGTGGTTCCCATGGCTTGTCGATCCACTACTATTTAACATTCTTGCTGCAGGCTCTCTTTGTATGGTCATGTATCACTCTGGTCATGGGATCCTAGATCTAGAACGGGAAGGAACCATAGAGCTCATGTGGTCATGTGTCACTCTGATTATAAGATTCTTGATCTAGAACTGGAAAGAACCATAGAGTTCATCTGGTCATGTGTCACTCTGATTGTAAGATTTTTTATCTAGAACTGGAAAGAACCATAGAGCTCATGTGGTCATGTGTCACTCTGATTATAAGATTTTTTATCTAGAACTGGAAAGAACCATAGAGCTCATGTGGTCATGTGTCACTCTGGTTATAAGATTCTTGATCTAGAACTGGAAAGAACCATAGAGTTCATCTGGTCATGTGTCACTCTGGTTATAAGATTCTTGATCTAGAACTGGAAAGAACCACAGAGTTCATCTGGTCATGTGTCACTTTGATTATAAGATTTTTTGTCTAGAACTGGAAAGAACCATAGAGCTCATGTGGTCATGTGTCACTCTGGTTATAAGATTCTTGATCTAGAACTAGAAGGAACCATAGAGTTCATCTGATCATGTGTCACTCTGGTTATAAGTTTCTTGATCTAGAACTGGAAAGAACCAAAGAGCTCATGTGGTCATGTGTCACTCTGGTTATAAGATTCTTGATCTAGAACTAGAAGGAACCATAGGGTTTATCTAGTCATGTATCATTCTGGTCATATATCTAGAACTGGGAAGAACTATAGAGTTCACTGAGTTGAACCCTCTCACTTTACAGATCAGGAACCTGGGTTCCAGAAAAATAAAGAGACTCATCCAAGGCCTCAAGTATTAAGGGCAGGGCCAGAATTTTAATTGAAGACCTGTGACTCTAAGTTCAGCCACACTGCTTCTCTAAATAATAATCTCTTCTGCTGTATCTCCCCTGTAATTCTTGTAGCAGTATCTAGATCTTCTTCTAGGGAATGTCAGAGATCATCTAATCCAACCCCCTCCTTTTACAGATGAGGAAACAGGCAAAGACGGATAAAATTACTTGCCAAGAACTCACAAGTAGTAAGTAGGGAGGTACAATTTGAACCCCGGTCCTCTGACTTTCAAAGCCATTGCTTTTTCCATAATACCATGCTTTTCTCCTTCAAATACCAGTACATAGATATCTAATCTGCATGTGTTTAGGGTCAAACTTGGGAACTGCAATGAAGACACACTGTATTTTCAGCATTCCTCCTCTGGTCGTGTTCAAGGATCAGTTGGGATAGAAACACTGGGTGTAGAGAACTAACAGACTCACACATGAAAATTTGCTTCAGGGCCAATTCAATTCCACCATCTTTTAGGAAAAGCCAGCTATGGGCAGGGTACTATACCAGGTGCTAAGGATACAAAGCAAAAAAATGAGACAGAACCTGCCCTCAAGAAGGGCATTGTACTGGAGGGGATGAAATATTCCCCCACACAAATAAGTAAATGGAAAGTATTGTCAATTACATCAGGCAATTTCTTTAAAATTTTAAATTTTTTTTATTTTGTTATTCATTTTTATTCTATTTTCCAATTAAAAATTCTTTTATTGTCTCTTCTATTCCCACAAATTCATAACAACAACAAAAAGAAAAAAGAAAACCCTCATAATAAGTATTTGTAGTTATTTGAAGCAAATCCCTTCATTGGTCATGTCCAAAAGTGTCTATCTCATTCTGCATTTTGATCCCATCAAGCTCCTTGGCAAGAGGTAGGCAACAGACTTCATCACCAGAATCCTGCTTTGTTATTGCATCTCCTAGAATTCTGAAGTCTTTCATAGCTATCAAGCAGATTCAATAGAGAACGTTAACCACTGGGAACAGACCAAGAGGAAATCAATCCACACAGTGGCACAGGTAGCCACCCCCATCCCTAAAATTCCCTCATATGTCCTCATTACAAAAGGTTGGGAAATTTCCTTTGCAAAAGCTATTGCACTTCCTGAATATGACCACCAGATGGCAGGCATGTCCCACTAGATGAGCAGACTCTCCCACCACCAAGCTCTTCCCAGTCCCTTTCTTCCTTAGCAAACAACCCTATGTTGTCATTTAGGACAAGCAGTCAGTGACAAGGGTGAAGTCACTAAGGTAGAAGAGACCAGCCCACACAGCCCCCATGCTTTCCCTATTGGGAGATTAAAACTGGGGAGATGATAAAGGCCTAGGCAGCAAGGAGTAGTGGGAAGAGAACTTGATCTTGGGTAGTCAGGGTACCTGGCAATGGTATATACATTAGGGCTTAAAGGCACATTGAATGAACTTTAGAACTGGGAATGTCAGAGCTGGGCGGGAGTTTGGAACGCAGGCTGTCAGAGCTAGGAATGGCCTTAGAACAGAGGGTGTCAATACTGGGAGGGACCTTAGAATATAAAAAAGTGTTGGAGCTGGGAAGTCCACATATCATCACCAGAGCACGCTCTCCTTACCTGTAAAGTGAGAGTAGACTTCACTTCTAGCTCTAAATCCTTTGAACTGGGTCTAAAATCTAAAATTGTCCGGATTGCCAGTCTGGTATTCTCTCGACTCCATCATGAACAATCAATCAGGGCCATTCAGTCCTTTGGACAGGAAGGCATAGAAGAGAACTAAGGGTGGTGGTGAGAATGTTCCCTCCCCATACCTACCTCTTACTACTACCCTTGAAATGGATACTTTTCACTGCTCTGAGAGGCCCCTCAGAAAGCATGCCCATCAGCTGACTTGTGGTGGATATAAAGTTGAGGGATTTCTATTTTTATAAATTTATTTCTATTTAAAAGTGGCTGTTTGTTCTCTTTGGTCTGCCTAGATGGTGGTAAAACAGCCGCTTGGGGCTACTATACTCAGCTGTCCCTGACCCACCCCTCCCACCCCCCAGGCTGCTTTATGAGGCTGTGTGTGTACAGGTTGTATGACTGAGTTGTGTAGTATGGGATGTTTTCAATCCAACACTCTGAAAATGAACAAAGAGCAAACCAGCTTCCGAGAAGCTGCCTCACCTTGCAGTGAGGTTTGGGGATAGGCAGTGGGTGGGGCAGGGCCACGGATGTGAGGCTGTCTCCTACCTGAGAAGAACATCCCATCTCTTAGCCTGCCCCAACACAGCCCAGCCTTCCTCTTTCTGCAGCCCCAGTGAGGCCGGACGTTCTGGAATGCTGGCTGTCCTTTCCCCTTACCTCACCCATGGCTTTGTTCCCGGAATGTCCACTGTTCCAGTAGAACAATGACCAATTCTTACCTTTGATTTCCCCATCCCCCACTTATTGATTTTCCAAGAGGTGAGAGAAGGGAGAAATCTCATGTTGGAAAATTCCCCCAGCTTCCTGCTCACCAGCCAGTCCTGTCTCCTTCTCTTTATCTCTGGGTGTCTCTGTCTCACTCTACCTCCCTTTCTTCTTACCTTCCTCTCCCTCTTCTCTCCCTCTGTCTTCCTCCTTATCACCTTTCTCTTTCTCTTTCTCCTGCCCCATCCCTCTCTCTCCTTCCCTCCCTCCCGCCCCTCCCCCCGGTTGGGGGAAGGGAAAACGTTTTCCCAACATAGTCCCAAATTGAATTGCAATTTGCCTGAAGTTGGAGCCACCTCTCCTAACTCTTTTCTGGGCATCTCTGCATTCTTAGCCCTCTGATGGCTTGTCCCCAGTCAGCCCTGCTCCCTTACTTCACTGATACAGGTGCCACTTCCTCTGAGGTCTCCTAAGACTCTGTCACCATGCCAGACCCCTTTCTCTTTCCACTCAACACTCTTGCAGCTGGGGATCTCATTGGCTCCCATAGATCAAAGTAGCATCTCTGTGGGGATAATTCCCAGATCTGTATATTCAGCTCTAATATCTCTATGGATCCCCAATGACACAACGCCAGATGCCTCTTGGATATTTTGAACTGAATGAATCTAGATAGCTCAAAGTCAACATGTCCAAATTCAGAACTCAAGATCTTTCCCCCCAAACCATAAGTTGGTTGTTGACCCAAACCCTCTTCCCTATTACTTCCAAGCTCCTCCTTTATTAGTGAAGGTGCCACCAGTCTCCTTGGAGCCCAGGCTCACAACTTTGGGGTCATCCTGGATTCCTCACTCTCACTCCATATAGCTAATCATGTTCCTTCTAACATCCCAGCATCACTCATATATTTTCTTCTAATTCAGGCCCTATCACCTCTTGTAACAGCCTCCTAATTGGGCCTCCCTGCCTCCACTCAGCTGCCAAGGTAACTTTTCTAAAGCATAGGTTCGACCATGTTACCAGCCCTGCTCAATCGTGTCCTATTCTCTGTGACCCCATTTGGGGTTTACTTGGCAGACGGTGGAGTGCTTTGCCATTTCCTTCTCCAGTTCATTTTACAGATGAGGAAACTGAGGCCAACAGGGTTAAGTGATTTGCCCAGGGTCACACAGTTAGTAGGTGTCTAAGGCCAGATTTGAATTCAGATCTTCCTAACTTCAGGCCTGGTGTTCTATCTACTATGCTGCCTAGCTGCCCTGTTACCACCCAGACATTCTTCTCTTTGACTTTTAAAACTATTCATAGCCTGGCCCTTTCTTAGCTTTCCAGCCTTCTTGTACTTTATTTCCACTCACCTGATGATCTAGCTACACAAGCTTAGCTGCAGTCTTTCTTCGAATGCTCCATCTCCCACCTTCGTACATTTACACTGGCTGTCCCTCATGCCTGGAATGCTCTATCTCCTCACCTCCACTGCCTAGTTTCCTGGGCTTCCTTTGAAACTCAAAGTCCCACTTTTTAAATATATATATTCATTTATTTATTTTTAGATTTTTAGTTCCAAATTCTCTCTCTCCCTTCAGCCCTCCTCCCCACCCCCACTGATGAAGCCCTACCTTCTTTAGGAGACCTTTCCCAGCCATCCCTCCTCCCCACTCCCCGTTGTTAATGCCTGTCTCTCCTCCAAGTAGTTACAACTCCGTGTGAATCTTGTATGTACATAGTTGCCAGCATGTTATCTCCCCATGATTATAAGCGCTTTGAGGGCAGGAACTGGTTTTTGCCCTTCTTTGTATCCCTAGCATTTAGCACAGTGCCTGGCATACAGTAAGCACTTAATAAATGCTTAACTGACTCATCATTAGACAATCTTTAAGAATTCTCAAAGCTGAAATATTTATCCTTCTCAACCAACCTAGTGATAAGCTTCTCTGAACTTAGCCAGGCCAGTCCCTCAGATAATTCAGATCCTGGTCACGTCTCCCCTAGACCAATGCAGTCACCTCCTAACTCATTCTGTCTCATCCCTCTCTAAGCCTTCCTCTGTATGACTGCCAAAGTGATTTTCTTAGAGTACAGGTGTTCTCTCCACTCAGTAAACTCCAATGGCTTCCTATTGATTTGGGCATTAAATAGAAACTCTTTTGTTTGCCATATACATCCCTTCACAGCCTACCCTAACCTACCTTCCAACCTCCTAACAAGCTACATCGTTCTAGGGCCTCTGTGTGCCAAACTGGCCTTCTTACTGTTCCTTTAACACAGGTGGCCATTTCTTACCTCCCAGGCTTTGCAATGGCTGTGCCCTCTGCTTGGAGTGCTCTTTCTCCTCACCCTGAGCTCTAAAAATCCTGAGTTTCCCTCAAAACTCACCTTAAGTGCCACCTTCTACATAAAGCCTTTCCTGATGCCTCCCTCCTTCCCCAAATCATCTTGTATCTTATTGATATACATTCTGTCTATGTCTACTATGTACATGTTGTTTCCGCCAATAGAAAGCAGTCAACTTCAGGGCTGGGTTTCTCTTACCTCTTAGTATCACTAGTGCCTAACACACTACCCGGAACTATTTTTTTTTGTTTGTTTTTCTGGACTTGTGATTTCATGAGTGTAAGGAATATTCTACCGATTCAGACCATCCCAGTTCTATGCCCGCCAGTCTTAGAAAGTTAGAGATTGAATCACTCGCCCAGAATCACACAGTCTGTGTCCAAGGCAGGACTTGAACTCACGTCTTCTTCACTCTGTGGCCTTCTTCACTCTATCCCCTACATCAACTTCTCCTGCCTGACACATAGCAGGTGATTAATAAATGTCTGAATGAATCCACTTCTGGTGGATTCCACATATACAAATCTTTCTTTCCAACATGGCAGTCCCTGTTGGACCTCACCTTCTGCCACCATCAGCTGCAATACTTCAAAGTTACTGCCACACTCTGATATTAGAGGGAATCTAGCTAGAAACTAATCCCCAGGAAGATTTAAATGATTAATAATCATAGGACCTCAGGACTGGAAGGAACCTCGAAGACCGTCTTCTCCAGTCTCTACCTGAATAGTAATCTTTTCCATGTCCCCAATATTTGGGCCTTTGTTTGAAAGTCTCTAGTGGGGAAGAACCTACTACCTCCCTCCCAGAGAAGCCCATGCTGGTCATGTACCATTTCTCTTAAAGGCATTTGCTTACGGTGTTGTGGTCGTTGTTAATGGAAACTCTTGCAGCCAGCAATGCCTTAATCTAAAAGAAAGCATCATTACTGGCTCTAATGATATAATTTTAGACACCACGGCAGGCCAGGAGGAGGACGAAGCTTTCCAGGACTCCATGCATCAAGCCAAAGGCCTGTTCTAATTAAGCAAAGGTTGGTATAAAGCCTCAGTCTCTTCCTAGAGCGAGGCCAAACCCTTCCCACAAACTCTACAGTTTCTAGGAGCGTAGTGTGTAGATGAGCTGGTCTGGCCCCTTCCTTTTGCAGACAAGGATGCAGAGACTGAGAAAGTTCTTTGGCCAAGGTCATACAATTATTAAGGGGCAGGGCAGGTGTTCTGGGTTCAAGTCTGTCTCATAGGCTCAGAAATATGAGGTGAGGTACAGTGGCTAGAAATTGACCCTAGGCAAATCACCATCTCCATGATCTTCTGTTCCCTCATCTATATAATGAATGGGTTGGTCTTACATGGCCTTTAGGGTCCCTTCCACTCCCTCCCTGGGCCTCAGTTTCCTCATCTGTAAAATGAGGGAGGTTGGACTGAATGGTCTCTGAGTCCCCTTCCAGCTCGAGGTCTGTGAGCCTATAATCCATCTCTGGGCCTCAGTTTCCTCATCTGTTAAATGAGGGGACTATATGTCTCCTATATATATAGAGAGAGACTATATGTCTCATATATATATGTATATATATATATACATAGGTCTCTTCTAGTTCTCTGATCATGCTTTAATTATTATTTATACTTAATTTAATATAATTCATTAATTATGAGAGAGCCTAGTACAGTGGAAAGTAAGGGAACTGGACTCCGATTCAGAAGACTTGGATTCAAATCTCAGTTCAACCATGATCACAGAATCTCAGCCTCAGTAGGAGCCTCATGGGACCCCTCACCCAACCTAAACATCACAAGGATCTATCTCTATAACGCCCCTAACAAATGGTCAGCCAGCCCCTTGGAGAAGATCTGTTTAGAAGAGACTCACTGTGCCTCGAGGCCAAGCACCCCACTTAGGGGCAATCGTACCCTCCATTGACCCCAACTCTGACCCTCTGCAGCTTCTCCCTATCACTTCCAGCTGTACCAGGAGGGCAGACGGAAACCAGCAGGTCCTCCCAGATGGCCGGCCTTCCAATGATATCACAGTTGCTGTTGCATCTCTGTGGTCTCATCTTCAGGCTAAACAGTCATTTTTTCAACAGATATTTATTCAATGTCTAGTCTATCTAGTCTAGATATGGGGAAAAAAAGAGAAAATCTCTTCCCTCAAAGAGCTTCCATTCTATTGTGGGGGAGGAAAGGTGGAATGTCTACATGGATATAGATAAGTAAATACAAAATTTACATATATACATATAGAGAGAAAAAAAATTTCAGGGAATAAATTCAAAGTACGTGTAAATATAGATGAATAGATATGGATGGATAGAGAGGTAGGTAGGTAGGTAGATAGATAGATAGATAGATAGATAGATAGATAGATAGATAGATAGATAGACAGACAGACACATAGGTAGATTGGTAGGTAGGTAGATAGATAGATATGAATGGATGGATGAATAGATAGGGAGATAGACAACCAGAGAGATAGTTATTTCAACAGATGCGGGAGGTGGGGATGGATCAACTGGGCAGGAGCTTGTATTTGCATTGAGCTTGGAAGGAAGCTGGGAATCCCAGAAGGTATAGGTGAGGAGAATGTTCCTTCCAGGCATGGGGAACAGCCTGCCTAGAGGTAGGAGCTTTCACATTACAGATGAGGAACAGCAATTAGGACAGTTTGTCTAGAACACAGGGTGTGTACAAGGGAGTAATAAGACCTGCAGAGGGAGACTAGAGCCAGATTATGAGCATCTTAACATGGCAAATGGAGGAATTTGTGTTTTATCCTGGGGGCAATAGGCAGCCATTCAGTTATCTAAAACTGGAAAGGTAAATGATCTGATTTGAAGCTTTAGAAAAAAATCACCTTGGCAGCAATGGGGAGAGATGATAATAGGCCAGGTGTGAGGTGATGAGAACCTGGACCAGGGCGATGGCTGTGTGAGCAGAGAGGAGGGGACTAATGAAAGAAGTGTCCTAGAGGGAAAAATGACAGCAACTGGCAACTGATTGATGCCTGGGGAGAAGGAGCATGTGAGGATGAGGCCAGAGCTGGAACCTGGCTGACTGGAAAGATAGTGATGCCCTCAGCAGAATAAAGAAGCTCCAATCAGTTGGAGTGGAGAAGGGGGAATTGAGTACATGGGAGACAATAGGGATCTTCCTCTCCCTTTCCCTCAGTCTCTCTCTCTCCCTCTCCCTCAGTCTCTCTCTCTCCCTCTCCCTCTCTCCCTCAGTCTCCCTCTCTCCCTCCCTCCCTTTCCCTCCCTCCCTCCCTTCTTCCCTCCCTCCTTCTCCCTCTCTTTCTCCCTCTCTCTCTCCCTTTCCCTCTCCCTCTTCCTTTCTCCTCCTCTCTGTCTCATCCTTCCCTTCCCCCCTTTATATATAAAAAAGAAAAAGGAGAGGAGGAGAGAGAGAGAATAATCCAATAGTCATCTACATAGGGATGATAATTAAGCCATAGAACCTGATAAAGGTCCCTATTGAAAGGGAAAAGAGAAGAGGGTAAAGGAAAGAGCCTTGTGGGTCCCACAGTTAAGGTATATGATATGGATGAGGAACCCATGAACGAGAGTGAGAAGGAATCGTTGGATGGATAGGAGAACCAAGAGAGAATGGTGTCATGAAAATCCAGAGAGAAGAAAATATCTAGGAGGAGGTGACCATAGCATCAAAAGCTGCAGAGAGGTCAAGGTACATGAGGATTGAAAAAAGCCATGAAGAGATCATTGGTAGCTTTGGAGAGAGTGGTCTCAGTGGAATGATGAGGTCAGAAGCCAGACTGCAGAGCTGAGGAGAGATTGACAGTAGGTGAGGGAGAGACGCTGAGTGTAGACCCCTCTTATGGGAGTTTCAGAAAGGGAGGAGAAATATGGGACCATAGTTGTGTGTGCACACACACACACTGCAGTGTGAACTTGTGAGACCACAGGCCTCTTTTTTCTCCGTTGAGGAACCAAATAGTTTTTGCACTGCCTACCTCTCAGGGCTTTTGAAAGGAAAATGAGGCAGAAAAACACTACAGGATTGTAGAGGTGTTAGTACCTTACATCATGGTTCATAGGCCACTCAACATGCCCATTGTTCTCATCTGGACCAACTGCAGCCCTCCAATAGTATTCCTCAAATACAGTGCCTCGGACTGAACACAGTAACATTGAATACATGTGTGAGTGAAACAATTCGATGAAGACTTAGGGGACACTTTAGAAGGATCAGATGAACGGATGGATGGATGTGGGTGAGTGGATGGGTGTGGGTGGGTGGAGGGAGGGAGGCATGGGTGGATGGTGGTGGTTGAGAAAGCATTTGTTAAATACATACTATGTAAGGGTGCTTGGTGCTGGGAATACAAATCCAAAAGAAAAATAAGCCCTGCCCTCAAGGAGCTTACATTACAATGGGGGAAACAACACCTAAAGAGGAATGGTGTCTAGGGAAGGGGGTTTTGGCTTGGACAGCCATGGGGATTATGAATGGAAACACTGAGTAGTTGTCTGCCTGGCCTTCTTAAGAATAAATAGCAGTATTAGAAGACTGTTTCCAGAGCAAAAGCTATAAAGTAGGAAGTGAGGTTCCCAGGGTACAGATGGGAACAGTACCAGAGCAGATGGCAGGATGCCTGTGCTGGTTTCCTATGGATGGTTGGATGTGATGTGAACCATGGTCTAGGAGTAGCTAGATATAATGGGTTAGGTGAGTTTCCACTAATTCACCAATCAGGAGTGGATAACAAAGTTGAGTGGATGAATTCCCTCAAGGAGAAGGGACATAAGTTATGGGAGATCTGGTTCTGAGGGGATCTATTTACAATAAGGAAGTTGAGGCCCCAGGAGGCAAAATACATGGGAAGTCATAGGTTTCCTGATGGTGAATTAAGGCAAAGCTAAATGATAAAATGTCAGAGATTTCTTCATGGGTGAGAGAATGACCCAGGGAACTTTCCATTCTAAGATGTTTGACTCTAAAATTCATTTCTCCTCTCCAAGCCTCCTTTATAGCAAGCTTAGGAGGTAAGGCTCAGCAACTACTATAGCATCTTGCAAATGGGACTAATTCAGAGCCTAGCTCTTCCTTCCTTCCATCCTTCCTTCTTTCCTTCCTCCCTCCCTTCCCCTTCCCTTCTTTTGTCCCTTCCCTTCCCTTTGTTCCACTTCCTTCCCTTCTTCCTTTCTTTCTTCCTTCCCCTTCCTTCCTTCCTTCCTTTTTTCTCTTTCTTTATTTTTCTTTCCTTCCACTGCTTCCCTTCTTTCTTTCCTTCATCCCTTCCCTTTGTCTTCCTCTCTTCCTTGTTTTCGTCTCTCCTTCTTCTTCCTTCTTCCTCTTCCACTCTCTCTCTCTCTCTCTCTCTCTCTCTCTCTCTCTCTCTCTCTCACATTCTCTCTCTTTCATTCTCTCTTTCTCTCTCTGGACTTTGTTGATTTCATCAATCTATAGAATATTAATGACTTTGTAAGGAAAACTACTCCTATCAATGTAGAACAGTGCCCCCAGTTCTCAGTCTTAGAGAGTTTTGCTGTGGTCACTAGGAAATTTCAGCGGCTTGCCCAGAGTCATCCAGCTAGAATTTGTCAGACAAAACCCAGGCTCAAGTCCTGCCCTTAAGGCCAGCCTCTCTCCACTGCAGCCTACTGTTCCCACCCCCACCCCCAGCACAGTGCAGGCACCTAATCCTTGTTATTTGGTTGAGAGATCCTGCCCCTCCTCCATGCCTTGGCCTAGTAGACCTGTCTTAGCCTGCTCCACCCCCCTTCCACCATGGGACAGGCCAACATCCCTTGTATCCTTTGTGTTGGGACTGAGCCTGCTGCCAGGGAACAGGATTCCAGACATGCACACACACACACACACACATGCACATGCACACGCAAACGGGAACATGAGGAAATGGGGTGGCAGGACTCCATGTTATTCCAAGGCAGCCAAACTCTGGCTCTCTCGTGGTGACCTCACCCCAGGAAGAAAGTTCCCACCTCAGGCCTGCCTGACCCACCCTGATGGGGCATGTCAAGCAGCATGCACATTGTATGCAGGAGAGCGATTTCTCCAAAGATCAAAATATTCATGAGCTCACTTTCTGCAATTATGTCCTTTGAAATAAATATCTGCCCCCAAGAGAAGGAGGAAGCTTCCCTTCCCGCCACCAAGAAGCAGCTGAAAGGCCACCAAGGGTACAGTGGCCAGAAAGCTATTCCACAGTCAAGAGGACATGGGTTCAAGTCCAGCTCTGAGGCATTTTGGCTGGAGGGCCCTGGGCAATCCCCTAAATCTACAGGGAGCAGAGAATGTACCCATTTTTCCTGGTAGAGCAGTGCCCACACCAATAAAACTCTGGTCTAGTCCCATCTAACAGTGGGCCCCTTAGGCCTTGAGCTTCCTCATTTAGAAAATGCTGGAGCTGGCCAAAAGAGGGCTAGATCTGGAGTCAAATGGCCAACTCTTTGACTCGCCAGCCAAATGACCTTGAGTAAGTCAAATTCCTTCCTTATCTGCAGAATGGGGAGGGGTAATGGGCTAAGTGCATCGGTTTTCATAGTGGAATTCTATCCCTGACGCTACCAGTGTGATCCTGGGCATCACTTAACTTCCCTCTGGGCCTCAGTTTCTTCATCTGTAGAATCAGAGAATTGGGTTAGATGCACCCTAAAATCCCTTCTAGCCATCTCATTGTTAGAAGGAACCTCTGATCATAGAGTCTAACCTAGACCTGCAGAGGACTCTCCTAGAGATTCAGAAGTCTGGGGTTGGAACCCCAGCCTGGCCACTCAGTATCTGTGTGATCTTGGTCAAATCACGTAACTTCTCTGGGCCTCGGGTTCCTCAGTTATAAAAACAAGGGATTGGGCAAGATGGCCTCTAGTTAGTCAGTCAACCAGCATTTATTAAGCATCCATTGTTTATTCTATGGTGGGTGTCATGCTAAGCATTTCTAAAGTATCTTGTAACTCCAGATCTATGATCCCAAGTAGAAATTTAATGATGCAGTGGGTGTCTGGCCCAGTCTGATATGAGCTAGAATGATCCCTAGATTCAGTTTTCTCTTCTGTAACATGTATGGGTTGGACCAAACAATCCAGATAGAGATCTTACAGTCCTAAGATCAGTTTGACAGGACCACTGTGGGCAGAGCACCGTGCTAAGAAGTGGGCAAGCCAAAGCAGAGTTGGACATGGCTGCCCTCATGAGGCTCACAGTCTGGGGAAGGGATCAGACATTTACCTGCTATGGTGTGGCAGAGAAAGCTCTAAGATGGAAGGCAAATGAGTGGAAATTCTAGCTCTGCTGTAGGCTAACTATGCCCTGGGGCAAATCCCTTAAGAAGAAGAAGGAAGGATGAGAAAAAGAAGGTGGAGGAGGAAATGTGCATTTATTATGCAACTATGCTCTACAAATATTATCTAATCTGATCCTCACAACAAGCTATGATTATCCACATTTTGTTGATCTAACATTTACAAGGTTTGCAAAAGGATATGTGTGTGTATATATATACATATATGTCCATATATTGTGTATACATGAACATATATGTCTTGTGTGTGCCTATACATGTGTGTATATCTATACATATGTGCATGTATACACACATATGTGATTTATATACAATCTTATTAAAATATATCCTTCTTTAGGGCAGAGGCTTTGTATTATTTGTATTTATTTTCTTTGTATTAGCAGGGCTAACACAGAACTTTTCTTGTAGTTCATGCTTAATAAAAGCTTGTTGATTGCTTGATCCAGGGAGGTAGGTATTCCTATTACCCTCACTTTACAGATGAGGAAACCGAGGATGAGACAAGCCAAGTGACTCGCCCAGGGTCATCCAGCTGCTAAGTGTCTGAGTCAGGATTTGAACTCAGCTCTCCTTGAGCCCAAATCCAGCTCCCTTTCCACTACATCACTGATCCTCTCTGAGGACTTGAGCTAGGTGGTCATCAGGTGCCTTCCAGCTCCAAACCGATGATCCCCAGATCAGGCATTTGTCTTCTGTTACTGCAGTTTCTCATCTGTAGAATGAAGGGGTTGTAGTTGGTGTCATCTGTGTTCCTAGTGTCATATGGGGCAGCTGGGTAGCCCAGTAGGTAGAGCTACTGGCATGGAGTAGGAAGAGATGAGTTCAAATCCAGCCTCAGACACTTCACTTCACCGTGTTTGCCTCAGTTTCCTTATTTGTAAAATGAGCAGGAGAAGGAAATAGCAAAGAGCTCCAGTATCTTTGCCAAGAAAACCCCCAATGGGGTCACAGAGTGTTGGACACAACTGAAATGACTGCACACCAACAGCGTCACCTAACTAGATAACGGCAGGAACATAACGAGAGCCCAGGGCCCTACGACTCCCATCCCAAGCCTCTTTTTTCTATTCCTCCTTTCTCATTCTCTCCCCAGAGCCTGAATCTCCTTCAACAAGATGAGGAAGGAATCAGTCCTTAGCAGATTCTCGGCCCCTGAAGTGTGGGGGTTCTCCTGACGCTCCTATCGCTGAATATGTTACTGAGCTCCCTCCTTCTCTCCTGGGCATTTTACTAACACCCTCCTCTTCCTCCTCCATCCCTGGCATGTCACCTCTGCTCCAAGGGCTGGGGACATTTGAAAATATTTCCAGTGCAGGGCACCAAAGAAATTCTTATACACATTTTCAAAAGTTTCCAAACTCTGAGAGTTGGATAACTCTTTCTTCCTCTTTAACTTGGCCCATGGTGGTGTCTAGGGGCCAGGGCAACATGCCATCCAGTATGCCCAGGCAGCTTCCCGCACTTAATGGTGGCCCAGATTCCTCATTTTGGGGTAGGGGGGAATGAGCGATTTTTTTAAATAGGTGACTCCGGCAAGCCTGGCAAGGAGTCAATGGGTGTGAGTCCAGGCTTGGGCTCTATGGTCGGGGTATCTGTCTGGTAGCAGGTGCCCTTGGCACTGTGCTGGTGGAGAAGACTGCCCATCACTGCTATTAACCGTTGGCTAATGAGTCCCTAGGGGTGTCTCTCTGCTTAACTTCCTCCCCCACCCCCACCAAGGACAGTTTCCAAAGGCGAAGCCTGGCAGGGAGTGAGCGAAGGGGGTGTTTAAGGATTCCCAGCAGCCTTGTCCACTCTCCTTTCTCCACCCCAAGCTAAGACGAGAGGAGGTTAACAGAAAAGTTTGTCCTTTTTCCCATCTCCTGGAGTTTAGTTGAGATAATTAAACTCCTAGATTTTGAATTTTTATAGGCCATCAGCCCTAGGGAAATTAATCCCTTAAGACTCTTTATACCAAGCTCTCTAACTGGGCAACATACTTGGGGAAAGCCTGCCATGTCCAGAATGGGAATTGGGGGTGTCACAGGGAAACTAGCCCTGTCCACTCTCTCCACACCACCCCCTCTCATTTCATTCCTCAATGAAAAAAGAAAAAAAACCCACCAGCAGCAGCCACGAGTCCATGGCCCATGTTGCTTTCCCTCCTCTCTCTCTCTCCATGCCCACCACCAGCCAGCCTTAGCAGCCACATCAGCCCAGGCCATCTCGGGTGCCAAGAGAAGGGCCAAGGTTGGGGGGAGGGGACTGGGCATTCCGCAGCAGACTTGCCAGTAGCTTAGAGACGGGCTTCTGTTTCCCAGCCTGGCCCCTTTTATCTGGGGAACAATAGGGATATACAGGGAAGGCCTTATGTGGCACCCAAGCCCCTGGGCCCTTTGACTCCAGGAATTTTTTAAGTGCTGACCCCGCTCCGTGAGGTCCCTTGGCCAGCCAATCCAAAGGGCCGGCTGCTCCAGCTGATTCCTACCCTGCTCTGGTCAGGGGCAGCCTGAGCTTTTATTCTGCGCCCCCTCACACACCCCCCAGCTCTTGGGGGAGAGCTTTGCTCTCAGAATCCCAGGCTAGAAAAATTACATGATTCTATAATTCAGGGGGGTGGGGGAGGCTGAAGCTTGGATAGCATGGATGGAAGAGAGTTTTCTAAATAACTTTCCCCTTATCATTCCCCCTTCTCCTTCTCTCCCTGCTTTTCTCATCCACTTTTTCATAGAAAAATCATCCATCTTCATGGAGCAAGGGAAAGATGGCTGTATTTTTAATCAGAGGACCGGGACTCAGTTTCCTATTCTGCTTTTTTCTGCCTATACATCGATACTGAATCAATCTCGATCCTTCTCCAGACCTATTTTCTCATATGGCAAATGAGAAATGTAGCCTAAATGGCCTCTTGCATATCTTATATCTCTAGATCCTATGCCTTGGAGTCATAAAACTAAGCATTTATTAAGCACCTACTATATGCCAGGTATTATGCCCTGGTGATACAAAGCAAAAATAGACCAGTCCCTGACCTCATAATCTCCCCCAGCCCCACCAAGTTGTCTCTGCAGTAGCCAAGCACCAATATGGTACCCTAGAACCACTGATTTTGAGTTGGAAGGGACCATAGCGATGAACAAGTAGAAAAAAGAGTGTCTGATACCTAGAGTTCTTGTTCAGTGTGTCCGATCCTTCATGACCCCATTTGGGGTTTTCTTGGCAGAGATCCTGGAGTGGTTTGCTGTTTCCTTCTCCAGCTAATTTTACAGATGAGGAAACTGAGGCAAACAGGGTTAAGGGACTTTCCCAGGGTCATACAGCTAGTAAGTGTCTGAGAGAGCACTTAATAAATGCTTATTGACTGACCCACTGACTGATTTCTAGGCTTTTCCATCTGCCCTGCAGCTGAACTTTTTTCTATGTGTTGTTTCCCACAATTAGAGAGTGAGTGACCCTCTAAATGGAAAGCAGAGACTGTCTGGATTTTTCTTTTTGTATAACCAGCATTTAGCACAGTGCCTGACACCTAGTAAGCCCTTCATAAATGCTTTTTCATTCATTTAGTCATTCATTCAGCTAGGAAGGGAAGAGTATGGGTAGTAAGGGGGCTCCAGGGTTCAAACCTGACTCTTTGACTTCAAATCTAATCCTTATTGCCCTCTCTCAGAGAGTATTTTGTTCAGGCCTCATCTTGATAACTGATCATAGAATCCAAAATCAAAAGCTGTACATGAGCTTAAAGACAATTTAGTCTAACACCATT
Organism: Phalanger gymnotis; assembly: GCA_028646595.1. Lineage (NCBI taxonomy): Eukaryota > Metazoa > Chordata > Mammalia > Diprotodontia > Phalangeridae > Phalanger > Phalanger gymnotis. The sequence continues at coordinate 242,448,702 of CM053623.1, forward strand.
TAATGGATAGAAAATCTTAGGATCAGAAAAATTATGAGACTTACTCAAAGTCACATGGCAAGTAATTATTGATGTTAAAACTGGATTCCAGGCCCCTGAATCAACTCTTCTTTCTGCTAAATTCTCCTACCTCCCAGGGTTCTCTGTGTTGTCTAGAACCACAGCCAAATTTGACCATCTGCCATTGTTTCCCTCTGCTTCTGTATCCCCTCCTTCTCAATCCTATCTTCAGTCCCTTCCCAAGGAAGTCTGTGATTTGTGAGTCTGATCCAGGCTTGTATCGATTCAGGGTCCACTCCCCAAAACACCTGTGTAGAAGTGACCAATGGCAAGGTAGTACAGAGAGAGAGAGAGAAGCAAGGGTGGGGGGTGGAAGGAGCACTAGCCTTGGACTCAGAGGACCTTGCCTTGCGGGGACCCCCCCCCCTCCGCTGTGACTTTGCTCTCACTTAGCCTGTCTGGGGCTTGGTTTCAGGCTAGATCTTGGACTAAGACCCCTTCTGGCTCCAAATCCCCATCCCTAAGCCCTGGCTAATGGTGAAAGTTTCACCTCTTTGTCTCCAAGCTGAATTTTGCAAAGAGATCTTCAAAACCTCACATTTACTTGTCTCTCCCAATGGAACATAAGCTCCTTAAGGGTGGGGTCTGTGTTTCTTTTCCTCTCTCTATGCTTAGAACAGTGCCTGGAATGTAAAAGGCGCTTAGTAAATGCTTGCTGACAGACTGATTGATAACTGTCAGTAAATTTGGCGTCAATTAAAAAATCTGACTGAAGTGTTAAAGGTTAGAATCAGATCATAGGCTTATATATTTAGAGCTATAAGAGAGCCAGCACCTTCAGTTTACAGATGAGGAAACTGAGGCCCAGATGGGTCATAGACGTAGATCTCTCAGGCCATTCTTCCAGCTTCCCTCATTTTACGGATGAGAAACCTGGGGCTCAGAGAAGGATCCTATGTCTAGATCTGGAAGGGGAAGTCATATAGTCCAACATCCTCATTTTACAGAAGCTTAGAAATATAAAGTGACTTGTCTAGGGTCACCCAGTATAAGAAGCAAGATGTGAATCCTGGTCCTCCTGACTGCAAATCTTCTGTCCACTCTGACAGGCTAGCCTCTCAAAGGCTCAAGCAGAGGCATATCTTCTCTCCTATTTGACACTCTTCGAAATCACAACCTACAGGTGGAAGGGACCTTCAAGGCAGGCCATCAGTTCTAAAGTACTTACAAACCAAAGCTCAGATCAGGGACATGAGTTGCATTAGATCACCCAGGTAGGAACAATGAAGATTCAAACCTAGACCCCTTAACTCCCAATCCGGGGTGCAGTTTAATGGCAGATGAGGAAATCACTTTGGTGGCTGAATCAAGGATGGACTGAAGTGAGGGGAGACTTGAGGCAGGCAGGACCCCACTTCCCCTAGCAGCTATTACAATAGTGCCAGCATGAGATGATGAGGGTCTGCACCAGGTTGGTGGCAGTGTCAGAGAAGAGAAAGAGGCATATTCGAGAAATACTCTAAAGATGAAATCAGCAGGCCTTGGCAACAGCTTGGATGGTGGGGGAGGTAAGTGATAGATCACGAGGAATTGAGAATGCCAGCTTAGGTTGGGAGCCTGGGGAACTGAGAGAGTATGGGGTGGCCTCTACAGCAGTAGTGAAGGTAGGAGTGGGAGAGGATTTGGAGGAAGAGAAAATTAGTTCTGTTTTAGGTGTGTTGGATTTGAGGTGTCTACTGGACATCAAGTTTGAGGTTTTTGAAAGACAGTTGGAAATGCCAGATTGGATTATCAGCAGAAAGGTTGGGGCAGGAAAGGTAGATCTGAGAATCCTCAGCATAGAGATGACAATTAAATCGGTGGAAGCTGATAAGATCACCAAGTAAAGAAATACTGAGAGAGAAGAGAAAAGGACCCAGGATTGAGCCCTGAGGGGCACCTATGGTTAGAGGGTATGATCAGGAGGAGGATCCAGAAAAGGTGACAGGGAAGAAATGGTCGGATATGTGAGAGGAGAACCAGGAGAGAGAGGTAGGGAGAGGGAGAGGGACTGAGAGAGACACAGAGACAGAGAGGTTCTGAAACAGTGTCAAAGGCTACAGAGAGGACAAGGAGAATGAGAATACAGGAAAAAAAAAAAGCTACTGGATTTGGCAATTAAGAGATAAGCTTTGGAGAGGGCAGTCTTGTTGGAGTGATAAAGTCAGAAGCCTGATTGTAAGGGGTTAGGAAAAGAGTGAGGGGGAAAAAATGGTGCACCAATTGTAGACAGCTGAAATTAAGGGATCTGAGGTAGCCTAAACTGTTCTCATGGTAATAGTGTTGGGATGCTGGACTCCAAAGTCCATTTAACCAAGGGATTCCATTGTTCATCTCAGTAATCTTTCATAGAACCATGAATCTAGAGCTGAGAGGGGTCTTGAAGTCCAACCCTTTCATTGTACATATAAAGAAACTGAGGCCCTGAAAGGTCATAGGCCCAAAGCTCTAACTAAAGCTGGAAGGACTCTCAAAAGGCATCATGTCCAACCCCCATATTATAACATTGAAAAAGCAGAAGCCCACCCTCAGTTTAGAAATGAGGTCACAGAAGGGTAATTCAAATCCCAGGGATAATAAACCTAGATTAGAATCCCACCTCTAGAGATCATGAGACCTTAAGAAAGTCATTTAAGGCACCTCAATTTCCTCCACACCTCAGTTCATTTCATAAATTCTTAATAAGTAAAAGGGTACATACAGACCAGAACACTGAAGGATTCTACCTTCTATTGGAGCAGAAACAAGGCCACAATTAAATAAATAAGAAGTATATTTCATGTAAATACATATATACAAATAGATAATCATACATAATGCATAATATATGTACATATAGTAAATGTAAAGGTGGGATTTATTGAATAAATCCATCAAGTTGCCCACTGTGTTGTTAAGCAAAATTGTCTCATTAGCATGGCTTTTGTTTCTTTTGAGTGGAAGTACTTTCAGCTGTTAAGTGCTAAGCCCCAGGCCCAGGGCCCTGTGAGGTGTGAAACCTGTGTGGGTGTGGATTGGTGACTTAG
>CM053623.1:242452266-242470990 GCA_028646595.1 Phalanger gymnotis
TGGGCTTTCTGGGCCTGGAGTCTTTTTGTCAAGATGTTGGAATGGGGAGGCTGGTTCAAGTTTTTGCTGCGGTGGGGCCTAAATAAATTTCTTGTTGTTTTCTCCTTAGAGAATCTCTCATACCTTGCGATTTCGGACCATTCAAACATATACATGATTATATTTGAGATCATAAATTCGGCCTTCCTACTACACCCACCCAACTTAAAATGAGTAAAAAGATGCCCTGGTACCTCAAAGGGGTGAGAGCAAGCCTCAACCAACCAATATCTAAGTAGATAATTTTCAACCAATAAGAGCTCCAGGAAGCAACCTGATGGGGGCTTGTGAGCTAGATAGCACCAGAAAACCCCCTCCTATCCCCTCAAGGCTCACCCTTGAACCCAGAAAGTAGTGAAGGTCTAGGGGCATGATTCATCAGGGTAAGTGGGAGTTGGGGCAGTGACTTGAGAGCGTGTGCTTCATACATAGTAAGTCATGTGGGAACAGGGAGAAGGCCAAGAACTGGAGGCGTCAAGGAAGGATTTGTTCAGGAGGTCATCCTTGAGAAGAGTCAGGATGGGAGTTTGAACACCAAGAGGTGAGATGAGGAAGGAGGGCATTGCAGACGTGGTCTGTACAAAGGTGATGTTTGAAATGAAATGGAGTCAGCAGGCTAGACTGGCTCATTTCTCATGTCCCTGGTAGCTCTCCAAAGATTGTCTGCTTCTCTATAGAGCCAGCAGCCAAATCCCAGGACAGGGCTGGTCCCCTCCCTTTCAGCTGAAGACTGGATGACCGTTTGTCAGGAATGCTCTAGAAGGGCCTCTTTCTCAGGCGTGGATTGGACATATACTAAGTCAAAGAAAGGTTATGATCTTTTATTTGTTAGAGGGAGTCACCGCACCAGAAGTGCCCTAACTCTGACAAAACTATGAATCCTTCTCATATTTGAGTAAAGAAAGTACATCAATTAATAAGGAAGGAAACAAACATTTATAACAATGTTGTTCAGTTGTTTCATTTGAGTCCAAGTCTTCATGACCCTGTTTGGGATTTTCTTGGCACAGATACTAGAGTGGTTTGCCATTTCCTTCTCCAGCTCATTTGACAGATGAGGAAACTGAGGCAAACAGGGTGAAGTGACTTGCCCAGGGTCACACAGCTAGGAAGTGTCTGAGGCTGGATTTGAATACATTTCTTCTTTACTCCAGTCCCACACTCTATTCACTGCGCTGTCTAGCTGCCTGTATAATGATAGTATCAATCATTTACATAATAATTTATGATAACAACAATAATTAATATGTCCTACTGAATACACTTAATCTTCAGGCTGCATGGAATGGAAAGCTCCCAGAATATAGGGCTTCTAATGCAAGAAGTGCAAACTGCGTGTAAATAAGTTGAGATTCATTTAATCCCTGTTGGCCTTTCCATCACTAGAGTTGGCCTGAAGATGCTCGTGGGACCTACGATGAGGGGACGTGGGGGACTGTGTTGGTAAGCAAAATGGCCTTTGTTTTGTTTGAGTAATTCAATGCATTTCATTGAGCCTTACTAGGTGCTCAGCCCCAGGCCCAAACCCCTATTAGGTGTAAATCCTATGTGGGTGTGGACTGGCAACTAAGGTGGGGCTAACTCCAGGGAGGGCCTAGTTTACATGTCTGGGACAGCAGAGGCTCTTAGACCATGTGGGTAGGTCACGTGGGTGAGTCGCATGTGTGACTCACCCCTGACGCTGACAAAGATATAAAACCAGGGCTTGGCCTTCTCTTTCTTGGAGCTCTTTGCCGCAGCAGTGGTAGCGTGACTCTGGGCCAGCCCTTGTTCTGAGCTCCCCGGCTGAACCTAGATGTTAGTAACTATGAATTGTATTGGCTCTGTCTGTTGATGTTTGTAATTTGTTTGTATTTTGCTCTGAAGTTCAGTGTGCTGGCTTTTTCCCCTGAACTAAGTGAATGATATTTGTGTGCTGAATTAAAGTAAGCTTGCCAACCCCTTCACCTTGCTTTCCTTAGTTAAGCAGATCAAAAGAACCTGTGCTGTCGGCAGCTTTCTGGGTGCTGGCTGTGGGTGGATCTTTCACCTCCACAGAAGCTGCTAGCCAGATTGTGGAAACAGGGACATCTCAGGACTTGTATGACATAACCTCATTTTTGCCACCTGGGCATTATTCTGCTAAACATTCAGTGTTAAACCACAATAGTAGGGTGGTGACTTAGCCTGGTGCAATTTCTAGCAGAACACCATCAAATAAGAAAAGGACAAGACATAATGATAATGATAATGACTGGCATTTACATATTGGTGTAAGGTTTTCAAAACCACCTTACATGTAGGACCTTTTTGGATAGTTCCCATTACAGCTGAAAAATTGATAGAACCCCTATTTTTAGCCCATACAGGGTGAAAATGCAGAGTACTCCAAAAAGGGTTGAAAGCCATTGAGTAGATGACACAATAGAATGAAATTTGGGAGGAGAAGCTAGAAGTAGGGGGCACTGTTTATTTCCAACAAAATATGAGCTCCCTGAGGGCAGAAATAGTTTTGGGTCTGTATCACCAGTGTCTATAACACACTATTTGACAAACAGTAAGTGCTTAATAAATGCTCATGAATTAATTGGGTGATCCTAAAGAATGGAAGCTTCTTGAGGGCAGGAACTATTTCTTTTTTTTCTCTCTGTGTTTCTAATCTTGCTGCAGATAGGAGGCATTTGATGCTTGTCAAATGAATGGATGGATGGATGGATGGATGGATGGATGGATGGATGGATGGATGGATGGATAGATGGATGAATGAATGAATGAATGGATGGGTGGATGGATGGATGAGACTGGGTGACTACTCATAGGGAACATTATAAAGGACATTTCTGGTTGGATTAGTAAGCCAGAGCTCCCTTCCATCTCTGAAATTCCAGAATTGTACAAGGGTAGCCCCAGACCTCCCCCACACCCATTCCTTGATACTACTGTCCTTGGGGCTGGAGACATAGGATGACACTTTGTATGTTCTGACTTGTTAAGGCTGCTTAATAACTTTCTTCCCTGGGCCCAATGAAGGTAATAGGCATTATAATAATAAATAGCTAACATTTATATGGTGCTTTAAGGTTTGCAAAAACATTTGACATTCAGGGGTGGGGAACCTGTGGCTTCAAGGCCATGTGTGGCCTTCTAGGTCCTCAAGTGTGGCCTTTGGACAATTTAAACTTCACAGAGCAAATCCCCTTAATAAAAGGTTTTGTTCTGTAAAACTCGGACTCAGTTAAAAGGCTACACGTTCTCCACCCCTATATCTCATTTAGTCCTCACAACAACATGGGAGGATTATTATGCCAATTTTACAGATGCAGTTGGCCAAAGTTATGTAGTAAGTCTCTGAGGCAGGTTTTGAGCTCAGGTCTCCCTGCCTCCTCTCTCCACTAAGAGAGTTTTTCCCTCTACCATCTGAATCTCGAATTTCTTACCTCAGTTCATCAAGCATCCTCATCTTTGAGGAGACCTGGGACCAATTTCTTGTGGCTATTTCTCAATACAGAGTTACAATTTCTAAAAGTCAGGCATCATTTGGCTGGAAATCAACTTAAAATGAGAATGAAACAGTAGAGGCATTTCTGCTGGGGACATCATGGGGAAGAGAAAGTTGAGATAACAATAATAATAAGGATAACATTTTTATAAAGCACCTACTATGTGCCAGGCACTGAGCTAAGCATGTTACAAATGTTATCTCATTTTATCCTCAAAACAACTCTGGGAGGTGGGTGTTGTTATTATCCTCATTTTGCATATGGTGAAACTTGGGTAGGTAGAACTTAAGTGACTTACTCAGGGTCACCCAGCTAGCAAATGTCTGAGAATGGATTTGAATTCAGGTTTCTTGACTCCAAGTTGGATGTATCATCATTCCACCTACCTCCTCCAGACCACTGAGAGTCTGAAAGGTGAGGCACAAAAGCACCTGGAACAAGCAGTGAGATGAACTCATTTTGTGGGGAGCACAAGGGAAGACGTGGGGTGGCCCTAAGCCTTTGAGACACAAAGCCATGTGTGTGTGTTGCAGGGTAATGGAATAAGGAGGAAAGAAAACAGAGAACCTGGAAAAATCAAGACCCTGGGACATATCTCAGGGTAGCAGGTAGTGCAGTGGATAGAGCAGGGCTGAGCCTAGAGTCAGGAATTCCTGAGTTCAAATCCATCCTCAAATACAAGCTGTGTGACCAGTCATTTAACCTCTTTGACTCAGTTTCCTCAACTATAAAATAGATAAAAACAGCACCTACCCCCACACACACACTCCAGGGTTGTTATGAGGATCAAATGATGTAATATTTGTAACATGTTTAGTAAAGTGTCATATAAAAGCTTATTCCCTTCCCCATATCCACTCACCCCCATTCATTTCCATGGCAAAAAAATGGTTTTGGATGGAGAAACTACGAGGCCTCAAATCACAGAGCCCCTGACAATTTACTGGAAGGTAAAAGAGTTTCATAGATTACAATTAGATGTTAATTAGCTACTGAAAATTGAACCAGAATTTGCTGGTCTCAAGCTTGAGGGTCCCCTCTGATGGTAATCCAAACTCCAGTGGGTTTCATGTTCCAAGAGTAGAATTGAGTCTGAAGAGACTAGTTAACAAAAAATGGGCCTGCCCTGTATTCTATCGTAAGAAGCTTGGTGGTCAAGGCAAAGTCTCCTTCTGGAGATGAAATACCTGTTCTCACTATGGATCTGAAGGTAATACTTTTAAAGGGGAAAAAAAGCAGGAACCCTCAGAAATGTTTTTCCCCCAGTCTACTGACTAATACAGTAGACTTTTTCTGCCTTTTTCTTTAGAAGAGCTGTAGGAGAGTCCAGAGACTTCTGGACTTTAAGCTGTACAAACATGGCAGAGTCCACTCTTCCCTTGAGGAAGAGGGAATAGCTAAGAATGCCAACTGACACCAGATCCTGGAAGCAAACGGAAGCTTCCCCAGGTGCTGAGTTCATCCATGCCTGGCAGCAGCAATCAAAGGAATATTGAAGCAGGCAGCACCCAGCTGAGACCAGGCATCCACTCTTCAGAACGTGGAGTTTCCAACAGATTCTCTGGAGGGTCCACGTGTGATCTCCATTGGATGCTGAGTTTCTACAGGGGGTTACTTCCTTGGAGTGAATGTCAGAGCCTAGAGCTATCTTAGAACTGGCTCTTAGCATTTGATCCACTTTATGACATAGAGGAGAAAAAGTACCTGCTTCTGTTGGGTCAGAGACTTTAAAACTATTTACCAAAGACCTGTAATCTCCTTGGAGACCTTTGGGAGGGAGAAAGCTAAAGCTTGAATGGAATATGCTTGGCCCCTTCCTCCTTGAGAAATCTCTTCTTACTGCCTTACTGGGAAAGCTGGAGCCATGGGTAGAAATCCTACCTCAGATACTAGCTGTGTGACCTTGGGCAAGTCACTTAACCATGTTTGCCTCAGTTTCATCATCTACAAAATGAGGATAATCATAACACCTACCTCAGAGGGGAGTTTTGAAATAAAATATCTGTAAAGCCCTTAGCAAACCTTAAAGGGCTATATAAATGCTCATTTTTATTATTATTCTGGTAAAATCCCAGACTGATTTATTTGAAGGAGATCATCTCTGACAAAAGGCAAATACTATTTATTCTGGTTCTCTTCTTTCTATAGCCAGAAAAGATCAGAGTTGTCTAGTCATAAATCCCTTATACTCTTGCCTTCCCCAGATGAGTAACTTCCCAAAGTAAGAGAAGCTAGCTTTCTAATTCTTACTTTCCAAATGTCTGTAATGATTAGAGGCCCTGTGTGTTATTAGCAGTTTGACATGAGACTCTTCTGAATGCCTAAGGGTGGAAGGAAGGATTTCAGGGGCCAAGAACCAGGAGGTAAGGATGGAGTCCAAAATCCTGGGTGCCACAAAAGAATGCCCGGTTTGCCAGAGGTCACCTAACTTAGTTGCAGAGTAAGATGAATTCACTAGAAGTTATCTGCTATCTAGACTCTAACCAGTCCCTCCCATCTGCCCATCTGTCCAAAAGTTCTTAGAGAGTCGTCCAGCCCAATCTGTATGTTAACTGAGCTAAAAGACCTCCAGCAGAGGTCAGCTCTGTGTGTGGCCCACAGGAAGACCGAGTATAGCTTTGCAGCCAGACTGGGATGGACTACATGACCTCTCTGTTGTGGTCCAAGCTGAAATTCCAGGAAACCTTTCAGAAAGGTGCAAGACAAACAGCTCTCCAGCAGAACTTGGGGGTAGGAGTGGGGAGGGTCTATTGGAGGCCTCTCTCCAGTACAACTACTGCTTGGGTGGTATACATGCCTCTGCCCTCTCAAAGTTCCTTCTGACTTGCTTTCATTCATGGGTTCATTCATTCCTTTGTTCATTCATTCATTCACTCCACAAACATTTATTAAATGTCTACTGGTTGCAAAATATCATGCCCTTCCCCCTAACCCTAACCCCCAGCTCTCCCTTGGGTAGCCTTGTATCTGTTCTGCTTGTATGTTATATACGCCTATATTTCTGTATTCTGTGTACACCATAAGAATGTAAATTCCTAGGTGGTACAGTGGATAAAGTGTGGGGTCTGGAATCAGGAAGACCCGAGTTCAAATGTGACCTCTGATACTAGCTGTGTGACCCTGGGCAAGTCACTTAACCATGTTTCCTCATCTGTAAAATGGAGGTGATAATAACCCTCATCTCCCACATTGTTGGAAGGATCAAACAAGATATTGTAGAATGCTATGCACAGTGTCTGGCACAGAGCAATAGCTACCCAAATGTTACCTATTATCATTTTCATTCATTATTATGATTACTTTGAACTCTTTGAACTTCATCACAGCTTCTGAAATCTATCTCTTTTTATTTACTTCTTACCTAAGGAAGTCAGTTCTTCAAAGTCCAAGTGAAAAGCCGATTTATGTGTACTCTTCCTGGTCAGACTTCATCTAGACTCTAGATTCTAGAGGGGTGTCCAATTCTAGAGAGCAGTTTATAGGAAGGAGATAGATAAGCTGGAAGTGAGTCTACACGCATTTATGAAGTTCCTAGCATTTGCCAGTGTTCAGGAGGGGCAACAAGGGTAGTGAAAGGCCTGGAGCCCATATCCTGTGAGCATCACATGAAGGAACTGGGCATGCTATTCTGAGAAAGAGAAGGCTCAGGGCACCCATAACTATATTCAGGCATTTGAAGGGCTCTTTTGGAAGTGGGATTAGGTTTCTTCAGCTTGACCCTAGAGGCAAGAACCAATGGGTAGACATCTTAAAGAATTTGAATGAAGCTTGACATCAGGAAGGCCTTATTAGCACTTAAATGGATCCTAAAGTGGAAAGAGTTGCCTGGGAGGTGGGTGGTTGACCCTCCAGGGAGGTCTTAAATCCGAGGCTGAACGGCCTTGGGGATTCCTATTCAAATAAACGAGTCAGACTCAGGGCAGCTGAGGGCCCCTGTGACTCAGAAGTTCTGTGATTCCCTCAAAGAATATTCCTGATTTCCTTAGTCATGATCAAAATCATAAAGAGCTGGAAATATAATAAACATTCCAAAGCACAGAGGCCAAATTTTCCTTGAAAGGTAGCCTGGCGTGGGGAAGAAAGTGCTAGATATGGAGTCAGCGGGACCCGGGTTCAAATCTTACCTCTGATATTTATAAGCTGCATGTCCCTGGGCAAGTGGCTTAGCTTCTGTATGTGTTCTCCTCTGTAATAACAGGACAACAATAGCGCTTAACTCCTAGCACTATTACAAGAATCAGATGAGCCAACATATTTAAAGTGCTTTGTCAATATTATATTAATGTCGATTATAATAGTTCATTTTTATGGAGACCTTGTATAAGGTGCCGAGTGTTTCCAACAACACTGTGAGAGTGACTTCCCCTGGGTTACCACAGCCAGTAAATGTCAGAGCTGGGATTTGAACCCAGGACTTTCTCATTTCCAGAACACTGCTTTATTCTCTAAGCCAAACTGCCTCTCCCCTTTCCCGTATAGTTTAACTTTATAAGATGCTCTCTGTCCCTTACAAAACAACAGCCCTGTGAGGCTGGTAGCACAAAAATGCCTTTTTCCCCATTTTATGCATGAGAAAACTGAGTCTCAGAATGGTCGAATCACTTGCCCAAAGTTACAAATCTAGGTGACAGGGTTGGGATTTGGATCTACAGCTTCTGCTTTAAAGCCCAGTTTCTACCATTCATGTCCCTACATTACTTCAGCCCTCCTCTAGCATTTGGAAGAGGAGGAACAGAACTGGCAGGGAGGGGATGGATTAAGAGTGGGGAGGGAAGGGGCCAGGAATGTGGGGCAGAGGATCATCAGGGAATCAAGACCTGCCTAGGCCCCTCATTCACTCCCACCCACATCCCCACCTCCATCAAGCTGTGACACATGAGGCTTTCACCCCGCCACTCCCATTAAAGTCAACAGGGGAGAGACAGCTGCAGGCCCCTCCTTGGAGTGGGGCCAACCCCAAAGCAGTGGATGGCTCTGTTAGCCAGAGGGAGAAAGGGACTCTGCAGGTGACCCTGATGATCAGCCAGGTCCTCTAGGCAGGGTGGGACAGGCAGGGGTGGGGAGCAGCCCTCTAGGTACTCAAGCATGGCCCTTCGAATTCAAACTTCCCAGAACAAATCCATGTGGCCCTCTAGGTCTTCAAGTGCAGCCCTTTGAATCCAAACTTCTCAAAACAAATCCATGTGGCCATCTAGGTCCTCAAGTGTGGCCCTTTGAATCCAAACTTGACAGAACAAATCCATTTGGCCAACTAGGTCTGTCAAGTGTGGCCCTTTGACTGAACCCTAAACGTCACACACAAATCCATGTGGCCATCTAGGTCCTCAAGTGTGGCCCTTTGAATCCAAACTTCACAGAACAAATCTTTTTATCAAAGGGCTATACTTGAGGACCTAGAGGGCCACATGTGGCCTTGAGACTGCAGATTCACCACACCTGAAAGTCCTCTGGGATTCGGGCAGGAACCAAGATTTCTAGAAGCAGGGAATCAACTGAGGCTAGAAAGATGCCTCAGAGATCCAGGAAGTAGCATACCTAGCACTTGAGATACCAAATCTATGGCCTACTGACTCATTTTATACTTTGAGAGGTCAATGGGTCCATGAGCTTACCCAGGTAGTGATTCGCTGGGTATGAATCACAACCCAGTCGTCCTTCTCATCCTCTGATATTCTCACCTGCGTCCTCCACAGAGCCTCTAACTGATACCTGAAGGCCCTCTTCTGTCTCTTTGAAAATTCCATGGATGAACAAATATGACCTTCAGACTCTCCCACATTATAATTACTTCCTTTCCTGGGCCCTGTTTCCTTGGTCATCCCTTTCATGTCAATTCCAATACAAGTCACAAGTCTTTGCTAATAAACTTCAGCTAGCTAATATCCCCATTCGTGCTTCCAATACACTCTTGGTCAGTTTTGCTGTGTTGATTCTTGTGAGTTTGTGATATTCTCTGATTTGTAGTGATAGAGCTTCAGTGGAAGAATTAAGGGGAAGAGGGGGAGGCGACATTCCGTCCATATCTGCACTTTGAACAGCGTGGAGATGCTTTCTACCAAAGCAGATTGCATATCTACATCTTTTTACATCTCATTTACTTATCTACACCTTGGGCCTCTTGAGAGAGCTTCATTGACTTTCTGGGAGAGGATTTGACTGGAATAATTAATACTGGTGTTTTTTAAAAAGGTGGAATTACATGGCAAAATCTAGGTTGGGATGATTAAAAGTCCTGTACAGTTTCCAAAATGCCATGTAAACCATTCTTTGCCTTCTAGATGGATTGACTGGGTGGCATGATAGGTCCTCAAGTGTGGCCCTTTGAATCCACTGACTTTAGATTCAGCAAGACCTGAGTTCTAATCCTGCCTCTGACACTATGCGACACTTTCCCTACATGAGGCTAATATGATGGAGTTATTCTAGGGACCAAATGAGAACGCATGTGTGTATATGTATGTGTGTGTATATGCATAATATACACATATATACATGCATATACATATGATTTCATATATACATATCAGATTAGATACATACTACATATGTGTGTATATACATGTATATAATCTCATATGTGCATATATATGAAATCATATACAATCTCATTATATTACACACATATGCACACATATTTCCAGGCTCTACGTGTGTACTTGTGGACATTGACATACATATATGTTTATATACACGTTCACGTACACTTAAGTGTACATGTGTTATGCAGTACACATATGCATATCTAGTGATTTTCTGACTTTTACAAAACATAATCATAATCTAACATTTCAAGGATTGTCTTATAGAAAAAGGAATCTATTCTACTTAGCCTCAGAAGGCACAACAGTAACCAATGGGTACCAGCCGCAGTGAGGCATCTTCAGGCTAGATGGAAGGCGAGCCGCTGCCAGAGGCAGTGAGGGCGCTTGCTTGCTAGACAGAAGCAGAGGCACAGAGTTTTACAAAGTGGGAAGGAATCTCCGAGGATGTCCGATCCAAACCGCACTTGAAAAAATTCTTAAGTGCCTAGTGTCACAGGCTGTGTACTAGGCACTGAAAATACAAAGAGAAAATAGAACACCAACCCTCAAGGAAGGTCGATGTCCAAGGTATAGCCCAGCTTTAGATATTAAAACTTTGCATTCTCCTAAAGTCCATTCTCCTACATACTATGCCCCTTTCCCTTTTTGTGCACCAACTACATAATCTCCTTAATCCAGCCTATATTTCAACTGGTTCCAACCTTCAATTTTGTGGGTAGTTTCTTTCTTCCTTCCTCTCTCTCTCTCTCTCTCTCTCTCTGTCTCCCCCCTCTCTCTCTTTCTCCCTCTCTCTCTCCCTGCCTCCCCCTTAACAATGTGATATTCCTACCTTTCTCTCCATTTTACAGATAAGAAAACTGAGGCTCTGGCCACAGACATATAGATAGTAAGTAGACCCCAAAACAAGAATCCTCTCTCCATCTCACCTGACAGCTCTAGGTGTCCAATGGCCCTGTCACCTCCAAAAGAAGCAGTGTCAGAAAATCTTCCTGGAAATCTAGCCAAAGCTTACCTCTTCGAGGCTTTCACCTATGGGTCATTAGTCTTCCCTCTGGGGCAGAGTAAGTCTGACCTCTCTTCAACATGGCAGCCATCAAGTGATCCCTGAGGTTTTTGCAGAATAAAAATCCCTGATCCCTTCAATTAATCTTCATGAAGCATGAGGGAGGCAGAAGGGAAGAAGAGACTAGGGGAAATGGAATAGGCATTTATATGGCACCTACTGCATGCCAAGCATTGTGCTAAATGCTTTGTAAATATTCTCTGATTTGAGATGAAGGGGTAAGGAGGGAGAACATTCCAGGTACGGAGAGATAAACTGTAAAGTATCAGCAAAGATCTGTCCAGTTGACTTTGGGAAGGTCTCTGGGCCTTGGTTTCCTCATTTGTAAAATGAAGGAATAGGGCTGGATGCTCCTTTAACATCCCAATTGCCCTCGGAAGTTATGCTCTGAAGACTAAAAGGCACAATTTATCCCTGGAGACTCAGGGAAATAAAACAAATGGCCTGTTATGCCTTCCTTCTCATTATGATCATCATGCTATAAAACCTTGTTTGACTTTGGTTTGCAGCACTTATGCCTTCTGATTGATAGGGGAGGCAGTGATCCCTAACCTCTCCTTCAAGGAGAGACTGCAGGAGTCCTGGGGGACGGTCTAGGAGCAATTTCTGCTCATGTGAGGGCTAGACGAGATTACCACTTAATTTCCTTCCACCTTGAAGGTTCTATGGGATGGGAGGGGAAGAAAGGACATGAAACTAAGAAAAAGGGAGAAAGGATGGAAGAAAAATATTTTCATCACTGCCATGTGCCCAGCCTTCTTCTCACTTCTTTCCTCTCCTTTTTTCCTCTCATTTTCCTTTGTCCTTCTCTCTCCCCCCACTTCTCTTCTTCCCTTTTCATCAGCTTTTCTCCTTCCTCTTCCCTCCTTTCTTCCCCCTCCTCCTTCCCTTTCCACTCTATTTCTTCTCCCATTCTTTCCTCTCCCCTCTCCAATAATGGCTCCTGGGGGACTTACTTGCCCCTATTTTAATGATATACCTGTTTGTTTAGGGGTTGGTGGAAGGGGTCCAGACCTGTGATATCATCAGTCTAGGACATCCCTCCCTCCTCCCAATGCAGATCACTAGCTGGGCAGCAACATCTTATAAAGCTGCTTGGGGAGTACCGTGAAACTGAGTCACACTAATGCACAACCATTTACTAAGCACTTACTACGTGCCAGAGGATCCAAATACAGGTGAAAGGAAGACAGTCTTGGCCCTCAAGAAGCTTCTATTTTAATGGGAGATGACACCATCTCAAAGAGGAGTTTCAAAGGGCGATAAGAAGAAGGCACCCAGGCAGAGGCATGTCACACTTAACGTACCAGAAATGGCTGCTCTGGGGGCCCTCCCCAAAATGAAGGCTAAAGGAAGACTTCCCCAATGGGAGAAGGAGCCCTCAAGAGCCCAATGACTTGCCCAAGCTCTGACTCCCCTTATGTTAGTGGTAGGATTTGAACTCATGGCTCCTTGACTCTGAGGCCAATTTTCTGTCCACTACATAGTCTTCTGGATGGTCTCTTGCCTTGCACCTCTCCACACCCAATCCGTCCTCCACATAGCGACCAAAGTGATTTTCCTAAAGTGTGGTTCTGATCCCATCATGCCCCACCCTTCTACTCAATAAGCTCCATTTGTTCCTTGTTAGGGATAGGATCAAATATGAAATCACCTTTTGGCCTTTAAAACCCTATGCGGCCTGGCCCCATCCTTTCTTTCCAATTTTCTTACACCTCACCCCCTTTCAATACTCTACAGTGGTCTCCTTACCATTGTTCGCATGAGACCCTCCATCTCTTGATTCTGCATTTTTGCTGGTCATGCCCCACCCTTGGGATGCTTTGCCTCCTCACTTTAGCCTCTGAGATTCCCAAGCTTCCCTCCAATCTGGCCCTTCCCAGACCTCCCACCTGTTAGTGCCTTCCCTCAGAGATGATCTCCAATTGACTCCTGATGATTGCCAATTGACTCTGTGTGTGTGTATTTATATATATACATATATACACATATATGTGTATATATATCCTATGTCTGTATCATTTACATATGGTCTCTCTATTTAGACTCTGAGATCCTTAATACTAGGGGTGTGGTTTGTTTGTCTTTTTTAACCTAGAACAGACTAATGGGTGCTTGTTTAATGATTGATTGACCGACTCAACCTGTTTTGACTGATATTATTTTTTGTTGGCAGAATCAGTTAATGACTTAGGCAGGGCATGCCTGCATACCACCGAAGAAGCAGATTGAGGTTGTCATTCCGGGGGCCTGGTTTAGGGCTTTCTGCTAAAATCGAATTAACTCCTCTCTTCTCCTTTTTCTCAAAAGGTCAAGTATTTCTATGGAAAGAAGATGGAGAGATTGAGATTCGACTGGAACAGGTCAGCAAGAACCATCAGCAAGAGCGGCATTCCCCATTGCCATGATGCCCTTTGCCCCTAAAAGATGCAGGGTAGGAAAAAAGGGAAAGGGGGTTAGTTGTAGGAACTGCCATTGGATAACCAGTTTTGCGTTGTGCTTGTGTCCTGAAAGTTCTTCTCTAAGCAGGCTGTGAGTTCAGAGTCATAGATGCTCTGGGATGGTTCTACCTTTCCTCAGCTAACCCACTGACCAGCTTCTCTCTCTCTGCCCAGTCTGTGAATCATTTCTAACACATACCATGTGGTTGTTTGTTACATTAAATAGCAATTTCCCCTTCCATATGCTCTTTCGCCCCCATCTCTGTAAGCATTTCATTCATAGACCCATTCATAGACCCATATCCTTACAACAACCCTGAGAGATAGGTCAGGAACAAGGAAACCTATTCTACAGGTATGAAAATGGAGGCACAGAAATATCAAGGAACGAGTCAGAGGATACAGAAGGGAAGGACTGTCTCACTTCTGTCTTTGTATCCCTAGTGCTTAGCATCATATCTAGCACATAGTAGGGATTGGCCTGGCACACAATAGGGATAGGAATTGAGGCTGAAACTGTAATTTCATTCATATAGGGAACTCCCCAATGAGGAAATGCCCTCTGCTGATGTATATTGGCACCTTCTCTGAAACGTATAGTCTTAGCATATTGCCTAGACTAGCAAAGTGAATTTGGTTA
Organism: Phalanger gymnotis; assembly: GCA_028646595.1. NCBI lineage: Eukaryota > Metazoa > Chordata > Mammalia > Diprotodontia > Phalangeridae > Phalanger > Phalanger gymnotis. Next base: position 242,466,471 of record CM053623.1, read on the forward strand.
ACCTGTCTGAAGTTACACATGCTGATTTATTGGCTGATTCATGGTGAAGTCAGGACAAAGACACAAGTATCCTAATTCCTGGTGAATATTAAAGCTACCATCTTTACTCAAAAGGATACAGAGATCTTAGAAAATTCCTTTTAAGTTCAAAAGGAACTTAATAGTCATTGAATTCAACCACATTATGTTACTGATGTGGAAACTGAGGCCCAGAAAAATGAAGTGACTTGACCAACATCATTCATAGCATCCTTATCCTTATAACACAATTATTGTAATAGTTGTTTCAATTCTTTAGAACAGAAGTTTTTTCTTAACTTTTTTTCATGGATTCCTTGGGCAGTCTTCTCTGCTACCCTTGAAGCCCTTCTCAGAATCATGTTTTTAAATGCACAAAACAAAATACAAAGGAAACCAATTATATTGAAATAAAGATTGAGTTGTTTTTTTTTTCTTTTCCCATCCAAATTCATGGGCCCCCTGAAATCCATCCAGAAATCCCTAGAGGGATCTGTGGCCCCCAGATCTCTACTTTAGGTGGTCAATTGCATCAGAATGGGTGTTGGTTTTACTGATGTAATTCACAATCCCTCTCCTCCTTTTTTCTTTTTATTCCCAGTGCCTAGCACAGTGCCTGGCACATAATAGAGGCTTAATAAATTCTTATTGATTGATTTCTTGATTCATGAATATCTATGGCCAAAAATATGTATCACTTGGTAGTCAACATTAAAGTCATGAGGACCCATGAACTTGGCTAGGTTAGTTCTCCAATGACAGACACATAAGCAAATCTTCAGACTTGTATTCTAAGCCTGTCAAGCAAAAGCCTGGTCTCTGCTGCAATGGCTTTGAATAAATGAAAGGAAAAAGTAGTTATTGAATGTTTGCTGTATACCAAGTACTGTGCTAAGCACTGAGTATGCATTGGTTGTTGTCCTTCATCCTCAAAGAGGACCAAAATGGCATCACTGTGTTAGAGTCAAGTTACAATGCGTCCAACTGTAGCTGACCAAACCAATACAAGCTCGGAATGCTCTACCACAGGTCAGGCACAAATGGTCCATGTGAACATTTGGGGTGGATTCTCTAACTTTGCGTATCTCACGTTTCTTTTGAGCTATTTCAATTCTGCTTTGCTCATAGAGCACAGCACCTTCTCTGATGTGGGCACGCCATGCTGAACGGTCCTGTGCCAGTGTCTCCCATCCCGACACAATCAATTCCAAAGTTCTTGAGAGACCTTGAGAGTGTCCTTGTATCGTTTCTTTTGACCACCTTGTGAGTGCTTGCCCTGTATGATTTACCAGTCCTTGCCCTCAAGAAACTGGCATTCTTATGGAGGAAGCTAATACCTGTGGTGAGTGGTGGAAAGGAAGGAGTGTTTCAGTCCAGAGGAATGGTAATTGGAGTCATAGGGTAATTAATTGATGTGTATTTTTTCAGGAATAATAGTGGCATTGGTTTAATTACTATTCTCAGAGCCAGAGTTGGAAAGGAGGAGAAGGGGTAGGCAGGATTGCATTGGAAGAGTTCCACCCTAGCATGGAGATGGTAAGGACATGTGGTTGGCCGGAGACCATGGCAGGACCTAGTGGAGGTTCACCATCAGTCACAGGGTTGGGAGCTTGAGCTCTGGTGGGAAGTGGCAGGTGGGATTGCAGACAGCATGGCACATAGATATTGGGGAGTGGCACGATGGGGCCCAAACCCAGGGAAAGGTAAAGCAAATACTTCCAACTCAGAGATGAGGACCGCTTCTAAGCCAGAAAGACTTTAGTTCAAATCCAGCTCCAGATAATTCCTAGCCGTATGATGCTGGGCAAATGCCTTCCCTCTGAGATTAATACCTATTTATGCTGCATATATCTTGTATATCCCTACTGGGGACCTCCTTGAGGGTGGGGACTGGGATTTTGGCTTTCTTTGTGTTCCAGTGGTAAGTGCAGTGCTTGGAAAATGTTCACTTAACTTCTTCCTGCCTCAGTTTTATCATCAGTAGAGTAGGGATGATAATAGCACTTTTCAGGGCTGTAGTGAAGACCAAATGAGGTAATAGTTATAAAGCTCTTGGAACAGTGCTCAACACAATGTAGACACTTAATAAACATTTGTTTCCTCCTTCCATTCCTTTTCAATATTCAATTCCCATCTAAGACACATACAGACTTTGTGACTGTGGGCAAATTCCTTAACTTCTCCGTGCCTCAATTTCCCCATCTATCAAATAAGAAGGTTGGACTCTATGGCCTCTAAGGCCCCCTCCAGCTCTAAGCCTATGACTGTATGATTCATTTCATTTGGAGCCGTCATCGCTTAAGGGAATGAAAAGAAAGACCTAGGGAACACGAGGCCTGACAAGCCTCCGTTCATTGTTTCCATCTCTTTCCAAAGAAACGAACCTTTGGCTCATTCCATGGAGCTTTTGGCTTGCCTGCTGGCTGCTGGGAGTCCTGTGGGGTCCAGTATGTTCTTAGAATCATAAAAACACAGAACGTTCAACTTGGAGAGGACCTTAGGATTCATGTGGCCCAACCCTGTTCGTGTTTGTTTATCAGTTGGTTGGCTGGTTTTCATTGGCTGACTGGTTATTTCACTGGCGTAGGGAATTAACTCCATTGTGTTCTACCGTTCCTCAATCACTGGAAATCCACACATACCCACAAGATGACGAATATCAAGGTCTAGATGAGGAGCCCTTCTGTCTCTGGCCGACCTCTCCCATTCCTTCCTCTTCTTTTCTTCTATCCCAGTACATTAGAACGTGTCACAGAAGGACCCAAAGCCAGAAAGGGACTTAGAGATTGCCTCATCATTCATTTTACAAATAAGAAAACTGAGACCCACTCAAGTTCAAGGGACTTCTCCACAGTCAATGCTGCTGCCTTTGAGGCTCAACCTGGAATACTGTCCCTCCTCCCCTCTCCAAAGAATGATGACACATCGGTCCTTAGTTATAAGCTATGTCTCTCCAGGAAAAGGGAGAGGAATATTAGACTGCTGATGGTATAGTGGAAAGAATGCTGAACCTGAAGTCAAGATCTGAGATCAAATCTAGCCTCAGATACTTGTGTGACCCTAGATAAGTCATTTGACTTATGTTTGCCTCAGTTTCCCTAACTGTAAAGTGAGGATGATAATAGCATCTTCCTCAAAGGGTTGTTGTGAAGCTAAAATGAGATAATATGCATAAAAAAAGAGAACTTAGCCTGGCAAAAGTGGGCTTTTATAGAAATGCTTGTTTCCTCCTGAAGTAATAAAAACTGAGGCAAATAAGACCACTAAATCAATACAAATTTTATTAAATTTATTATATATAATAAATCTATTAAATCATATTTATTAAACTTAAATTAAAATTTATTTTAAAAGAGAGTTGGTGTCTCATTCACACCTGGAATTCTCTCACAGCTTTCCTGGCTTCCTTGTAGACTTGGCGTCAATTCTACCTTCAGAGAGAAGTGTTTCCTGGTCCTCTCCAACCCCCTTCCCCACTGCTGATGCTTCCCCTCTGAGATCCTTGTTCATTTGTACTGTGTAAATATTGTGCCTCAGTAGTCATCTGCATCATAATTCACCCATCAGTGCCCTCCTTGAGGGCATAGACTAGGTGTTTGCCTTTCTGTGTATTCCTGGGGTAAACACAGAGCTTGGATTATTTTTGCTGCTGTTTTGTTGTTTCCAATCATATCCTACTCTCCATGACCCCATTTGGGAATTTTCTTTGCAGAGACACTGGAGTACTTTGCTGTTTGCTTCTCCAGCTCATTTTACAGATAAGGAAACTGAGGCAAACAGGGCTAAATGATTTGCCCAGGGTCACACAGCTGTATTAGGCATTTAGTAAATGCTTGTTGACTGAGTTACAAACCCTGGAGTTTCCCTTGAATTAGGTCCAAGATGCTATAGGTATGGGGGAGTGAGATGAGGGACATTGGTTTACATGTGCTCATAATTTTAATACCATAAGTCATTATAATAATAAAAATAATACAGACATTTGTATAATTCTTTAAGACATGCAGACATTATCTCATTAGATCCTTACAACATTCCTGGGGAGTAGATAGCATTATCATCCCCATTTTACTGATAAGCAAACTGAGTCTGGATCACATAAAGTGTCTGAAGCAGGATTTGACCTCAGGTCTCCCTAACTCCAAGTCTACTACTATAGTCTGTGGTATTTACTTGGTGATAAGATCAATATTCTGTTACTGTGAAAATAGCCCAGAAATTTCAAAACTTGTCTCAGGGTGAATCAATGCCTTCTCCAGTCTCAGCCCTGGGTCACATCTTTCCTCTGGTAGCTGCAAATTACCTCCAAACCCTTATTTGTGGTCACCCCAAAGGCACTGGTAGATGCACTGGTTTGAGTTCATTGCTTCCAGGCCGGTAGCTATGAAGAAGCCTATTACCTGTACAGGTGGCCACTGGGATACTTTCTGTTTAACTAATGGTGGTTAGGTTCTGTTATTTGTGATGAAGGAAGGAAGGAAGGAAGGAAGGAAGGAAGGAAG
>CM053623.1:242471490-242498680 GCA_028646595.1 Phalanger gymnotis
TTCCCTCAGGGCAATGGCTGCTCTTAAGTCTGGATGGCCTCAGTGGACACCTGAATGAAGCATGGTCAGAGGCCAGCTCCATACCCTTCATCTAGGTATCACCAATGTCACCAGTTAAGCTAGCTTAGCCCCAAGGTAGAGTGTTCCAAAGCTCAGTAGATCCACTTTCCCTAGGTCTTCGGGGTATAGATCCTGGGGGCCAAGAGTAGAGGCCTAGGTAGAGAGAAGCTGGATGGCAATGCCCAGCACAGTGAATGGCAAGATGCCCCAATAGTTGGATGTCTGTTATGGGAATCAGCATCTGTAATTTGGGGCCATCTGGAGAGTCAGTCTTTGGATAATTGGTGAATTAGTGATAAAGCAATTAACAGTGGAAGGTGAGGTTGTGGAAGGCAGGAATTCTTAACCTTTTTGTGTCCTGGACCCCTTTGGTATCATCCTGGTGAAGGCTAAGGACCCCTTCTCAAAATGATGTTTTTAAACACACAAAGTAAAATATAGAGGTTTATGAAGAAACTCAATTATATTGAAATAAAGATGTAATCTTTTTTCTGGTGAGTTCATGGACTTCCTACGGGATGTTGGGGAATGGACCATAGGTTAAGAACCTCTGATTTTAGGAAAAACAGCAAAGAGTCAGAAGTCCTGGGGGAACAGAAATCCTTGGAGTTAGACAGAAGACCTGGGGGTTCAAATCCCAGTCTAACCTACTTACTACCCGTATGACCTTGGTCAAGTGACTGCTTCTCTGGCCATCAATTTCATCCTCTCAAATAAGGTTGGTATTGGTGGTCCCTGTGGTTTTTTCTTTAGCTCTAAATCTTCTTATCTGATAAGGCATCTGAACATTTTGTGCTACTTAGCACCATCACTACCCACCCCACCCCACCATGCCCAAGCTAACCCAAACCAACCAGGAGACTAAATAATTGACTTCCCAGCTGGGTGAGTTGTTAGTGCAAGTACTAATCCCAAAAGGAATGTCACATGTGTCTACAAACCCCAGGGAAAACCCTTGGGGACAGGAGCCACTGCTGAGTCTGAACCAGCCTTGTATTTTGGGACCCTGTTTCCTGACTAAGTACCAGATTAGCCAAATGATTGCCCTCAGCAGACCTAAGAGGGCAGAGAGAAGGACAGACTTGTGGTTGTCCCCCTTGAACCCCCCTAGCTGTTCTGAAACTGCTCAATTCAGCCGTCTCTGAGCCAGGGATTTTGAATTGCCCCAGGGGAATGCCCTGGAAGGGATGCTTCATTTGCATGACATTACCCAGAATGCTCTCTTGGCACACCAGTGTCTTTCTGCAATGTCCTGCTAGAAACCTGTAAGGTCCCGGTGTGGCTGAGGCAGAGAGGCTCTCCTTCACAAGCCCACGTCACTCCCCCAAACCCTATGTGCCTGAATGTTGAGGCTGATGACTGTATTAACATTAAACAGGCTTACAGTACTGGAAGACAGCTAGTGAGCAGAAGCTGGAGGATGATAATGAATGTCCCAGCCAAGTTTCTGGGGCTTCAGGCTTCTTCCAGCTTTAATTGGAAACATGCTGATATAATAATAGGCAGGCAGGCAGTAAGGTTATCATCCTGTCCAACCCATGCCCAGCATTGTTCAGGGCACTGTGGAGAAAGGCAAGCCCTGTCCTTAAAGTGCTAAGGAGGAAGAATTCAGAGGCAGGGAAAATAGCAAAGAAATGTCGTTTTATTAGACTGGAAACTCCTTGAGTGCAGGGATCTAAGTTATGTTTGCATTCCCCTCAGTACCCAGCACATTACAGTCCTTTGCCCAACTCACATGAGGAAGGAAAGGAAGAAAGAAGTGAAAAGAGGAGATGGAGAGAAGGAAGAAAGGAGAAACAAGGAAAGAAGGGAAGGAGAGAGGGAGAGGAGGGAAATGGAAAGGAAGGAATGAAGGAAGAGGAAAGGGAAGGACAGAGAAGGATGGGAGAAAAGGGATGGAGAGAGGAAGGAAAGAAACAAGGAAAAAAGGAAAATAAGAGGAAGGTGGGGGTGGAGTAGGGAAGAGAAGAAGGAGGATGAGGAAAGGGAGGGAGGAAAGAAGGAGGGAAGGAAGGAAGGAAGGGAGGGAGGGAGGAATAGAGGGATGAGAAAAATAAGAGGAATGTAGGGTAGGGAAAGGAAGACGGAGGGTGAGGAAAGGGAGTAAGGAAGGAAGGAATAAGATGGAAGAAAAGGGGGGGGTGAGAAAAGGAAGGAAGGAAGAAGAAAGGAAGGAAGGAGAAAGGGAAAATAAGAGGAAGGTAGGGTGGGAAGGAGAAGGGAGGAAGGAAGAGGAAGGGGAAGAAGGCAAGGAAAGAAAGAGAAAATAAGGAAGGGAGGAAAGAAAAGGAAGAGAAAGAATAAAGGGGAGAGAGAGAGGGAAAGGGAAGTAAGGAAGGCTGAAGAGAAGGACAGAGGAAGAGGAAGGAAAAGGAATAGAGAACAGAAAGGGAGGGAGGAAGGAGTAGGGGGGAGGCATTGAAAGTCTTCTTAAGGGGTTGTCTAATGAAAACAGTATCTTAGAAAGATTTTCTTCTATTGTAGGTACAATGCAAGTTGGCTAGATATAGGTATACATAACTGACCTGAGAAAATGCCATTATTTCTCATTTTCTCTCACGCTCTCTCACAAAACTGAACTATTCAATGCCTTCTTGGACCTTGGCTGATGTGCTTTGCTGCAACATTTTTCTGAGTACTTACCGTGTGTCCTTCATCTCCTCCCCACCTCCCTGCCCCTTGCTTGTGCTTTCTTTATTTCTGCTCAGTTATTTATCCGGCTACATATTCTTTTCAACTAATACATAAAAGCAAACATTTCTCCAGTGCATCCTATGTGATACAAACACAATGGTGAGACAGCTCTTGCCCTCAAGGAGCATCTCTTCTAACTCTCCTCCAGCCTACACCATCATACTCCCCTCCATCATTCCGGGGAGATGGGAGTGTTCTTCTCCTAGACTTATTTGAGCCTAGACTTGGCCCATTCAGCAGAATCGAAATAGACGATGGTGTCTCGTTCACTTGGGAGTCTCTGCGGTCCCTCCACCCTGGAGTCTGGCCTGGATAATGGCTTGCTGCCGGGCTCAGTCTGAAACGTCAAGGCTCGAATGCGAACCTCTTCATCATTCCCTCTCTCTGCATGACCTTAGGAATTTGACATTAGCCAGAGCTTGGCATATTTCTGTGCAGGGCTGGGTCCTCCAGAGCTCAGTTCTCTTACCAATCTACACAGTGCTATTCAGTTAACGCAATCATGCGAGATTTATTTGTTTGCCTTGGTCTCCTCTGACCCAAAAGGTCTCATTTTGTGTTGCTTTAAAGCCATGCATGTGTCTATCCTTCCTGGCAATCAAAGTCTTTGTCTTTGTAAATCAAAGAAGTAACGAAGAATGAAAAATGAACAGGACCTTGGGATGAATTAAAAAGAACAGAACTTAGCGAAGCAGCCAAGTACTTCTCTTCCAATATGGCCCTTGGTGCGGGGCCTCCTTAACGTTCCATAATCCATTTGGGGTTCCCTACTTGGAAATGAGGTGTGGAAAAATCGCCTTTTGGAGGGCAATAAACAGGAACTCTAGGTCTTGTTTTCATTCCTTCCTGCTCCCTTCTTCATTGTCTCAGCTAAAGCTCTTGGGCATAACCTCTACCCCTTCCCTTCATTTTACTCCTCATAGGTAGGTGAGTTCAGTTTTTCAGTTGTATCTGACTCTTTGTGACCCCATTTTGGGGTTTTCTTGCCAAAGATATTGGAATGCTTTGCCATTTCCTTCTGTAGCTCATTTTACAGATGAGGAAACTGAGGCAAACAGAGCTAAGTGACTTGCCCAAGGTCACACAGCTAGGAAGTGTCCGAGGCCAGATTTGAACTCAGGAAGATGAGTTCAGGCCTGGCTCTCTATGGCGCCACCTAGTGGCTTACTCCCCACAAGAGCTCCCATTTTTATAGCATCTTTGAGTTTACAAAGCAGTCTAGTCCACTCCAATAACCCTATGAAGTAGATAGTGTATATATCATCATTCCCATTTAATAGGTGAGGAAGGTGAGGTTCAAAGAGTCAAGTGACTCATTTTGTGTCATTTGGAATTGGAAGAAGCCAGGATCCTGGACCCTCTCTACTCTTCTACCCTGCTTCTCCCATCTGATCACCCAGCTCTGTCTTGGGATCTTGAAATTCCACACTGGGTCATCCAACCTTCAGTTATTATTGTGCTTACCCACTGTATAGACAGAGTGTCCCAAAAGTCTTAGTGCACATGAAACTTTAATACCTCAAAACCACTCTAAGATTTTTGGGATACCCTGCACGTACATTCCACCAATTAATCCCCACAAACACTCTATATATTTGACTAGGTGGTATTATCCCCAATTTACAGATCATCAGGCATAGAATTAGATCTGGGAGGGCCTTTGGGGGGTACCTAATTCACCGCCCTCATTCTACAGATGAGGAAACCAAGGCCCAGGAGAAATTAAAAGCTTTGCCCAGTGGTACCACACAGCTAGTTAGTGACAAAGCCAGGATGTGAATTCTCTTGATTCTTGGTCCTATGTGCTTTATATTACACTGTACTCCCCCGCTACGGCACCACTGCAGAGCCAACCTCCTGGTTGTGCCAGTTCCCAATGGTCTTCCCTTCTTCTAAATTCTCATAGCACTTATCCCCACTTACTATATGGGTTGTCCCAAAATTCTTAGTGCACTTTGAAACTACACCCTGCATTTGTATTCCAGCAGCATGTAAAGCCCTTGAGGACAGGCATTGTTTTCACTTTTGTCTTCACGTTGCCAGTGGCTGGTGCATTGTTGGTGCTTAATAAATGCTTGTTAATTCCTATACTATATGTTTTTTCTGAGACCATATTTTTTTACATGCAACTACAATCTCATCTAATGTGAGAATTGGGATATTAATAACAATAATAGTTAATAATAATGTAGCTAACATTTTTATAGTACTTATAATGTGCCAAATACTGTGCTAAGCATTATTTTCAATTATTGGTCTTTACAACAACCCCAGAAGCTAAGTACTATTTTACAGATTACAGCCTCATTTTACAGATAAGGATTCTTTTTTGTTTGTTTTTGGTTTTTGCAAGGCAATTGCAGTTAAATGACTCACCCAGGGTCATACAGCTAATAAAAGTCAAGTATCTGAGGCTAGATTTGGACTCAGGTCCTCTTGACTCCAGGGCTGGTTCTCTCTCCACTACACTACCACAGATAGAGGTTTGGTGTGCCATTTATGGCATACAAGAAGCCCAGCCAACATTCCCACAAATTATTTATACCCACCCACCATTGTGCTGTGTGTCAATGACAAATTTGCTGTAGACCGTAGTATTCCATAATTCACATTATGCGTGTCTATAAAACACTTGGTAACAACCCCTGTTGGGTGAGCACTGTGATATCATCCTGATCTTACAAGTGAAGAAACTAATCATTTGGCTGATAAGCATTCCTTAAGTACTTACTGTGTGTCAGGTACTGCGCAATACTATGCATATAAATACAAAGAATGACAGAATCCCAATCCTCAAGGAATTTCCATTCTCATAAGGGAGACAATATGTACCTGCTGTTCAGTCATTTTTTCAGTCGTGTCCAATTCTTCATGACCCATTTGGGGTTTTTTCTTGGCAAACATACTGGAATGGTTTGCCATTTCCTTTTCCAGCTCATTTTACAGATGAGGAAACTGAGGCAAAGAGGGTGCAGTGACTTGCCCAGGGTCACACAGTTAGATGTGAACTCAGAAAGATGCCCAAGCCCAGCACTCTAACAACTACCCCACCTAGCTGCTTCCAATATAGGGATATATACACAATTTCTTTATCTGAAAAAATGAGTAGATTGGACTAGAGGGCCCCTGAGGCCACTTCCAGGTCTAAGTCTGTGATACATATTCATATACTGCCTATGTGACTATGGACTTCGCCTGCCCATGACTCAGTTTCCTCACATGTAAAATGAGGGGCACTCAATGGTCTCTTAAAGATCCTCCCAGCTCTAGACCTAGGATCTTACAATACTGTGATATGAGGTTTTATATGATTAATTACTTCCAAGGGGTGAAGACAGAGAGCCCTGACCAGAAGTTATGTATCCACAGTTGAGTGATTATCAACACTTCCAAACTCTTCGGGGCCTCATTTCTCAGCCTGTTGATGATTCAGCGCCCTCACCTCCCTCCTCCCCATTCATTAGAACTTGCAACAGAAGCCCACACAACCAAGGGTTCTTCCCTCAGGCTCAGGTAAAAGACCTGGTAGACCCAGCAGGGATATTTATAGCTACTGTGTAATACCAAAGCTGGAAGAGACCTTGGCTCATCTAGTCTGGCTCTCTCCTTGTACAGCTGGAGAAATCGAGTCCAAGAAATGACTTACCTCAACTCTTCTCCAGAGTGAATCTTTTGGGGCATCCAATCTTACATTTTCTCTTCTTTCTATTAATGTTGTTGTCATTGTCTATATTGTATCCCTTACTTTACACTTCATCAGTTCATATGTCTTCTTATACTTCTCTGCATCCTTCAAATTCATCATTTCTTGAAGATACATGTTTTGTTTGGGATGACTATGTGTAGTAGGAAGGCTGAATTTATAATCTCAAATATAATCATGTATATGTTTGAATGGTTCGAAATCACAAGGTATGAGAGATTCTCTAAGGAGAAAACAACAAGAAATTTATTTAGGCCCCACCGCAGCAGAACCGTGAACCAGCCTCCCCATTCTAACATCTTGACAAAAAGACTCGAGGCCCAGAAAGCCCACCTCACAAGAGTAACCAGGAGGCCACAGAAAAACAAGATAGTATTTAGCCAAATCATTTTACTGGCCTCACGTTCCTGCTCGCACTCCTGGTCTACACACGGGTAAGCCCTGCTTCCGCAGCTTCCCGCTTCCGCAGCTTCCTGCTTCCGCAGCTTCTGGCTTCCGCAGCAGCTTCCGCTTCCACTGAAACTGTCTCTTGGCTCACCTTTCCTCGAAACCAAGCTTCTGGCATTCTCAAGCCCCGCCTCAACCATTGGTTCCTGAGCTGGCCCCATCTAAGTCACCAATCCACACCCACACAGGTTTCACACCTGACAGGGCCCTGGGCCTGGGGCTTAGCACTTAACTGCTGAAAGTACTTCCACTCAAAAGAAACAAAAGCCATGCTAATGAGACAATTTTGCTTAACAACACACTATGGGAGATTCGGTTTGCAATACCCAATTGTTTATTGTCATCGAGTTGGTTCAGTCCTGTCTTTTTCTTCACAGCTATTTGGGGATTTCTTGGCAAATATACCAGAGTGGTTTGCCATTTCCCTCTCCATCTCATGTTACAGATGAGGAAACTGAGGCAAGCAGGGTGAAGTGACTTGCCCAGGGTCACACAGTTAGTAAGTGTCTGAGGCCAGATTTGAACTCAGGAAGATGAGTCTTCCTGATTCCAAGTCCAGTGCTCTATCAACTGGTCCAAATTTATCATTTCTTTGAATGCAATCACATTCTTTTACATTCCAGAAACAATTTGTTTAGCCATTCCCCAACTGGTGGGCATCCTCTTTTTCTTTCCAGTTCTGTGCTACTATGAATATTTTGGTGTGTTTGGAATCTTTCGGTCATCTCTGACCTCTCTGTGGCGTCTGTCCAGCAGTGAGATCTCTACTTACTGCCTGTGTGACCTTGGCAAGTCAAGACAAGTCGACAAGGATTTATTAAACAACCGACACATGCCAAGGACTGGGTAAACAAAGGCAAAAGATAGTTCCCCTTCCCCTCAAGGAACTAGCAGTCCACTGGGGAAGACAATGTGCAACCAACAGTGTACAAACAAGAGACTGAGAAGATAAATTAGAGGTAAACTGAAGGAAGGCAACAGCACTAAGGGAGATTGAGAAAGACCTCAGTAAGAAGGTGAGATTTTAGCTGAAAACTGAAGAGAGCCGGGAGATGGAGATAAGGAGAGAATTCCAGGCCTGAGGGACAGCCAGTGAGAATGCTCAGGTTTAGGAGATGGACTGTCTTGTGTGAGGATAAACAGGGAGATCAGTGTCCCTGGATGGTAGAATAGATAGAGGGGAGGAAGGTGTAAAAAGACTGGGAAGGTGAGAAGGACCCAGGTCATGAAGGGCTTTAAAACCAAACAGGTGGTTTATATTTGATCCTGAAGCCACTGGAGTTTATAGAATAGAGAAATGGTATGGTCAGACTCACAATTTAAGATGAATCTGATGGCTGATTGGAAAATAGACTGAAGTAGAGAGATTCTTGATACAGGCATGCCCGCTACGTGGCTATTGGTGATAGGAACCTGCATTATCAGGGTGGCAGTGCCAGAGGAGAGAAGATGGGGGTTTTCAAGAGATGCTGCAAAGGTGAAATCATCAGGCCTTGGCACCAGATTGGATGGGGGGAGCGGTGAGAGAGAGCAAGGAGTCCAGGATAACTCCTAGCTTGGAAGCCTGAGGGACTGGGTGAATGATGGTACCCTCTACAGTGATGGGGAAGGTAGTAAGGGAGTAGGTTTGGGGAAGGAAAGTTCCATTTTTTAACATGTTGAATTTAAGATGTCTATGGGACAGCCTTGGGCAACTAGGTAGCACAGCGAATATCATGCCAGGCCTGAAGTCGAGAAGACTTATCTCCCTGAGTTCAAATATGGCCTCAGACACTTACAAGCTGTGTGACCCTCAGCAACATCTGTCTGTCTGTCTGTCTGTCTATCTATCCATCCATCCAACCATCTATCCACTATTAATCTCTTCAATTTATTTATTTATTTTTAAATTCTTTTTTTTTTAATTTTGAGTTCCAAATTATCTCCTGCCTACCCCTTTCCTACCCATTGAGAAGGCAAGCAATATATATAAAGTCATGCAAGACATTTCCATATTAGCCAGGTTGCATTGGTCACAATGGGCCCAATCTTGAAATGGGGCCCTTTTTAGATTGTAAGCTCATACTTCAATCAACAATCTATTGACATTTATTAAGTGCCTATTCTGTCCCAGACAGAAATGAAGACACTTACATTCTGCCTATACTCAAAGACCTTCTGATTGGGTAGAACATGCCCCACACTGACCTTCGAGAACCTAAAGGTACATGGACATCACAATGAGCCACCTAACTGCCTTTCATTTTACAGATAGGGAAACTGAGGCCCAGAGAGGTCAGTTAATTGCCCAAGGTCACAAAGGTAGCGTTTGCCACATCTCTGATCCAGCTGGCTTCCCCCTGTACCACTGGGCCTCCATCATTTTGTCTCCCTTCTCTAAAACTGTGACGTACTCAAAATGGCATCCCTGCTTTCCCATGGCCAGGATGCCTCTCCCGGTCTTTGTTCCCTTCTCTGACACTCTTTCCCCATCCTTGTCTCCATCCATTTCTTTCTCTCTCCGTGTCCAGCCTTGCCAAGCAGCGCCCCCCTCCTCCGCCAATCTCACAGCAGCACTTCCAGCTTCCCTGCTCACATGTTCATTGGAACGGATCATCCGTTTGGGGCCCACTGCTTAGTCAACATGAGAAGCAAGTGCAAAGGATCATTATGGAGCCATAGTTATGTATCCATATGAAAACTAGTGTTTTCTGCAGGAGGGAGAGAAGGACACCCTGCAAACACAACCTGCCAGCTACTGGCCTGGAAGCAGACTGACCTCACGTAATGCTGCTGGAACCAGGCCCTTCAAATCTTTTTTTTCAAATGCTGGGTACATTTTATATCTGTTTTGGTTCATGACATATGCCTCAATAACCATGAGGATATCCAGGCCCAAGGTTTGCCAAGTGGATGATGGAAGCTGGGGCCAGCAAGCTAGTCTATAGCCAGTCCCAAAGACAATTTAACCAAGCCCCCCTCCCCCAGGGCCTCAGTTTCCTAGGGCTTGGACTAGATAGCCTCTGAGGGCATAGGGTTATAGACATGAAGCCAGAAGAGACCTCAGAGGCCAACCAGTCTAACTCTGTCTGAGGTCTAAATATGTAATTCCCCGCTGAGGCCAGCAATATCATCTATGAAGGCATTGCCCATAAAAAAAACAGACCTATCCAGAGGAAGCAGGACAACTGAACAGGCCCAAAGACAGTAAGGGTGGAAAGATGACAAGAACCTCTTCCTTACCAGTCTTCTTACTCTCTTACTGATAGTCCTTCAGCCATTAAGTCTTTGTCATTTAAAGATCTTCAGGTGCTGATTCCTCTCTCTCTGTCTAGGCTTATTTCCCCTTATTATCCCTCCAGGAAAACTAGCCTACTTGCTAATCCATCTCCCACCTCCAAGCCTTTGCAGAGACTGTGCCTCCTGCCTGGAATGCCCTTTTTTCCTTACTTCTCCCTCTTGGAATCTCTAGCTCAAGGATTGTGCTGATCTCAATGGCTAGCATACTCCTCTCCTACCCCCCCCCAAAAAAAAACTCCTTTGCATTTCCTGTGTGTGTTTATTTACATGTGTATATGTTATGTTTAGAACATAAGACTTTTTAAAGCAGAGGTGGCTTCATTTTTGTCTTAAATCCCTCATGACTAGCACAGAGCTTGGCATACAGTAGTTGCTCAATAAATGCTTGTAGACTTCAAAGTCAGCACTTTTTCCTCCAGACCATTCAGATGCATCAGACCTTAGGCATTTGAATGAATGAATGAGCTAATGAACAAATGAATGATTAAAAGAAAAGGCATTTATTAAGTGCCTACTACTCATATGTGTTAGGCATTAAGCTAAGCTCTGAGAATACAACTTCCAGAAATCCTCAAAACAGTTTTTAAAAGTAAATTTAAATTTATCTTTTGTTTTCATATCATCTACATTACGCTAGATATCCTACTATCTCCCTCATCCAAAGGGCTATCCTTGATAACAAAGAATTTTTCAAGAGAGAATTAAAAAAAAATGGTCCAGCAAAAAATAACCAACACATTGAAAGAGTCTAACAATGTATGTAATATTTGAAATCTACAAGTCCCTGACATTTGCAGAGAAGTGAAAGGTTAGGGATAGATGTGAGAGCCACCCGCCCACATTTCTTCCTTGGAGACAATCTTGATCATTAATTATTTTGTGGTTGTTCTTTTAAATTATACAGTTTTAGTCATTGTGTGTGTTGTTTTCCTGGCTCTGCTTATTTTATTTTGTCTAAGTTCATATAAGTCTTCCTATGACTCCAGGCTCTTCCTATTCACCATTTCTCACATCTCAGTAATATTCTATTATTCCATTCGTGACCATGGTTAGGTTAGCCATTCTGCAATCAATAGGCATCTCCTCTGCTTCCAGGTCTCTGCTACTGCTAAAACAGCACTCTAAATATTTCAGTGTGTGTAGGCACTTGCTTTTTTGCCATTGATCTCCTTGGAGTTTATTTCTAACAATAAAATCTCTGGGTCAAGGGACATGGAAATTTTAGTCACTTTCTTCATGTAATTCCAAATTGCTTTCCAAGAGGTTTGGACCACTTCATAAAAGGGAGACGATGTGGTCAAGGATATTTTGGTCTTGGGCAAAGGTGGGGAACCTTCGACCTCAAGGCCACATGTGGCCCTCTAGGTCCTCAAGTGCAGCCCTTCGACTGAATCCAAATTTCACAGAACAAATCTCCTAAATAATAAGATTTGTTCTATAAAATTTGGACTCGTAAAAAGGCCACACCCAAGGATCTAGAAGGCCACATGTGGCCTTGAGGATGCAGGTTCCCCACCCCTGGTCTAGGGAATCACAAGCATGATGTATATAAGACACTCCAATGGTGTATGTTTTCCAGAAGCAATAACATTCCATCGATGATTATGCCTTGAGCAAGATATGGAAAGGAAGTATGGGGAAGGCTGATGCGTGTGTGGCAGCAGAGTAGATAGGAAGATGGCTGGGCTGGATGGCCCATGAAGCATGGTATGATCTGGCCCCAACTGCATATGGTACAGTAGGTCAGTACCCATTCACTCAATTACCAATCCAGATGTCTCAGCCCCAGCGCAAGAGTAAGAAAGCTGAATGGAATGGCTCAGCTTCCTTAGGAATTGGCATGCTTTTCAGTGGAGTCACTTTGGAGATCTGGACATTTGCTGGAAAGGTACTAATGCTCGAAAGATTTCCGGGCTTCTGTTTGGGAACCATTGGCAGAGTCAGGTTGCAAGCCAAGCGAGACAATTGGTCTCATTCCTTTAGAGTTGTAGCTTGATTCTGAAAGGTATTTGTTGGTTTTTGGTTTTGTTTTTTACCAGGAACATTGATATCCCCATCTCCTTCACCTACTTGCCTCTCAGTGACTTCTGCCTGTATCTAAAAATTAAATCCTCCATTCAAAGGATGAGGACTTGGCCCCATCAAGAAACATTTTTAAAGAAAAATGTGATATAAGCTCTGAACAAAATTTCCAAATTTTCCTCCTGAAACTTCAAGATTCTGTTCATTTCATCAGTGTGAGTGGTCTCTCCACTGACCCACATCAAAAAATTCTCAACAACTTTGATGGTTGCAATGATTAGATAATTCATTGACCTGGGGCCAACCCAACAACAAGCCTTGCCCTTCTTGGCCAGAACCATCCTAAGAGGACACAGAGCTGATATGGAACATAATAAATAGAGAACTAGACCTATAGTCAAGAAGACTTGGGTTTGAACCCCATGTAGCAGCTTCATGACCCTAGGCATATCACTTACATTCTGGGCCTGTTTCCTCATTTGTAAATTAAAGGCGACTAGGCTGAATGACTTTGAAGCTCTTCTGGTTCTAAATCTAGGATCTTAAGACCCATACCTGAAGCCATTCTAGCTTGGGATTACTAGCTTAGAGTATCCCTGTAATCCTCATTTGCTTTACAACTTCCCTAGAATGCAGTTTGCTGCCTTGTGGTAGGAGTTACTTAGAGTCTGTATGGTCAGTCAGTTCAGCAAACATTTATTAAGCATGTATGAAATAGGCAGGTAAGGTGGTGCAGTGGATAGTGCCAAGGGCTTAGAAATTCATCTTCTCATGTTCAAATCTGGCCTCAGACACTTACTAGCTGTATGACCCTAGGCTGGGGCGGGGGCGGGCAAGATGGTTAATGCTGAGAACTTTTGAACAGGTGTGCTGGCAAAGTGACCTGAGAGTTTGTGATAAAACGTAGTCTGGAGTTTGAGTCTGCAGAGGTTAGTAAATTTAGTGTTTCATTTGAGTAACTGTGTGGAAGCAGAGGAAGTGATTAATGGAGGACCCAACCATATGAAAGAGAGTATTCAGTTTGGACTAAGTGATTAGTAGTGAGAGACGGAGAGACCGAGCTTCATGGGCTGGATGTCTGAATCTAAGTCCCTAGGCAGTGTGAAGATATGTTTCAGGACTTCAGAGGAGTCCTCCTGTCTATTCTGTTTTCCAAAGGAGTGAATGCATTTTGGGCTGTAGTTTGCTAGGGAGAGTGTGTCTTGGAGTGGAGGCTGGAGAAAGAGGTTCTAGGACTCTGGGTTCTGGTGCCAGTCTTCATGAAGTGATAGAAGTATTCAGAGAACCATGAAGATAAGCCCTAAGAACGAGGATTTTTAGAAGTGTGGTTTTTGTTTGTATGATGGCTGTGAGGAAGCCTACGGACCCATCTCAGAATGATGGTCTTAAATGAATAGGATTACAAAGGAAACCAACTATATCAAAGTATAATTATCAAAATGTTTTTTTTAAAGTTTACAGACTTTTGGAACTCAAAATCTTGTAAAAAAAACAAATGCTAAAAATTTTCTTGACATGTAACTGGGGAAAAAATAAAATACTATCACAATCCACAGAGGCCTTAGATTACCATCATCCTGACACTCTGGGATTGTTGGGGGAGGGGCACAGCAACATAAGCAGCCCCAGAGGGTGAGAGTGTTTGTGAATGGATCTTCGTCATGAAAAACCACAGATTGGTATGTCTATAGGCTTTTTATCATTCCTGGACCCTTCTGACATCCAGTGCAGAGGAGGAAGAGAGTTCTAAAAGCTAATATCCATATATCATATTATCTTTAGCTGTACAAGGTGCTTCCTAGGCTTATAGACCAAGAACTACAAGAGACCTCAGAGCTGTTTCAAAATTAATGTTAGAACAGAGTGGGAACTCTTCCCACTGGGGCAGCTGAGAATTCATCTACTCCTTCATGTGCAGGGCAGTTCTTGTCCATCAAGCCTATGAAATGGGTCTATCCAGGGCCCCCCAGGCCTTCCTCTGCTTTCCTCGATACGCTGTGGCTACCACACAAGATACCATATTTGATATTTTGAGGCTACCATGCAAAGAAAAATGGAAAACTATCCCTGCTTCCAAGGAGCATGAATTCTAACGCTTGGGCTCCATCACCTGTTAGCCCTCATGCATGACTATATATCACCTTCACCTGCATGCCCTCCTTCTCTGGCCATCAATGTAGAAAAGATATTGACTAAAGGTAGTGGGAGGTCTAGTCTGTCCATCTACGCACAATGATAATTTGGTCAGGAAAGTACTCAAGTTCGAATCCTCCTTCAGACTCTAGCTGCATGACCCTGAATATATCACTTTACTTGTCTCAGCCTCGATCTCTTTATCAGTAAAATGAAGGTAGTACCTACTACAGAGGTTGTAAGGGGGCAGCAGGTGGCACCATAGAACACAGAGCCTTGGGAACTCTTCTTCCAGAGTTCAAATCTGGCCTCAGACACTCACTAGCTGTGTGACCCTGGGCAAGTCACTTAACTCCTATTTGCCTCAGTTTCCTCATCTGTAAAATGAGCCAGAGAAGAAAATGGCATCTTTGCCAGGGAAAACCCCAAATAGGATCACAAAGAGT
Source organism: Phalanger gymnotis (assembly GCA_028646595.1). Lineage (NCBI taxonomy): Eukaryota > Metazoa > Chordata > Mammalia > Diprotodontia > Phalangeridae > Phalanger > Phalanger gymnotis. Next base: position 242,486,275 of record CM053623.1, read on the forward strand.
TGGACACAACTGAACAACACTGTGGGGTTGCCATGAAGAAGCAAATGAGATAACATTTGAAATGCTTCGCAAATCTGGAAGTGCTAATTGCATTTTACTCTTAGCGGATGATGCAAAGAAATCAAGAGTTGGGGATTTTTTTTTTAAATGAAAACACAGAAACTACTTCAGGTAAAAAAACCCATTTCATCTCTTGCCACTGCCACCCTTTCATCTCTCTAGGCCCAAGTTTCCTCATCTGTAAAATGAAGGTGCTGGACAAGGTCACAAAGCTGTAAATATAATTACGATAATATAATAATATGATAATAATAAATATAATTACAATAATTAATTATTATTATACTAATAATAGCTGGCATTTGTATAGTACTTTAAGGTTTGCAAAGCGCTTCACAAACATCACCTTATTTTATCCTTTCAACAATCCTGGGAGGTAGGTACTATTATGACCTCCCTTTTACAGGTGAGGAAACTGAGGCAAACAGGTTGAGTGACTTGCCTGGGATCACACAGCTAGTAAACATCTTAGGTGGGCTTTAAACTCCGGTCTTCCTGACTCTAGGCCCAGCTGTCTATCCACTTTGCCACCTGGCTTCCTCTATTCTTGCCCATCAGAGATGTGGCAGTCGTGAAGGAAGAAGGTAGAAGATTATGGACAGTATTGGTTCATAAAATGGTGGAGGACATTGGAAGGGAGATGTGAGTCTTTCTAAAGGTTGGCATGAGGCCTACTTAAATCAGATCATCCCAAGAGGGTTTGACAGTGCGATGAGGCATCATTGGGCTATCCTTTTTACCCATCCCTCCTTCCATTTCTTCATTTTGCTCTCTAGAACACTGGGCAGAAGTCACATTGTGTCACCTTAGCCTCAGGGATGTTTTGTTTTAAATAGGCAGATCCTACCAATTCTACACGTCACCTGGTAGGCACTTATGAGTGCTGCCTCTCCAGAGCCTGGGAACCCAGGCTGGGACCAGAGAGTGGGCATGGAGAGCCTCTAGAGAAGTCTCCTACCCATAGCCCATTGGTTTCCCAAAAGTTTGTGACCAAACTCCTCAAAAGGAAGTTATCTGTCATCTATATCTTCCCATCCCCAGTGTCCAGTAGAGTTCCTTCTACACAGTAGGTGCCTAACAGATGCTTGTTGATAGTAAATTCTCAATCATTATCTGTCAAATGGGTTGATAAATAGTAAGATCCACCCTTTGACCAAATGCCAGGTCCTAAGATGACTTCATATTCTCTAGTGAAGACCTTTGGGATTATTACCTATTTGAGATTCTTCTTGTCACACTTCTGACTACTTCTCTGCCTGACGATTTGGTTTCCATTAGTGGGACTGCATTTGGGGGCCCTATGAATGGCTGTCCTGCCTACTCTCTCATGTCTAGAGTCAAGGAGAGCATATCTGCATTCTAATGTCAGTGAACATCTGGGTAATCTTGAAGCCTCAACATTTGTTCAACATGTGTACTGGCTCAGGGCCCCCCAGCCTCTCTCCCTAGAGAGCCCCTAGCAGCCACCCCACATTACCCTCCTCCATGCTGCTCTGTCTAAAGGGAAAGAAAGAGTGTGTGTGTGTCACTGTCACTCATTCCGGGAAGTCAGTCCCAGAACACATGCAGCCAGAGTTTATTGGAGCCATGATCTCCCTTCAGTCACCCCCAGACTCCCACATGCAGGAGACCAAGTCAGCTTTGGGGAATTTGCTCCACTGACTCCCTCCCAGCCTCTGGAGAAAGGGTATGAATTTTCAGCATCTTCTCTCCAGCCCTTTTCTGCCTGCCCCTGCTCCCACTGAAAGCTGAGCTAGCTAGAAATAAGGAAAACATTGGGAAGAATCGTGTTGAAAAAACAGTCAATCATGATAGACCTCCCCCCATCCCAAAGCCTTTCCCCTGCTCTGGGGTCTGCATACATCCATTCTACCCTCCTGATAGCGGGTACCCATCCTCTCTTCAATCTTGGGGTTCATTCCACTTATGATCATACCCCCAAAATATTATACAGTTATGATATATAATTAAAATGACCAAAGGAAGAATATAAGAATGAGCCTCCCTGACTTCATCACAGAATACGGGATGATGGGTGTCCCAGACTGCCCGTAACCTTGAACTTGATGGTTATGCTGCTTACTTTGGCTCAATTGAAAAAAAAGAAAGAAAGAAATCTTTATAATGAGGACTAAGCCTCTGGGAAGGAGAAGAACACATTTGGAAATCAAGGTGATTTAAAAGAGAAATCAACAAATATGTCTTTAAAAAATACAGGTATAGGATTATAGCATCTTAAACTGGACAGGTTCTTGGGGAATATCTATAATAATAGTCCATTGCCCTTATTTCATAAATGGATAAACTGAGGTCCAGAGAAAGGAGATGAACTTGGGGTGTTTGACTTAGGGGTGGGAGTGGAGCCATCACATGGGACAGACCCAAGGAACCAAGACAATAAGATCATAGACCAAGAATTTGTAGCGACTTCAAGGCCATTTAGTCCAACCCGCTCATTTTACAGATGAGGAAACTGAGGCCCAGAGGAGTGATGTGATTTGTCCAGGGTCCCACAGATAAGACATCAAATCTCAAACCTAAATCTTCTGATGCCACATGCAGGTCTCTTTCTAACATGATATGATATGATATAACATGATATATAATATAATATAATATGATATGATATGATACGATACGATATGATATAATATGATATAATGTGATATAGTATGATATAAAATATAATACAACAGCATAATACAATAATAACAATACACAGTGGATAGAGTACCAGGCCCAAAGTCAGGAAGACTCATCTAGCCTCAGACACTTACTGGCTGTGTGACCCTGGACATGTCACTTAACCCTGTTTGCCTCAGTTTCCTCATCTGTAAAATGAACCGAAGAAGGAAATGGCAAACCACTCTAGTATCTTTGCCCAAAAAAACCCAAAATGGGGTCATGAAGAGTCAGATGAAGCTGAACAACACCCAATAAAAGACTGAAGACCCTTCCTGTCCACAAAAGCCAACTCTAATGGGTGCCCTGAACCACAGAGAAATCTACCCAGGCACCACCCTGGATCACGGAGGTTTACATGTGAAGCCAATGTGGCCCGCCCTCACACTCCCTGATCTGAGATCATCAGTTGACAACCCAGTCCTAAGTGGGAAGGGAAGGCTTGACAGGTCCATAATGCTAATGGGATACATTTGAAAGATGTTAAACAAATGGCATCCTGGCAAGGCAGGCCAAGGGAAGAGCAGCAATGAGAAAGCCAGATTTTGGTGCTGAGGCCCCCACCTTCAGGATCTTGGTATTCCAAGGAGATGCTGGAAAGAATCTGTGGAGACCCCCATGGGCATTCATGACTCAGACCCTGGAAGGCCTGAGATAAAGCACATTAGCCATGTCAGCCTCATCAGCAGATGACTTTCCTAAGCCTTGAATGTTTATTGAGAGTACTGAGACAAGCCTATTCATCTTTTCCCCTATAAATATGCTATATCTTGGAGCACCAGGGCCTCACACTGAGGTCTCCATAGCAACACGTTCCAAGTTCTTTGGCTCTGACATCAGGAGGCTGAACTTTCCCCAGGCAGAGTCCGAATCTGTGTGATACCATGGAAAGACACCTGAGTTTGGAGTCAGATCTAGGCTTGAATCTTTGCCCTGACATGTAGTATCTGAGTGACTTCAGGCACGATACAAAAGAAGGCACGGTCTCGAGCCTTAAGGAAATCCTAGATCTGGGCCAGGGGTTGTGTCCTGGACACAGTCTGGTGAAGCCTATGGACCCCTTCTCAGAAGCATGCTTTATTGCCTACATTCATCATTTAAGGGAATGCTAAATTTCAGTTAGAAGTTATTGAAAATACAGATGTAAGTGATTTTTTGTGTGTGTGTGTGTTCAGACCTTGAATTCTCTCCTTGGACCCCAGGTTAAAAATCTCCAATTTGGAGTTAGCAGTGACCTAAACTAAGGGACCTTGGAGGCCATCTAGAGTAACCGCCTCATTTTATAGGAAGGGAAACTGAGGCCAAGGGAAATCATACATGCTCAAATGCCAGCTAAACCAGCTCCCTCATTTTACAAAAGGGAAAACAGGCCCAGGGAGTAAATGCTTGCCCCAAGGTCCTATAGGATAGATCCAAAGAATCAAAAGGAAACGATCATGGATCTGGAAGGGATCTCTTCAAAGTGCACCCTCCTTAGATCACAGGAAACTTTAGCCCAGGGAGAGACTGACTTGTCCAAGGTCATACAAGCAGAAGGAAAATACAAGGTCCGTGAGATGCACAATCAGTGCGACCTTGTGTGTGTTCACCCAAGTGTGTGAACACTTAAGCTCCCTGAACCTCAGTTTCCTCATCTGTAACAGGAGATTGGACTAGACCTCTGAGGTCTGATCTATGGTCCTGCTTAGCACCAACCATAGCTTATATTCCTGTAAGACTATGAAGCTCACAAAGCACCTTCCAGGCAACACTTCCATGCTGTAGTGAGTTTTTGTTCTTATTTCCAGAATCGTTTCATAGATGAGGAAGTGGTCATGCAGCTGGTAAGGTTCAGAGCTGGAATTCCAGCCTAGTTCTCACTCTTTATTACCCTTCCTTGCCACAAGGCTAGGGTAACCTCATAAAAGACAGAGCAAAGGAGGGTGGCGCTGTGGATAGAGTCAGGAAGATTCACCTTCCTGAGTTCAACATCCACCCTCAGCCACTTACTAGCTGTGTGACCCTGGGCAAGTCACTTAACCCTGTTTGCCTCAGTTTCCTCATCTGTAAAATGAGCTGGAGAAGGAAATGGCAAATCACTCCAGTATCTTTGCCAAGAAAATCCCAAATGGAGTCAGGAGAAGTTGGACACAAGTGAACAACAAAGGGAGTGTGGGGTGTTTAAAGTGATGGGAAAAGTAAAAAGAAGAGTTTGGGAACACGGCTAAGAATTTGAAAGGGTTGTGAGTAAAATTCAAGGAGATATTTGTATGACAGAGGTTCAAGCACCAGGACTCCCCAAGCCATGCCTCAGTGGCATTTCCTATGGGGAATTCAGGAAGGGCACAGAGTTGGCCTCCCCCAACACTTTCCCATGGGTGAAAGCAGGTTAAAGTGCACATCAAAGGCTGTATTGAATAAGAAAAGAAATCTCAAAAGGCCAATAAGTAGGGAGTTTAAAAGTTTTTTCTTGTCTCGTGGAGGGGAGAGGAAAGAAAAGCAGGGCATGAATTGATTTATACACAAAAGTCTGGGGTTTCTCCTTCCAGTCACATTTTTTTTAATTTTAAAAAATGTCAGTTGATATTTTTTGTTTTTATATCAGTTTAATATCCAAATATGTCCTTCACCTCTCTGCTACCCAAGGATCTATCCCTTGTATAAAGTTATTTTTTTTTAATATAAGAAAAAAATCAGCTCACCAAAACCAACGTATCACCCAAGGCTGACAGCCTATACGTAAAGGGTATTTCACACCCATAATCGCCCACCTATGCAAACGACGTGTATCATTTTTCATCCCTTCTCCAGTGCCAATCGACAGACATTTATTTTGTACCTCATAGGGGTACAGCATGGATCAGAGACTTTAGAAGTTCAGATAAGACACAATCTCTGCTCTCATGAAGCTACTGTGGCTAGAGGGGAGGGTGGAAGTTGGTACCAGGATAAGCCTGGGGACAAATCCCAGCTCAGACTAGCTGGGAAATCTTGGGCAAGCCGCTTCATCTTGGAGACTTATGTATGAAAGGGGGGAATCTCCTGGAGGGAGATGATGTGTCAACTTCAAAAACCCCTTAGAAATGAGAGCCCCACCCAGACTTCCTTGGTTACCTCCTCTTGGCATGAGCCCCTGACTGTTAAAGACCCTTTGTCCAGATCTTTTTCCATGTTTGTGAAATGAGAGCACTGGAGAGTCCCTTTGGGCCCCGCATCCTGGGCTTCAGGTCCGCACCCCCCTATCCGCCCTGAGTGGCTACAAGCCCCACAGTTCCTTCTCACTTTGTTTCTCTGTGGGAGGGCCCTCTGCCTCCAGGTATGGCCTCTGAGTCTTAATTGTCTCCATCCCTCTCCTAAATACCTCCAGCTGCTCTGAGCCACTCCTCCCAAGAGCTTCCTGGCTCTGAAGTCTTGAGGCCATTGTGCGAAGCAGGGGGAAACCTCTGGCCCCACACAGTGGCTAAGAGTGCCTCCGACATAAAGTCAAGAGGACTTGGGTTCAAGTTCTAGCCTTTACAGGTAGTGAGCCTCTATTTCCTCATCTATAAAATGTAGATACCTACTTATATAATCTTGGGGAATTCATATTACCTTAATAGTTCTCAGTTTTCTCTTTGTAAAATTAAGGGATTGGGCCAGAAGGACCCTGGGGTCCTTTCCAGCTCCAGATCTCTCAGTTTCCCCCTTTTAACTTTCCATTCTTCAACCAAAAAGGACCATCCAGGTGGAGATTGAATAGCCAGCCTAAACCTGATCTGATTCCCATAAGGAAATGCCCTTCTCACCCAAAGCCACTGAAACATGTTTCCTTCAGCCCCAAACCCAAGGCAGACAGGTAAACTAGCTAATAAGCCTTGGGGTAAAGGCATCTTAAAAGTTGCTTCAACTCCCATTGCTTGCCCAGGGTCAGTAAAGCTGCAGAGGGCAGTTCTGATTTTATTAGGAGGTTACACTGGGCATCCTCTAGGGTCCCTTACAGACTAAGGTTCTGCGTTTCTACCTGACACAAAAGTAAAGACTGGACTTTGGGGAGGGAGAAGGAATTTTGGAGATGAGGAGGATCAGACCTCAGGAAAACTATACCCCAGAGAACTTCAACTCAAGTGATGCTCCTGAAAACAAATGCTTTTTTTTTTTTTAAATTTAGCACATTCAAACTCACACGAGCAAAAGCATTTTAACTTCAGATGTCAATCAGAGTTCCTAACTAACTTAAAAGTGAAAAGGACTCAGACAGCATCTTCTCAAACCCCTGGATTTTAGACAAAAGGAAAATGAAGAACCTGGAAAATAAGTGACTTGGGCAGGGTTATGCAAGTACTAAGTAAAACGACTCAGTTTTATTCCCAATTCTTCGGACTCCAGATCCAGCATTCTTTTCCCTGGGTCATGTGACTTGCCCAAGGTCACACAACAGATAAGCATCTCCAAGGGATGTTGAAACCAAGGTCCAATGTTGTTCCAGATCTAAGATTAGTCTTTTCCTTCTTGTGTATCCTCAGTTCTTAACACAGTTCTTAGCTCACAGTCATTGTTTAGTCAATTAGTTATGTCCAACTCTTTCCTCACCCCTTTTGGGTTTTAATGGCAAAGATACTAGGGTGGTTTGCTGTTTCTTTCTCCAACACATTTTACAGATGAGGCAATTGAAGGAAATGGGGTGAAGTGACCTGCCTAAGGTCACATAACTAGGAAGTGTCTGAGGCTGGATTTGAACTCAGGTCTTCCAGACTCCAGATCTAATTCCTAGAGCATGGAGAGTGATTTGCCCAAGACCCCAGTGTCAATCCATCCTTTATTAGTTAACTGTTTCTAAATTTGGAGGCACCCGCTAGACTTGAGGAAAGGGGGAGAGAGGAAGCCCATCTTTCCAATCCTTCACCTCCCCTATTTCAGGCCCCATGAACGCTGGGCCCTGCAGGGTGGGCCTGCTTTCAGTTTTGCACATCTTTTCCACCGCACACCAAACTGTAACCAGCCATTATCCGCTCATCTGGGTGCCGTTTCAAGTTAGAACACAGGAAAGGCTTTTTATCTGCGAAAGGAGATATCTTGAAAAGCTGATGAGTGTTCTCTTGGCACCATGCTCCTTGGAAGGCTGCTGCTCGGGCACCTCACATTCCTGGCCGGAGGCATTTCATAGCCATGTGCTCTTTGTGTGCCGAGAATAGCAGGCCGAGGAGTCTGTTTGCGGCTGATGCCTTTGTCTTGAAACTTGAGGGGACCAAGCGCATTGCTCCCTACCTCAGGCAAGACTGCACAAAGGTCCCGGAGATTAAGCATCAGGATCCACCAAGTCCCCGACAGTCTCCTCCAGCCACGGGAATATAAGCGCTAATATCAATTCCTCATGCTGTGGTACGGGAAAGGAATACAAATAGCATCCGAGAACTGGGGTTCAGTTCCCAGGCGTGTTAGATTATTGCCACCTGTATGGCCTTGGGAAGGCACTAACTCTCCTAGGGCTCAGTTTCCTCTTCTCTAAAAAGAAGAGGTTAGAGTAGGTGACCCCTTCAGGCGCTAGCCCAGAGCTCTTACCCTGTGCACATCTTGAGACTGTTGGCTTTCCATTAAGAAGTTCTTCAATTCACATAAATCTTTCCTAAAGCTCAGATCTGACCAACTCACTCCCCTTCAATAATAGTCCCACTGGCTCGCTATGGCCTCAAGGATAAAATAAAGACACCTCTAGCAGGTGTATAAAGCCCTCCGCCACTGGGCTCCAGCCTCTCTATCCAGCCTGGTCTTCGCACACTCTGTGTAGCCAGATTCCTCTCCTTTCTGTTCCCAATCTCTCCTGTAGATATCATTTGTACAAAGCTGCTTGAATGCTGTCTACCTTCATCAGACTGGGAGTTTCTTGGGACCAGGGACTACCTTCTTCCTTTCTCCCCCTCCTCCCCCATCCTCCTTCCTTCCCCAGTCCTCAGCCTAGTTCTGGTATGTCACTGACTTGACACTTTATGCAGTGTCTGGCACACAGCAGGCACTTAAATGTTAGCTGACTTGACTTGGTCTCCATATCTTTGCACTCCACGCCCAGAATGGTTTCCTCCTCATCTGTACCTCTTGGAATCCCTCCCTCCCTCCCTCCCTTCCAGCCTCATCTCACCTCAAGGGTCACTTTCTCCCCAACCTCTCTTATTCTGGTTCTCCTACAACCTCCCAAATTAATTAGCATTTACTTGGTGTGCTTTGTTTCCACTGGTAGAATGGAAGCTGCTTGAGGGCAGAGTGTTTGTTCCCCCGGGACCCAGCACAGAGCCTGCTAAAGAGAAGGGTTTGTTTGTTTTTAATCCAACTCTGAGTTTGTGGAGAGTCTTTTGGTGGGATAAAGGAGACTAGAGAGAGGGTGACAAGAGAAATTTAGGCAGTCTTATAAACAGAGACCTCTGAGATTTTATGAGAAAAGAGAACCAAGCAGCCAGTGGTCAGAGAGGCTACAGAGCACCATGGGTAAAGCGCTAAGTAAGACGAGTCAAGTGCAAATCCTGCTTCTACCACTTTTACTTGGGTGATTATTTAAGTGACTTCATCTCTCCAGACCTCCCTTTCCTCACCTGCAAATTAGGGAAGTGTTCTTTTCCACTGTAAGGTGAAGGTGCTGGGCCAACTGGCTTCTGAGGGTCCCTTCTCTCGCCACATCTTTCATCCTTAATCTACAGCTTTAATATAACCTTAGGATTGGGTGAGGCTGCCTAACTTTGTGTTAGAAAAAGGCTATTCCATTCCCAAGTTCCAGATGGGCGCCTTTGCCCCTCCAAAGAGCTCGAGTTAGGGACCCAGAGTGCCCACAGCTGACCACTCCTGGCTCCCAGGAAGGTAGAGACTGATTCATGCTTCAGGAATTCACCAAGGTCTTCATGTTCAGGTGAAATGTCTGTCTCGAGAAGAAGGGCTTAGTAGCGATCTCAGGATCTTTTATTTCCCATTGGCCAAATCGTGAAATGTGAGAATTTAGTTCAGCCAAAGACACGTCTCCGCAGCCTCAAAGACCCCAAAACGGCTCGCAACGGCATAGAGTCCCCTGATCTGATTCTATGGATTGGGACAGAAGGTGGGCCAGCCTTCCCTTAGTGGAAAGTTGGGTGCTTATAGAAAACATTTAGCCTCTTGAGAGGGGGACAGGCATTGATTGGCTCAGATTGAAAAAAGCTCATTCCAGCCTGTCACCTCCTTTTAGACAACTAATGGAAGGAAGAAGGCAATAAAGTGTTTATATAGAGCCTGCTATGTGCCAAGGGCTGTGCTAAATGCTTGTTATGAATATTATCTTATTTGTTCCTTATGAGGTAGGTGTTATTTTTATCCCTATTTTTATAGAGAAGGAAACTGAGGCAGGTAGAAGTTAAGTGACTTGTCCAGGGTCACACAACTAATAAATGTCTGAGGCTGAATTTGAACTCGGATCTTCCTGACCACAAGCCCAGTCTACCTCACTGCCTCAAATCCCCCAACTCAGGTCTTCCTGACTCCAAATCCATGATAGCATGCTGCCTTGGACAAGTGACCCCAACTTCTGTGAGCATCAATTTCCTCATCTATCAAATGAGCAGATTGGACCTAATGGTCATCTAGCCCCAAATGTATGATCCTAAGTAATAATGTACGTAAGTTGTTAGCAAAGTTTAAAGGCAGTCAACAGCACTCATTGAGTTCTTCCTCCGTGCCAGTCACTGAGTTCTCCTCCCCTCTCCCTTTCCCCTCCCCCCTCCTTTCCCCCACTCCTTTTCCCCTCCCCTTCCTTTTCCTCTCCCCTTCCTTTTCTCCTCCCCCTCCTCTTACTAATCTGTTATTGCTTCTTTATACATATATGCACACATCTACCACGTATATATAGAGAGATCTCTATATGTGAGTGTACGTGTATATAGTACTATATAAAAGACCGTTGTCATTCTATGATCCCCCTAACTTTACAGGATCATAAGATCCGGGTTCAACCCCTCACTTTACAATTGAAGAAACAGAGACACAAAGCTGAAGCCACCTTGCCAAAGGTTGGACAGGTAGCAAGTGGAGAAGCTTGGCAATGATCCCAGGTCCTCTACCCCTAAATCTGGGGGCCTTTCCACCACCACATGCAGCAGCCAACATGAGAAGCTGGAGGGCTTACTCTCTCTTTCCTGGGACCCCAGTTGGCCACAAAGCATCCTCATCTGCATTAGAAGCAGAGAGGCCTTTTTATGATGGAGGAATTTAATCTGAGGTGTTGGAAGGCCAACTGTGCCCTGGGTCCTGAAGCAGAGGGAGGCGGTGAGGCCCAGGCCCCCATTCAAATAAGTCCAATGCTTGTGTTAAGAAGACATTGCCTGTGGTGATGAGGAGGAAGCAGAGGTATCTGGAGGTCCCTTTAAGGCTGAACTATTTAGAACTAGGGAATAGGGCTTGGGGCAAAGCAACCCCCCCCCCACTCTCCAGTTGGGGGGAGGCATCATCTATTTTTAACAGATACAGGAGTTCTTCCACAATTCATGTCACATCTCTTCAGCAAATGCAGGGCCCACTTCTTGGCCTCCCACTATGTTTAACATCTCATCGAGACCAGTTCTAAGAGACTTCAGATGGCTCCGGAATACATGGCATTTCTGCTGCTTAAAATAGAGGTGCCTCGTAGCCCTTGAGCTAGGCGTCAACATGCTGGGGACCAGAGAGCTTGGCCTGGTTCAGCTGGCAATTCCAGTGGTAACCACTTGCTCTGTCTCACCATCTCCTCAGCCTTGGCCTCTCTGAAACTGAGTGGCCTGGTTTCTCGTGCCAAACCCAACCCTTCTTGGAGTGCCCCATTCCTATAGCTGTCACCCTCGTCCTAGTCAGAACCTCGGAGTTATAGTCCTGCTCAGACTTTCTTAGCCCCCATACCTCTCTGAAGTATTTTAACAAAGGTTCAGGGGTAAGCATCAAAGCACCTGAGTTGGAATCCCAGCTCTGACCCCAAAGAGATAACGTGGTTATCCCTTTGATTCCTTGGTCCTCAGTCTCCTCATCTGTAAAATGAGGGGTTTGGACTGGATGACCTCTGAGGTTCCTTCCAACACTTTTCTAAGTTTTTATAGTAAGTTCTTTCATCTCTGTGGGCCTCTGTTTCCCCATCTGTAAAGTGAAGGAGTTGGCCTAGACAGCTTCCAAGGTCTCATCCAGCTCTATAGCTATGATCCTCTGATAGCCTCTTAATTCCCACCTTCATTCTCCCCTCCCCCAACCTATCCTCTTAGCATTCTCAGAATCTCAGAATGATATGCCTTGATCTGGTCATGTGACTCTCGTTAAAAAAAAATCTTCAGTAGCTGGATCTTACCTCCTAAATAAAGTTCATGCATGTTTGCCTGGCAAACGCCTCCAGCATTTTTAGTACCTTCTGACCTTTCCAGCCTGCTCTTCTGTTAATCTCTTCCATAAACTCAACGTGCCACCCAAATGGGACTAATCTCCCCCTCCCCTAAAAAAACATGCTATGAGATTTCTGCCTCCACGCTTTTACTCACACGCTTCCCTATGCCTGGAATGCCCTTTCTTTGTCTTTGCCAATTGAATTCCTACCAAGCAGGATATGGTACAGAGAGGGTGGGCTCTGGAATCAAGGGGCATGGGTTCAAATTTTACCTCTGATATTTACTACATGTGGGGGTCACTTATCCTCTCTGGGACTCAGTTTCCTCATCTGTAAAAAGGAAGACATTAGACT
>CM053623.1:242499180-242516122 GCA_028646595.1 Phalanger gymnotis
TCTCTCCCTCTCTCTGTGTGTGTCTGTCTCTCCCTCTCCCTCCCTCTCTCTCTCTTCCTCTCTTTCCCTCTCTTCCCCCCTTCCTCTTTCTCTCTGTTTCTCCCTCTCTCTTTCTGTCTCTGTCTCTCTCTGTCTCTGTCTCTGTCTCTGTCCCTCTGTCCCTCCGTGTCTCTCTCTTTCTGTGTCTCTGTGTGTCTCTGTGTGTGCCTCTGTGTGTGTATCTGTCTCTCTCTGTGTCTTTCTCTGTGTGTGTCTCTGTGTGTGTGTGTGTCTGTCTGTCTGTCTGTCTCTGTGTGTGTCTCTGTGTCTCTGTCTCTCCCTCTCTGTGTGTGTGTCTCTGTCTCTCCCTCTCCCTCTCCCTTCCTCTGTCTCTCCCTCTCCCTCCCTCTCTCTCTCTTCCTCTCTCTTTCCCCATCTCTTCCCCCCCTCTCCCCCTCTGTGTGTGTGTCTGTCTCTCCCTCTGTGTGTGTGTGTCTCTGTCTCTCCCTCCCTCTATCTCTCCCTCTCCCTCCCTCTCTCTCTCTTCCTCTCTCTCTCCCTCTCTCTTTCCCTCTCTCTTCCCCCCCCTCTTTCCCTCTGTTTCTCCCTCTTTACCTCTGTTTCTCCCTCTCTCCCTCTCTCTTTCTGTCTCTGTCTCTCTCTGTCTCTGTCTCTCTGTGTCTCTGTCCCTCTGTCTCTCCATGTCTCTCTCTTTCTGTGTCTCTCTCTGTGTGTCTTTGTGTGTGCCTCTGTGTGTGTGTGTGTGTGTCTGTGTCTCTCTCTGTGTCTATGTGTGTGTGTGTGTGTCTGTCTCTGTGTGTGTCTCTGTCTCTGTGTGTGTCTCTGTGTCTCTCTCTCTGTCTGTCTCTGTCTTCCTCTCCCCACTTCCATGAGCTTGGAAAGGTAGACATCCTTATTAGGCAATGTCGAATAAGCAGGACATTGAGTGCAGGGAGTCACGGAAAATGTGGGCTGCCTGTAGAGAACCCTCATGAGAATGCCTTCCTTTCACACTTATTCCCACCACTGCTTGGTACTGTGTGTCATTTTTTCATGTTGACATCATCTCCCCACCTGCATAGATTCTCCTGGGCAGGGTTGGCATTTTCTCCTTCTCTCTGTCGCCTGTAGGTATTGTTAGCACAATCCTTGTACATAAGTGGGCACTTGGTAAAAACTAGTTGATAAGGGTCAGAGAGGATGCTATCTAAAATCTCAACTAGTTCTAAATCAAAGATTTAGCCCAGGAGTGGGGAACCTGCAGCCTCAAGGCCAAATGTGGCCCTCTGGGTCTTCAAGTACTACTCTTGGATTAAATCCAGTCTGCACTTGAAGCTTCACACACAGGTTCCCCACCCCTGCTTTAGCCTCATAGTCCTGTTTTTCAGAAAGGGGAAGATGCTAGATTCTTCAAATTATAGGCCAGTGAATTTAACCTGATTCCTGGGTTCAAACAAAGCTACCCCCAGAGACTAAATTAAAGGGTCAATATGTGAGCTCTTCAGAAGGGAAGAAGTGATCACTAAGAACCAACAAGGGTTCATTAAGAATGATTGCATCATAGATTTAGTGGTAGAGGAGACACTGTTGGTCATCTCATTCAACCTTCGCCCTCCCCATCCCCACCTTTTTAACAGACGAGTCATGCCAGACTAGTCTCATTTCCATGTGGGGCCATGGAAAGGGCACTGGTTTTGGAGTCAAGTCCATGCTGGCCCCTTGTGTTAGCTAGTAGGCCACTCATCCTTCTAGGCCTCAGGTTTCACAGATATAAAAAAGCTGAGGTTTTACTAGATGGCCTTTCAGATTATTTCCATCTTTAGACCAATGATCCTGGTCTTTGCGGGGGGGGGGGGGGGGGGGGGGGGGGGGGGGGGGGGGGGGGGGGGGGGGGGAGGAGGGGAAGGAGGAGGACAAGGTTACTAGTCTTGTTGGAGAAAAAGAATTCCATGAATGTAGCATATTAGAATTTTACAAGGAATGTAATAAAGCCTCTTATAATACCCTTGTTGACAAGATGGAGTGAATTGGGCTGGTTGACAGTACAGTCAGGTAGATTTGGAACTAGTTGAGTGACCAGACTCCAAGAATACCCATTACTGAATTAAGGACAACTTAGAGGGAGGGTCCTCATGAAATGATACAGGAATCTTTATATTTTGTCCAATATTTTTGTCAATGACTTGGATGAAGGCATCTGATTTGTGGATGACACAAAGCTGAGAGGAATAAGTAATATACAGGAGGATGCAAAAAAAGCCCCAAAGGCTAAAACAATACATCAGACCTAATGAGATAAAATTCAGTAGTTGGTTGTCATCCTTCATCCTTGAAGAGGAAGAAAATGGTGTCACTGTGTTGGGGTCAAGGTAAAATTCAGTAAGGATAAATGTAAAGGAATAGTTTTTAGAGTATTTAAAGCTGGAAGGAAATTGGAGACAATCCAATCCAGACCCCTCCTGTATGAGGATTCCAAAGTCAAATGATAGGAGAGTGTAGAGGAAAATATATGGGCAAAGGTTCACATGAGAAAAGACCAGGAGTCCTAGTAGACCACACATGGTCAATATAAGTAAATTTGATTGTAATATGAGCAACCAGTTTAGTGAAGGGCCAGAAAACCATACCACATGAAGACCAACTAAAGGAATTAAGAATGTTCAGTTTGAGCAAGGGAAGACTTGGGGAAAATAGGATTACTCTGATCAGGGGTTGTAACATGGAAGACTCCTTCGTCTTTGCCCCAAAAGGCAGAACTGGAACCAGTGGGAGGAAGCTATAGGGAAGTGGATTTGGCTTAAATTAACTAAAATCTTCCTGCCATTTAAAGTGTCAACAATGGAACGAGTAGCCACAGACTGAGAGTACTGAGGCCATAATTAGATGGCCATTTGTTGAGAGTGTTATGAATCAGGTCTGTGTTGTGAGTGAGGTACTTGGATTGGATGACCTCCATGAGGTCCTTTCCAGCTCCAGCTCTGGATTTTCATGATAACCAACTGAAGTTTTCTACCTCCTCCCTGGGTGTGGGAGGTTAGAGTCCACCTAGAGGCACAAGTCAGTAGCCTGCCAGTAATAAGAATTCTATACCTGATATTGGTGTACTGATATAAAGTTTGCTTTACACAGATTATCTTATTTTAATAACTCTGTGTGATAGGTGCTCAGTTAGATCTTCCCTATTTTACAGGAGAGGAAACTGAGGCATAGAAGGGACTTACCTAGGATCACAGAGATAATAAGTAGGAAGATAGGATTGTAACACAATTTCTCCTGTTGCCAAGGGCAGTGTTCTATCCACTGCTAAATGTTGCCTCTCATGTCTCAGAATCCTGGACTCTTCGGTATCCCTCATGCCTTTTTGTAGCATACGTTACCAGACTCCATTGATCACTGCTTTACAGTAGGAACTATCAGTGATGAAGATGTAACAGGCCATTGATCTCCCAGGAGTCATGACTGACTGTGGCCCATTTGCTGCCACACTCAGAATACAGTAGAGAACCTACTGGTACTGGTGGTACTAACTTCCCCATGTCTCATCTTTACTGAGGAGCTATTACAGAGTGATGTCTCTGAACTTGGTTTGGAAGAAAGCAGCTCATGAAATAAGTTAAGGAAGGCTGTGCCCATAGTGTCTGGCCCAACCTGCCCTTATGTGAGAGTGGGGGGCATGGTGTATTTCACTCCAGGTCATCACCTTGAGCAATGAATGGTCCAGGGGCTTCAGAGCTCTGGAAGAACGTGGATGCCTATTGGATATCCTATTGACTGTTGTGTATTGAGGGATGGCACTAAGGAGTCCAGGCAGTGGTTGGCCACAACTGGTCAAGTCACCAGAAGCAGCAACCCCTAATTAGACCTGACCTAGACTAGTCTTGTTGGGAGAAAAAACAATGGTTCTCAACCACCCAATCAATAAATGATAGAAGAGAAGAAACAATGTCCTCAGCCACATAGGGATCATCAACCAAGAGCTGAGACCTCAGTGGCCACAGTCCTCATTCTGCAGATAAGGAAAGTGAGGCTAAGAGCAGAAACCTGCTTAAGTTCATAGGACAGTTCATATCAGAGGCAGGATGGCAGGTGATTGATAAATGTTTGTTTTAATGAATGATGAATGAAGCATCAGTGTGCCTGGTGTTACCTGATTTTCAGGAATATCTTCTAGGCAAAAATAACCAGACTCTCAAGGAACCCCAACCTATAAAGCAAGAAGGTTAATAAGGCTGAGTAAGACAGGAAACCTTTGAGAATGAGAGCATGAGTCAGATGCTTTGGCAAAGGAGTCCTTCCTTACCAACTCCTTTCCTCCAAGATGAGGCAGAAGGGGCCCCGATATCACCAGCATCCCATCCCAAGGAGCTCTCCTTCCCCAGCAGCCAATGTGCCTGGAAGTATTTACTCCGGGAACCCTGACTGGGTATGATTACTATGAAATCATTCCCATACTATTTTCAATGATTTGTGTGCTGCCAGAGTTAGGAGGGACCCAAATTGCTTTCCCATATGTTCCCTCCTCTGACCAGAGCCTTGCTTACTGCCACTGCACATCCTTCACACCACTGGGGCCTAGGGTGGGGGGGCTCTCAGCTGCTGGTTGAGTCCCTCAAGGATCTGCAGACTGGTACCTCCCTTCTCTCTCTTGGCTCTCTCCAATCAGACTCCCACACTCCTTTCTGGTCTTCACAGTTAGTTCCCTCTCTGTTCCAAGTCAAACAAACTTGCTAGCTGTCCCGCAGACATGCATCCCACATTCTACATCTTTGCTTTTGCCTGGACTCTCACAACAAGAATGCCCTTCTTCCTTCTCACTCCTACCTCATGGAATCCTGAGATTCCTTGGAAGTACCTCCTACTCAGACCCTTTCTTGGTGTACCCATTCATTAACACTCTTCTTGAAGGAGTGGGGTGGGGGCCTAGACTTTTGATTTCACTGATTTAGAGAACTCCCAGGTAAGGAAACTCATTTTACCAATTCAAGTTGGTACTTTCTCTACAACTTAAAATCTTAGCAAGTAGCCTACAGCGGTAAGAGGTTTAAGTGACTTGCCCAGGATTACACAGGTTTTTCTTGTCAGAGTCAGAACTTGAACTCTCCCCAAGTAGAATACAAACTCCCTGAGAGCTAATAGATTTTACTTTTTTTATCCCCAATGCCTTGCACACGATAGGAGCTTCCTAAATGTTTCTTGGATTGAACTAAAATGAACTGAAATGAAGGTCAAAGTAAGCAAAAATCTTTCAGCATTTTTAAATGGAGCAATGCTAATAAATGGCCAAATGAATAGATAGATAAATGGATGAGTAAAATTTTAAAACAAAATTTAAAACTTCCGCAAAGCTAGAAAATAGCATGTTAGCTCATAGGAATTGGGGAGCAGCAGGAAATCCTCTGGTCCCTTGTGAAACAATTGTCACTTAGGTGTCATTGGGGGGCAGGAAATGAGTGATTTGGGGGTAACACTCAGCAAGGCCCCACTTAGCAGCTGTTGATATTGAGCAGATGCCCTTGTGCTGGGCAAATGTAAAACAGCCTTATTTAGTGCATGGAAAAATACTTCCATCAGGTGGAATTTTTCCATCGAGTGAGTTGATAAGTGAACTCAACTGTTTCAACTTGTTCTAAATATTTAACCTTCCTCCCTGCATATTCCCGTTCCCAACCGGCCAGCACATGGGATAGATTGTCTCGGTCATATCCTTCTGCTATTTTGGCCCAGCTAATATTTGCATACACTATACATCCTTCTTGTCTTTGTTTGAGACTCATTCCCTGTCAGTCCTCTCCATTGCCACCATTTTTTAATCTGTAATGCAGGGATCTTTCTTTCCCCTTGCCTTTTTCCTCCCTACCCCCACCCCATCTCTTTGGCATCCTTTCCTACTGCTTCTGCCGAACAGCTGCTTAGAGGGGCTGTTTCTCTCATTGGGCCGCTGCCCCTTATCTCCCAGATGAATAATGTCCCCCTTCACTTCTGTAGCAGCCTGGTGGGCGGCCAATGTGTGAGCAGGATGCTGACAGTTATTGGGAAAACACTTGGGGTCATGGCAGCTGCTAGAAAATTGAAGCCACTACTCCCTAAGAAAACACAGAACCCTTGGCTCCATCACCCTTCTGATAAGAATCGTATAGACCTCACCTGTCTTATTCCTTTATCATCCCAACATGGCAGCCAACTCTGGGAGCCATTGCAACCAGAATAAGTTGTGCAGTTGCTACATTCTCACTGACATTTTTCATTTTCCATCCTAATAGATGGTCCATCACCTTCTAGGTCCACTTCCATTTCAAGGAGTTGTGGTAAGTTACTGAGTACCTTGGAATCTTTATTCTATATCATTTTTAAAGTCATTAATAAGTATGTTTATACTACAATATGGCAAAAAGAAAATAATCAACATATCACTCATATGTAACACACTCTCCTCACCCTACTCTTTGATCTCAGAGAAGGATTTAGTGTACTCCTTCATCCCCAGTGCCTCTTTTTCCATTACTACCTTCCTCTTTTGATTTTCAGTCTATGCAAATTTATCACCCAACCCACTTCCTGGTGGCTATTTACCAGCCCCCAGGACATTCTTTTTTCCTTTTTCAAGTAGTTCAGTCTTGGCTTTTGGTCTTCTCTCCTTTCCAACTCCTTCTCTCATACAGAGGACTTCAACATACTTATTGACATTCTCCCAAACATACTTAGCTTCCTTTTCTTTAATATGCTAATTCCTCCACTTTATTTTACCTACTCTTAAGGATGGCCATGCCCATGTTCTTGCCATTTCTCCCACATATTCCATTTCCATGATCAAGAATTAAATTTCCATTATCTGATTATAATTTATCTTTTTATCTCTTCCTATGCTTTCTCCTAAAGCTATTCTCTTAATGAATGCTTGTCAATTGATTCAATTCACCCTCACTGTCACCACCACCATCCCACTTTTCCTCTACTCTTCTTTCCCAGTTCATCAACCCATGCTCTCTCTACACATTCCTCCTTTCCCAATACCTACCCCTCAGTGAACTAGTTCAATTCTATACTGTTGTCTGTTTTTTCATACTTTTCTCCCTTGTCCTATCACTGATCATGCCTTGCCAAACCCCATCTCTGGATTACCCCACCACCACCTACCTCTTCCCTGCTTGCTCATGTTACTGAATGAGAGAAAATTACACAATTGTGTTGACTGGATCTTATCTGGGCCATTCACAGAGCAAAGCAATACATTTGTCCTTTTGCTCTACCATGACTGATCCACCCTCCTTTCCATAGCACATCTTCAAAATTCCTTGCTTTTCTCCTTAAGCCTCCCACAAGACTCTCTCACCCTGTCCTTTTATCTGACAACTTTAATTCATACTTGACAGAGAAAATCAGTTGCATCTTCAGAAAGCATTCTCTTCTTCTCTTATCTCATCCTCCTGAATTCACACTCCCCCCATCACCACGATTTCCTTCTTCACTCTATTCTTGAAGAGATGGCTCTCTCTTCTCCTTTCATACTGCCCTTTCTATTATCTTCAGTCTTTAATCTACTATTCTGTTTCCTGGTTCCTATTAGTATGCCCACTCTTCTATAAGCTCAGAAAAAAAAAAGAAAAAAGGAAGAAAATGTGATCCTACCATCTCTGATAGGTATCATTGCATATCTGTCCTTCTTTTCTCCAACTCCTTGAGAAAACCATCTATATTCAGTGACTCTTTCCTCTCTTTTAATTCTCTTAACTCTATGTAATTTCACTTCCAAACTCTCCATTCAATTAGAACTATCCTTTCTAAAAGTACCAATGATCTTTAATTAGCGAGCCTACTGGCCTTCTCTCGTGCTCCATCCTTCTCAGTGTCTTTGTAGATGTTGACATTGTTGGGCACCTCATCCTCTTATACACATTCCTTAGGGTTTTCACAACACTATTTTCTCTTGGTTTTCCTCCTTCTTCTCTGACCACACCTTCTCAGAGTCTTGCTGGATCATCATTGATATCAAATACACCCTATGGGTATTTCCTTTTTTTTATTTTTAGTTTACAACATCCAGTACCACAAGTTTTTCCATTCCAAATTTTCTCTCCCTCCCTCTCCTCCCCACTAACCCCCAAGACAGCATGTAATCCAATACAGGTTCTACATATACCTTCACAATGAACTTATTTATATAGTAGCATGGTTGTAAAGAATAATTATAACCAATGGAATGAATCATGAGAAAGGAGAAATGAAACCAAAAAAAGAAGGGAAAAAAGAGAGAGCAAAAAGTTTTCCTCAGTCTGCATTCAGACTCCATAATTCTTTCTCTGGATATGTATAGCTTTTTCCATCATGAGTCTTTTGGAGCTGTCTTTGATCCTTGCATTGAGGACAAGAGTCAAGTCTAACAGAGTTAGTCCTTACAGCTACTGTGTGTCTATAATTATGTATAGTGATCTCCTGGTTCTGCTCCCCTCACTCGGCATCAGTTCATATAAGTCATTCCAGGTTATAATGAAGTCTGTCTGCTCCTCATTTCTTATAGCACAATAATATTCCATTATATTCATATATCACAATTTGTTTAGCTTTTCCCCAATTGATAGGCATCCCCTGATTTTCAATTCTTTGCCACCACAAAAAAAGCTATTATAAATATTTTTGTACATACAGGTCCCTTTACCACCTGTATGATCTCTTTGGGATACAGTCTTAGAAGTGGTATTGTTGGGTCAACGGGTATGCACATTTTTATAGCCCTTTGAGCATAGTTCCAAATCGCTCTCCAGAATGGCTGGATCTGTTCACAACTCCACCAACAATGTAACAATGTTCCAATTTCCCCATATCCTCTCCAACATTTGTCATTTTCCTGTTTTGTCATGTTAGCCAATCTGACAGGAGAGATGTGGTACCTCAGAGTTGTTTTGATTTGCATTTCTTTGATCAATAGTGATTTAGAGCGTTTTTTCATATGACTATAGATATGTTTAATTTATTCCTCTGAAAACTGCATGTTCATATCCTTTGACCATTTCTCAATTGGAGAATGACTTGTAGTCCTATAAACTTGGCTCAGTTCCCTGTATATTGTAGATATCCTTTATCAGAGACACTGGTTGTAAAGATTTTCTTCCAATTTTCTGCTTCCCTCCTAATCTTTGTTGCACTGGCTTTGTTTATACAAAAACTTCTCAATTTAACATAATCAAAGTATCCATTTTGCATTTTGTAATGTTCTGTATCTCTTGTTGGGTCATGAATTCTTCCCTTTCCCATAAATCTGACAGGTAACCTATTCCTTGCTCTCCCAAATTGCTTATAGTATCAGCCTTTATTCCTAAATCATGAATCCATTTTAACTTTATTTTGGTACACAGTGTAAGATATTGATCTATACCCACTTTCTGCCATACCATTTTCCAATTTTCCCAGCAGTTTTTGTGAAATAATGAATTCTTAGCCAAGAAGCTGGATTCTTTGGGTTTATCAAAGAGTAGATTGCTATAGTCATTGACTACTGCATCTTGTGTACCTAACCTATTCCACTGGTCCAGCACTCTGTTTCTTAGGCAGTACCAAGTCATTTTGATGACTGCTGCTTTATAGTAGAGTTTAATATCTGGTATGGCTAGGCCACCTTCCCTAGTATTTCTCTTCATCAATTCCCTTGATACTCTGGACCTTTTGTTCTTCCAGATGAATTTTGTTATTAATTTATCAAGCTCTGTGAAGTAATTTTTTGGTAGTTTGATTGGCATGGCACTGAATAAATAAATTAATTTGGGTAAAAATGTCATTTTTATTATATTAGCTTGGATTAACCATGAGCAATTGATGTTTTTCCATTTATTTAGATCTGGCTTTATTTGTGTGAAAAGTGTTTCATAATTACGTTCATATAGGCCCTAGGTTTGTCCTGTCAGGTAGACTCCCAAATATTTTATAGTGTCTGTAATAACTTTAAATGGAATTTCTCTATCTCTTGCTATTGGGGTTTGTTAGTAATGTATAGGAATGCCGAGGATTTATGTAGGTTTATTTTATATCCTGAAACTTTGCTCAAGTTGTTAATTATTTCAAGTAGTTTTTTACTCGATTCTCTAGGATTCTCTAAGTAAATCATATCATCTGCAAAAAAGTAATAACTTAGGTACTTCTTTGCCTATTCTAAGTCTTTCGATTTCTTTTTCTTCTTTTAATGCTAAAGCTAACATTTCTAGTACCAAATTTAATAATAGGGGTAGTTATGGACATTCTTGTTTCACCCCTGATCTTACTGGGAACGGATCTAGCTTATCCCCATTACATATAATGCTTGCTGATGGTTTTAGGTAGATGCTACTTATGGTTTTAAGGAAGACTCCATTTATTCCTATGCTTTCTAGTGTTTTTAATAGTATTTTGTCAAAAGCTTTTTCTGCAACTGTTGTAATAATCATATGGTTTCTGTTAGTTTTATTGTTGATATGATCAATTATGCTGATAGCTTTCCTAATAATGAACCAGCCTTGCATTCCTGGAATAAATCCTACCTGGTCATACTATATTATTCTCATGATAAGTTGCTGCAATCTTTTTGCTAATATTTTATTTTAAAATTTTGCATCAGCATTCATTAGGGAAATTGGTCTATAATTTTCTTTCTCGGTTTTGGTTCTTCCAGGTTTAGGTATTAGTACCATATTTCTGTCATAAAAAGAATTTGGTAAGACTCCTTCTTCACCTATTTTCCCAAATAATATATAAAGTATGGAAATTAATTGTTATTTAAATGTTTGATAGAATTTACATGTAAAACCAACTGGGCCTGGAGATTTTTTTCTAGGGAGTTCATTGATGGCTTGTTCAATTTCTTTTTCTGAGATGAGGTTATTTAGGTATTTTATTTCCTCTTCTGTTAACCTGGGCAATTTATATCTTTGTAAATATTCATCCATTTCCCTCAGGTTGTCACATTTATGGGCATACAATTGGGCAAAATAGTTCCTAATTATTGTTTTAATTTCCTCTTCATTGGAGGTGAATTCACTCTTTTCATTTTTGATACTGGTAATTTGATTTTCTTCTTTTTTTTAATCAATTTGACCAAAGATTTATCTATTTTATTGTTTTTATTTTCATAAAACCAGATCTTAGTTTTATTTATTACTTCAATAGCTTTCTTGATTTCAATTTTATTAATCTCTCCTTTGGTTTTAAATATTTCTAATGTGGTATTTAATTGGGGATTTTACATTTGTTCTTTTTCTAGCTTTTTCAGTGGGCATGTACATTTTTTATAGCCCTGTGGCCATAGTTCCAAATTCCTCTCCAAAATGGTTGGATCATTTCACAACACCAACAATGCATTAGTGTTCCAATTTTCCCCACATCTTCAGAATTTGTAATTTTCCTGTTTTGTCATGTTAGCCAATCTGACAGGTGTGATGTGGCACCTCAGAGTTGTTTTGATTTGCATTTCTCTAATCGATATTGATTTAGAGCATTTTTCTATGACTCTAGATAGGTTTAATTTCTTCTGAAAACTGCCTGTTCATATCCTTTGACCATTTCTCAATTGGGGAATGACTTGTAGTCTTATAAATTTGACTGGGTCCTCTCTATATTTTAGAAATAAGGCCTTTATCAGAGACACTGGTTGTAAAAATTCTTTCCCAGTTGTCTTCTTCCCTCCTAATCTTGGCAGCATTTGGCAATGTTTGTACAAAAACTTTTCAATTTAATGTAATCAAAATTATCCATTTTGCATTTCATAATGTTCTCTATCTCTTGTTTGTTCATAAATTCTTCCCTTCTTCATAAATCTGACAGGTAAACTATTCCTTACTCTCCCAGTTTGCCTATATTATCATCCTCTGTATCTTAATTGTGGACCCATTTTGACTTTATTTTGGTATATGGTGTAAGATATTGGTCTATGCCCAGTCTCTGCCATACTCTTTTCCAGTTTTCCCAGCAGTTTTTGTCAAATAACGAATTCTTATCCCAGAAGCTGGAGTCTTTGTGTTTATCAAACAGGAGATTATTACAGTCATTGACTACTGTGTCTTGTGTACCTAACCTATTCCACTGATCCACCACTCTATTTCTTAGCCAGTACCAATTAGTTTTGATGATTGCTGCTTTTTAATACAATTTGAGATCTGGTGTGGCTAGGCTATCTTTCCTAGAATTTTTTTTCATTAATTCCCTTGATATTCTAGACCTTTTGTTCTTCCAGATGAATTTTATTTTTTCTAGCTCCATAAAATATTTTTTGGTAGTTTGATCGGTATGGCACTGGATAAATAAATTAATTTGGGTAGAATTTTCATTTTTACTGTATTAGCTCAGCCTAACCATGAGTAACCTAAGTTTTTCCAATTATTTAGATATGATTTTATTTATGTGAAAAGTGTTCCGTAATTGTGTTCATATAGTTCCTGGGTTTGTTTTGGCAGGTATACTCCCAAATATTTTATAATGTCTACAATAACATTAAATGGAATTTCTCTATCTCTTGCTGTTGGGTATGTTAGTAATATATAGAAATGCTGAGGATTTATGTGGGTTTATTTTATATCCTGCAACTTTGTTAAAGTTATCCATTATTTCAAGTAGTTTTTTTTACGTGATTCTCTAGGATTTTCTAAGTATATCATCATATCTAGCAAAAGTGATAGCTTTGTTTCTTCTTTTCCTGTTCTAATTCCTTCAATTTCTTTTTCTTCTCTTACTGCTAAAGCTTACATTTCTAGTACCATATTGAATAACAAGGGTGATAATGGACATCCTTGTTTCACCCCTGATCTTATTGGAAATGCTTCTAGCTTATGCCCATCACATATGGTAGTTGCTGATAGTTTAGGGTAGAAGCTACTTATGGTTTTAAGGAAGACTCCATTTATTCCTATGCTCTCTAGTGTTTTCAGTAGGAATGGGTGTTGTATATTGTCAAAAACTTTTTCTGCATCTATGGAGATAATCATATTGTTTATGTGAGTTTTGTTATTACGACCAATTATGCTGATAGTTTTCCTAATATTGGACCAGCCCTGCATTGCTGGAATAAATCCTGCCTGGTCGTAGCGTATCATTCTCATGATAGGTTGCTGTAATCTTTCTGCTAACATTTTATTTAAATTTTTGCATTTATATTCATTACGGAAATTGGTCTATAATTTTCCTTTTCTGTTTTGACTCTTCTTGGTCTAGGCATTAGTACAATATTTCTATCATAAAAAGAATTTGGTAGGCCTCCTTCTTCACCTATTTTTCCAAATAATCTATATTGTATGGGAATTAATTGTTCTTTAAATGTTTGATAGAATTTGCTTATAAATCCATCTGGTCCCAGAGATTTTTTCCTAGAGAGTTCACTGATGGCTTGTTCAATTTCTTTTTCTGAGATGTGGTTATTTAAATATTTTACTTCTTCTGTTAATCTGGTAATTTATATTTTTATAAATATTCATCCATTTCACTAAGATTGTCAAATTTATGGACATGCAGTTGCGCAAAATGGTTCCTAATTATTGTTTTAATTTCCTCTTTATTGTTGGTGAATTCACCCTTTTCATTTTTGATACTGGTGATTTGGTTTTCTTTTTGTTAATCAAATTGACCAAATGTTTATCCATTTTATCGATTTTTTTTTCATAAAACCAGCTCTTAGTATTATTTATTAGTTCAATAGTTTTCTTAATTTCAAGTTTATTAATCTCTCCTTTGGTTTTCAATATTGCTAATTTGGTATTTAATTGGGGATTTTTAATTTGTTGAGTTTTTCTAGCTTTTTTATTTGCATGACCAATTCATTGATCTCCTCTTTCTCTAATTTTTTTATGTAAACATTTAGAGACATAAACCTTCCCCTAAGAACCATTTTTGCTGCATCCCTTAAGTTCTGATATGTTGTCTCATTATTGTCATTCTCTTGGATGAAGTTATCGATTGTTCCTGTGATTTGGTGTTTGACCTCCTCATTCTTTAGGATTAGATTATTTCATTTCCAATTGATTTTGAACCTATCTTTCCATAGCCCTTTGTTACATATAATTTTAATTGCATCATGATCTGAAAAGGATGCATTTAATATTTCTGACTTTCTGCATTGGATTGTGTGGTTTTTATGCCCTAGTCCATGGTCAATTTTTGTGTAGGAGCAATGTACTGCCAAGAAAAAGGTATATATTCCTTTCTATCCCCATTCAGTTTTCTCCAGAGGTCTACCATGTCTAACTTTTCTAAAATTCTACTCACCTTAACTTCTTTCTTATTTATTTTGTGGTTAGATTTATCTAGTTCATAGAGGAGGATGTTGAAATCCCCCACTAGCATAGTTTTGCTGTCAATTTCTTCCTATAACTCCCTTAACTTCTCCTCTAAGAATATGGACACTATACCACTTGGTGCATATATGTTTAGTAATGATATTGGTTCATTGTCTATGGTGCCTTTTAGCAGGATATAGTTTCCTTCTGTATCTCTTTTAATTAGATCTATTTTTGCTTTTGATTTGTCTGAGATCAGAATTGCTACTCCTGCTTTTTTTTTTTACTGCAGCTAAAGAATAATATATTCTCCTCCAGCCTTTTACCTTTAGCCTGTGCAAATCTCTCAGTTTCAAATGTGTTTCTTATAAACAACATATTGTAGGATTACATTCTGCTATCTGCTTCCATTTTATGGGAGAGTTCATCCCATTCACATTTACAGTTATGATTACTATCTGTATCTTTTTCTCCATCCTATTTCTCCTCTCCTTTGTTTAGGCTTTTCTTTCTCCTTTCTCTCTTTCCCTCCTCACTAGGTTTGCTTTTGACAACCACCTCCCTCAATTTGCTCTCCTTTCTATCAGCCCCCTTCCCTCTTCTTTCCGTTTTCTCCTACTACTTCCCTCCCATCTATCCATCCCTCCCTTTTCTTTCTGCTTTCTCCTCCAACTGACTGTTGGGCAAGTTAGATTTCTATACCTGAGTATGTTATTCCCTCCTTGAGCCAAATCCAATGAGAGTAAAGTTTGAACAATGCGCATCTTCCTCCCTTCTTTCCCTCTACTGTAATATGTCTTCAGGCCTCTGTGTGTGATGTAATTTACTTTTTCCTGCCTCCTCCTTTTCTCTTTTCCCATTAGGATCTTTTTTGAGTGCTTAATTAGGCTTTTTGTTGTCACATCAAAATCAACTTAAGCCCACCCCCTCTGTCTATGTATTTCCCTTCCATATAATGTAATAAAGATATTGTTCTCAAGAGTTTTAAGTATCATCTTCCCATGCAGCAATGTAAAAGTTCGTCCTTATTGAATAACATGTATGTTTGTTTTTTCCCTATCCTGTTTATCTTGAGTCTTGTATTTGAAGATCAAATTTTCCATTGAGCTCTGGTCTTTTCATCAGGAAAGTCTAGAAGTCCCCTATTTCATTGAATATCCATCTCCTCCCCTGAAAGATTATGCTCAGTTTTCCTGGGTAATTGATCCTTGGTTGTAATCCAAGCTCCTTTGCTTTACGGAATATCATATTTCAAGCCCTGCGATCTTTTAATGTAGAAACTCCAAGGTCCTGCATAATCCTGACTGTGGTTTCATGATATTGAATTGTTTCTTTCTGGCTGCTTGCAGTATTTTCTCTTTGATCTGATAATTCTGGAATTTGGCTACAATAGTCCTTGGTATTTTCAGTTTGGGATCTCTTTCAGGAGGTGATCAATAGATTCTTTTGATGACTGTTTTACCCTCTGCTTCTAGGACCTCAGAGAAGTTTTCCTTAATGATTTCTTGAAAGATGCTGTCCAGGCTCTTTTTTTCATCATGGTGCTCAGGTAGACCAATAATTCTTAAATTATCTCTCCTGGACTCATTTTCCAGGTCAGTTGTTTTTCCAATGAGGTATTTTATGTTTTCTTCTATTTTTTCATTCTTTCAATTTTGTTTGACTGATTCTTGATGTCTCATAGAGTCATTAGCATCCACTTGCCCAATTCTAATTTTTAACAAATTGTTTTCTTCAGTTAACTTTTGTACCTCCTTTTCCATTTGGCAATTCTACTTTTTAAGGAATTGTTTTCTTCAGTATACTTTTTTCCATTTTTGTCAATTGTATTTTTAAAAGAATTATTCAATTTTTCTTCTACATCTCTTGACTTTTAAAATCCTCCTTGAGCTCTTCCAAGAAGGCTTTTTGGGCTTGAGACCAGTCCATATTCAGATATGGTCCAGATTTCAGATATGGTATATTGACCATGTTGTCCTCTCCTGAATTTGCGTTTTGATCTTCCCTGTCACCAAGATATGGTGATATCTCTATGGTAATTGTTTTTCTTTGATTCTTCTTGCTCATGTTGTTTGCTTTTTTTCTAACTTTTAAATTTGGTCTCTGCTTCTGGGTCCCAGGGGGCACTGTCCCAGACTTCTTGTGCTGGGAGCTAGGAGCATGGTTACTGGTATTCTGTGTTAGAGCCTCAGGTGCTGGCAGCTGGATGTTGTAGTGGTCTGGTAGTTTACCTGGTGCTGAGCTGGAGGTGGTGGTAGTGGCTGGTGTGTGTCTGATGTTGGTACTTGCTTGCTCCTCCACCCTGGGGCTGAGGATCTCCCACTGGTCCACTGAGGTGGGGCTTGTAGCTGGCTTGCTGGGACATCTTGTACTGGTTTCCCTCAGCCACAGCAAGAGGGACCTTTCCTGTTAATCCCTCTACCCTCCCAAGCTAGAGGACTACTGTACTCTTTCTGCTGGTTCCACTATTCGAGGATTTTTCTTGGGGCAATATTCTCTGAGTTTTTCAAAGTCTATAAGAGAGGGTGAGAGTAACTTATTGCTTACTCCACCATTTTGGCTCCTGGAAGTTTAAATCCCTATGGGTATTTCTTAAGACCCTGTAGTAGGAAGGCCAAATTTATAATCTCAAATATAATCATGTATATATCTGAATGGTTCTAAATCGCAAGGTATATAGAATTCTCTAAGTAGAGGGCATCAGAACATTTATTTAGGGCCCACAGTGACAGATTCAC
>CM053623.1:242516622-242559453 GCA_028646595.1 Phalanger gymnotis
AAAAAAAAAAAAGAGAATCTTGCGTTAAATGTCACCACCCCTAAAACTCTGCAAAATGCACATCAACCATTTTCTCAGTATTTCCTATTTATCAACATTAAAACTTAAAATAATTTTATTTAATAAGAGAATTTATATTATAGTTTTCTTTAAAAAAAATCAAAAGACAACAAAAAGCCCTCCAGCAAACAGCAAAATCAACCTCTCTTAATGTCTAACACCGCTTGCTATGCTGTGGGGACAAGGAAGAAGCGCACTGTAGGCCATGGGGTCCAGCAGCAGGAAGCTGGGAAAGGAGCCACTGTACAATCCGGCCATTTCTGGAAGCAGTGAGGGGATGGCCGTTCCATTAGGTGAGAGGCAGATTCCATCCTCTTTCCATCTGCACTCACTCCACCCCTACCTTTCTCATCTCCTTGCCCCGGCTGCCATGTTGAGGCCACCAGCTTTGGAGTGGGGAGGAAAGGTTCTTAATGCTCTGGGCTTCTGCCCTGGAGTTCTCAGGAGTTGAAAAATTTAATATCAAAAGCCAACAACTTGGAATGTCAAAACAAAAAAGGCAGGGAGAAAGAGGATTTCAACAGCACTGAATGTAATTCTGTGTCCTGTAAAAACTTAGCTTATACCTCTGTGTGGCTATAGGTATATGTGCACCTAATACATTCCCCCCTCCCCCTTTGAGCTAAAAGCTATTTGGCAATGGTGTTCTCTAAGCAACATTCTAAAAGACTCTAGCTAAGAGTTGTGTGTATGTATTTCTTAAATGTACATGTTAAGCTCCCTGCCAAACAGAGACCACAGAGTTTCTCGGAGCACTTTCTGGGGCTCTCGGCCTTTCGCCTGGTCTGCTGTTAAGAGGCAGGCACATTTTCTCCTGGCTCTGCACCGATGAAACTGTGCAGTCTAGGGAGAGCACCCCCATCTGGGAGAGGGTCTGCAGGGGGTTGGAGTGCACACAAGCATGCCCACCTCCCCTTCATATCACGCTCTCGGGCATGCATGCAGACAAGAGTTCCGAGAGGCCATTAGGGGATCCCATCCCATCTCCTCATGGTTTAAAATTCCCCACATGCCTTGGGATTTGTTTCCTTGCTGGTCTTGGCCCACCCTATCGCTCTCCTCCCTTCAGAAAATGCCTTGTCTGTATATAATTTGTGCACTGGGGATAAAGAGGGATGGAATAAGGGAAGGGACAGAGGGGATTACAATGCCCACCGGGATAGTTTTTAGATTTTTGTTTTCCTAAAAAAATATAGATTATATAGACGCCGATAAAAGAAGTTTGCTCTCCTTGTTCATTTCTGGCAAGCCATCATAGATTTCCCCAGGTGGAAACAGGTGATGTCAAAGCCAAAAAGAAGGGGGGAGGGGAGGGAAAAGTGATTAAAAATAAACTCAGTATGACGGCATAGACTTTTCCTTTTAAGTGTTCGAAGTGCTAAATTGGCGAGAAAACAGGCACTAATTTCATTGTCATCGTCTGGTAAGAGTTAGTGTCCGAGGGAAGCTCAGCCTGAAGAGGGAGGGAAGGGGAAAGGGGAGGGACGGCAGCTCAGGGATCTGTGGCATTGATGATCGTTTTGTCCGGGGGCGCCCAGCCCCTGTACCAGCTGCAGTAGCCGCCCTTCTGCCGGATGCAGGCGTAGTGCTTGGACTGGTACCCAGGGTAGCCAAAGTTGGAGAGCATGTCCGTCCAGAGACACTCGTTCTTGGAAGTCACGAAGCAGGGCAGGTAATAGCATGACTTGATCTGTAATTATAGAAACAAGTGGAGGCAGGTGAGTCGCTGGAAGAGGCCACTGGATCCAACCATTTTGAAGATGAGGAAACTGAGGCAGAGCGGTGGTGTCCCAGGTGGGATCTGAACTCGGGTCCCCCTCATCCAGCATCTGATCCCTTATCCCATAAGGCAAAGGGGTATAGAAGGATCACTGGGTTATCTTGATCCTGACTCTGAATTCGAGTTATATAAACAAAGCCAGGAAATCAAGAGGAGACCTGGGTTTTAGTCTCTGCTCTATCACTAACCACCTACATAACTCTGATATTAGGTGTTCTCAGATCCCTCCCAGTTCTCACATCCTTCCCAAAGGATTTTGGAGTCATTGATTCACCACGGTCTAATCCCCTCACCTTACCGAGAGGGGGAATTAAGGCCCAAGGAGTGAGAACCGTAAGGGACCTCACAACCCACCCAGTCCAAGCCATTTATTTCACACATGAAGAAACCAAGATGTAAAAAGTTACCCACGGTCATATAGGTAAGTGAGGGACACAGCCTAGATTCAAATCTAGGGCCACCCCTCCCCCACTCCTATCATCTTACCTTGCAATTGCAGCCTAGGTGGTAGCGATAATTGAGTCCCTTGCGCTGGGACAGGGTGAGCCTGTCCCACCTCTCCACAAAGTTACACAGGCCCGTGTACATCTTGCCATCATATACCCGGCCTGGGGGGAGGAAATGGAAAACAGAGGGTTAGGTGGCCTCTCTGCCTGGCATCGAGCTAAAGAGGGACCAGAGCACTGAACCAGCTAACAGGTTTTATGTTAGGAGGGCAGGACAGGTGAGGATCCAGGCTTTGGGTGGTGCCTGTTGCCTGGCTGATGGCAACATCATCAAGCAGTTATTAAGCAGTCACTAAATGAGCCAGGCACTGTTAGACCAAAAAGTGAACCAGTGCCTCTAGCTTAAGAGAGAATCGATTACTTGCCTCTCAGGAAACTTTTCAGTTTCCTCACTGAAAATGAGGGCAATGAATGA
Organism: Phalanger gymnotis; assembly: GCA_028646595.1. Classification (NCBI taxonomy): domain Eukaryota; kingdom Metazoa; phylum Chordata; class Mammalia; order Diprotodontia; family Phalangeridae; genus Phalanger; species Phalanger gymnotis. Next base: position 242,519,384 of record CM053623.1, read on the forward strand.
GCTAGCCTCTGATGCCCCCTACTAAGGTCAATCTATGATCCCTACAGGATCATACACAGTTAACATTAGGGGAAGTCAAATGCCCTTCTTTTACAGATAAGTAAACTGAGGTCCACAGAGCTGCTGAGCATTACACAACCAAGTATTCCTGGGTCTAAGCCCAGTCCCCTCTCCACTGTCCTGCATTGTCAGGGAGTAATTCTATAGAACCGTGGTCCAGACATACTCCCGAGTTAGCCGTTCCTCCTTCCTGTTCTCCCCATTGCAAACATTGTAACCACCCAAGGTGGCCCTTGGCAGACAGTAGGCCTCTAGAGGGATGGGGTGGCCTGCAGCTGGGCCTTTACCTGTCAGCAGATACTGGTATTTGTTGACTTCTAACTTCAGCCCACAAAGGCTCTCAGAAGCTTCCGTGTGGATGTACTGCACGTGGGGCATCTTGCTGAAGCCCCTGTACATCTGTGGGGAAAGGAAAGTGGGAGAGGGGTTTCTGTTAGATGCCAGCCTTGGCAGCAGGACTTGGGATAAAACAGGAGTAGTTTGGGGGATGGGAACAAGGACAGTGGTCATTTCTTTTATTTTTATTTAAAGTTAAAAAACCCCTATTGCCTTTTTTTATAAATCTTCCTCATTTCCAGATATGTCCCCTTCTCCCTTCCCCCTTAAGAACCATTCCTTGTGATCACAAATAAGAGAAAGTAATTTTGCAAAACTGACCAACACCCTGAGTCTAACGGCATCTGTAGTTCGTCCTACCTTTAATTAACCTGCCTCACTTCTCTCTGCTCTATTACTTCTCTCCCAAACCCCCAAAATGCAGTTCCCTTGTTCAACCTATATTAAAACAGGTGGTTTTCCTTGTTCACAGCGCCTGGCACTATGAAACAAAAATATCTCAGGATTTTAAAAGATCGTGTAGTCAGTGAAGCAACAGTAGGTTCTAAAAGCTGGTGAAATCTGAAACTTCCTTGGGAAACACAGTACTCAGAGGAAGCCCTGGCCAGACCCCATGGGATTGTATGTCTAGAGCTACAAGGGCCCTCAGGGCCAACCCGCTCATTTTCCAGATGAGGAAACTGAGGTACATCTGAAATACTGTATTCAATTCTGGGTTCTATTTTTTAAAATTTTAAACAAGTTTTGTCAATACCTTTTGTACATTAACATCGTTTCTGGATTTGCCAAGTAACCAACCCTTCCCCTCTCCAGTCACCTTCCATTTGCTCTATATGGACCTTCAAGGCACCAAGTTATTTATGTATTGTCTCCCCTACCATTCCCCATAATAGCGTGAGAGCTCCTTGAAGACTGGGACGGTGATTTTCTTTGTCTCTCCTGAGCCTGCAGAGAGTAAGCGCCTGAACGGTCTTTGACTGAGAAAGAAAATGGGCAACCCCATTCACCTGCATGGTGAAGGGGACCTGAAAAAAATGTGATGCGAGAACTCTTCGAAGCAAAGGGGAATTTTTAACTGGGGTGAGGGGTAATAGAAAAGCTCTCTTCAGATACATAGAAGAAGGATTAGTCTTTTTCTGCTTGGCTAGAAGCCAGAATTTTGAAGCAGTGGATAGAAGTAGCAGAGAGGCAAATTTCAGGTTAAGATAAGGAAAAACATCTTTTGAGACAATAAGAGCTGTCCAAAAGTGGAATCGGCTGGGTGGGAGGTACTGAGTTCCCCATCATGAGAGGTATTCAAATGCAGAGTAGGTTACTACTAGTACTTCAAAGGTATTCCTGTTCAGGCATGGGTTAGGGAAGATGGACTCCAAGATACCATGATTCAGAATTATCATCCAGTGCCTTGCCCCCAGTAAGGACTTACTACATCCTTTTTCCTTCATTCACGTGGCCTACAAAAAAAGATGCCTTAACTGGGCCACTTTGACCACAGACCCTTCCCCAAGTTTCAGGTTAAGGGGTCACAAGCACTAGCCATGCCCCTCAGCTCCCTTTACAGACACGTAGATTCCCAAAGGAGAGAAGAGGGAGGAACAGCTGGATTTGTCAAGTCCCTGTTACACCCAATGCCTCACGGAACATGTGGATTTTCAGGGCTGAATCACTGCGTATGTAATTCTCAGGAGCTGACACAGTAGACTGGAGTGTCAGGTGAGACAGAAGACAAAGAATTCTGGTCGCAGCACCAGAAGACCTTCCTAGCTGTGTGGCCTGGATGGTCAAGATCCATTTGGGGGCATGTTCTTTTCGGATTTCGGATAAGCTCAAGAGAACCCAGAAGAGGGCACCCAGGAAAGTGGCGTGGGGGGGGGGGGCTCAAGTTTATTCCACATGACTATCAGCTGAAGGAACTGGGTGTGCTCAGCTGTCTTTGAGAATTTGAAAGGGCGTTACCTTGGAGAGAGACTACACTTGTTCTCTGGTGCCCCAGAGGGCAGAACTCAGACAATCCATCTCTTCAACTCAATGTCCCAGAGGAAGAATTTATAAACTAAGCATTAGACAACAAACCTCTAATCCTAGGGATACACTGGGATCATAGCTTTATAGCTCCAGAGCCGGAAGGGACCTTTGAGGCCCAGAGAGACAAAGAGATCGGCCAAAGTAGCGAGCAATTGGAGCCAGGCTCCAGACTCAGGCCACGTACCTTACCACCTCCTCTTCTTACCCTTGCTCACCTCCAGAAACTAGACCCAGCCTCACCTGAACTCCACGTGAGGTTACAGAGAGGGCTGTGAGTGTGAGATGTTGGAAGGATCCCAGGATTTAAACCCAAAAGGGACTTCCAAGGCCATCGAGTCTAGCCTCTACATTTTACAGATGAGGAGATGGCAAATGCTGAAATCCATGTTCTTCCCCCTGTACCTAATCCTCCCTTAATTTGGCCCATCCGGTCCAGACAAGAATCTACCTTTCACCTATTTAATGAAGCCTGGTTCAAATCCACTGAGAGGCAGAGGGGAGAGGGCAGCAGGAGGGCACTGAGTCCATCGGGCCAAGTTCCCAAGGGCAAAAACAACCTTGTTAGTGAGTGAGCTGAAGAGGGCATTATGGGTGTTTCCCAATCCCCTTCCCATTATGGCCCGTGGTGGTCTCCAATGAATTGTTGTTTATAACAGGACAAAGTCTCTGTTCCAGTTTTTCTGGCAAGAGTTATTAATTTGCTTATGCTAATTAATACAAACCAGACATCACCTCATGGGTCTCATCAAAAGCAGCTTCATGCTCCCCTCTCTGTCTGCAGCTGTGGTTTCAGTGGGCTGGAGGGGTTTTGGCCTTGATAGAGGGTCCAGGGACCCACCAGGTGCAGCGGATCTGCTCAAGCTGGGGGAGGGGGACTTTAGGCTTCAGCCTAATGCCCCCCCCCCAGCCCTACTTTACACTTGGGAAATACAGCCAAACTCTGACATGCCACTTCCATTAGATATTACTAGGAAAACAAAGCAATAAATCCATATTGCAAAAAACTAGGTTTGAGTCCTACCTTGGTCTTCCTATCTCACTGTAGGACCTAGGACAAGTCAAATCACAAAGGATTTAAGTGCTGTGTGCCGGACACCACCCTCAAAGAGCTTACAGCCCCTTTCATGAGTGAAAATTGGCTGGCGATAAAACGTGCACCTGTTGAACTCAACTGAATTTTCTGAGCCTCAGTTCCTTCATCTGTCAAATGGGAATGACAATAATGCTTATTCGACATACCTCACAGGACTGTTTGAGGAAAGTGCGTTATCTAATTAAATGTGTGGAGGATGAAGTAGAGAGGGGAAGAGGCTGGAGGTAGGAAGGATAGTGAGGTGTAATAGTCCAGGAAAAAGAAGATGAAGTTATAACCCAGGTATTGGCTCTGTGAGTGGAGGAAAGGGGGATGATTTGAAGGGTGCTGTGGATATGGGGAGTAAGGGAGACCCTGAGTGACTGGGAAGGGATGGATTTTGAGGTCCTCAATTATAAATGTGTATAGATCTATATGAAATCCCTAGATAGACAAGAGAGGGAGAAATGCAGAGAATCATGCTGGGAAGAAAAATCGATCCACATGCACTTATTAAGCACCTACTATGTGTTCCAGGCACAAGGTAGTAGGGCTACAAGACCAAAAATAAAACAGCCCTTGACTTCAAGGAGCATGCATCTTACGGGAAGAGGTAGAAGACACTGACCCTGCCTCCAGGGGATTATGTTTCCAGAGCCCCTCCCTGCAAGGGTCCTGAAAGGAAGGGAGCACAAGTCATCACTGACACCATTTTTTTAGATTAGGCACGTGAGGCTGAGAGGTGAAGGGGCAGACCAGAGTTACATGTGGAATAATGTGCCCAATGAGTGATGTAGCCGGCACAGGTATATGTGAGTTCCAAGTTGGGATAAATCCCTGGCAGCTGGGGAGGGCTTCCCAGGAGATACGCCAGGAGCCCAAGATTCAAAAGAGACTCCCCTTTCTTCCTTCCCCCCACCAATTATGTATTTGCCAGAATCGAGGAGCTGAAGGAAGGAAGCAGGCACAGCTAGAGCCAAACAGATTAGCCCAGGGGGCCTTCCTGCCCAAGGTCAGGGTGAAACGCATGAGTCAGTGTCCTGCTCCTTGGGACAGCCCCACAGTCCAGGCTGGACACATTGTCTCACACGTGCAGCCCCTCCCATAATGAAAGGCCCAAGAGACTTTTCCACAGAACAAGGACAACAGCTCCCGGCCAAGGGGACAGCTTTCTCACGGTCTTGCCAGGAGAGACAAAGGCTTGGGCCAATTAGGGCTACACCTCCTGTTGGCCGTCACTCTCACCTCCTGAGGTTAGGAACCCTCATGATTTAGACACAACTCATCTCCAGGTTGGGTTTCAGAGTCAACCTCATTTCCCCAAATTCTTGACCTTTCCACTTAGACATCATCTGCCCTTTCCAGGTTGACAGTCTCATTACAGACATTGAGGACCACTGATTTAGAGTGGGATGGGAAGGCACCTCTCGGACCATCTAAACCTAGACCAGTTTTACAGATGAAGAAACAGAGACCAGGGGAGTCTAAGTGACTTAGGGTCAGAGATCTGGACCTGGAAGAGACTCAGAGACCATCTAGCCCAAATAAGGCAACAGAGACCCAGGGGAGGTGTCGCTTCTCCAGGGTCATGCCCAGATTAAGCAATGGAGGTAGACTAAAAGCCCCAGCCCCCTGACTTCAGAACTAGGCTGGAAGACTGAGGGTTCCCGGAGAAACTGTCTCTGCTATTTCCACTCAGGGAGGTGTCAAGGCCACTCTCTTGTCAGAAACAGAAAGTGTAGACATTCTGTCCTGCATTCAGTCTTCCGTTGATCCTGATGCGAGGGAGCCCTCCATCACCCTGGCCAACTCTGGGGCAGACTCACTAATCCAACGGAACAAAGCGATTGCAGACAGGCCCCAAGTTCCTGCCAACATACATGTGGGACTTGTCTCTCCTCTCCCTTACACTATTTTTTTTTCTGATACACCCTTGGCAAGATGTCACGGAGGAAGTGCTAAGTGGCTAGAGAGTGGGCCAGAGCCAAACCCTGTTCATTCCCTATTAATACTAGAAGGGACCTTAGAAGTCATTGAATGGCTTCATTTTACAAATGAGAAAACTGAGACCCAGAGAGGGCATCCAAGGTATAGGACAGTGAGTGGCAGAGGCAAGATTTAAACCCAAGGCCTAGATTTAGGGCTAGAAGAGACCCCAGAAGTCACCTAAGTCCACCCATGCATTTTCCAGATGAGGGGGAAGAGGCTTACCCACAGTCACTCAGGCACTGGAGGATTCTAGGTCAGTGAGTACCAGATTATCTCATGCTCTTTAAATGATGAAATAACCCAGGAGAAGAGCAGGTGGAAGCAGGATGGGGAAGAGGAAGACAGATTTCCTTTCTCTGTTGATTCCAAATAGAGCTGTGTGCCTTCTCTAATTTGAGGGCAGTGAAAACCTCCTTAGGAGAAGCCTCTGAGATCAGGCTAGAAAGGGATTAAACACCCCAATACATGACAATAATGGGAGAAGAACAGTCTTAGAGTGGAGAATGCCCCAGCTAAAGCCCCACCTCGGACACACACTGCCATCCTGACCAAAGCTAAAAGTTTGCAGATATGTGCAGAATTCTGTTAATGGAAGGGGAGGTCCACCCCACTCAGGAAGGATCTTAAACTGAGGAACTCAAAGGCTAGACAGAAGAATAACAACACGCAACACTTATGCAGCTTTGTAATAGTTACAAAGTACCTCACATGCATTAAGAGGAATCATGGAACAGTAGATCTTAAAGGTGGTCTTAAAACACCAAAGACATGGATTCAAGTACTGCTCTAGACCCAGACTAATGTGTCTGGACAAGTCACTTGATGTCTGAAGTCGTCTAAACAACTTTCCAAGACTATAAGATGCAGAACACGTGCTTTTCTGCATAGGCAAAAGGAGTTTTCCTCTTCTGGGAGTTCCCTATGCCTATGACATCCTAGGGCCAGGCTCCATCAGTTACATTCTCTCATGTGAGCCTCATTACATCTGGCTAAAGCACAAGGTGTTATTATCTCTTTTACAGAAAAGGAAACTGAGGCCAAAAACAAAGTACTTGACCAGTGACATGGGTTAGAAGTCCAATACTCTATCCAGGGGTTCTTGACCTGGAGTCTGTTTTGTAAAAAATATTTTTGCTAACTGTATTTTTTTTTGGCTGGGGGGAAGCAATGAAGGTTAAGTGACTTGCCCAGGGTCACAGAGCTAGTAAGTCTGAGGCCAGATTTGTACTCAGGTCTTCCATATGCCACCTACCTGCCCTGCTAAATTTTTTAAGAAAATTGGTTTCCTTTGTGTTCCTAGGTATTTTGTTTAATGCATTTAAAAACGCCACTCTCAGAAGGAGTCCAGAGACCCACTCAACTCACCAAAGGGGTCCATGAAACCTAGATGAAGAACCCCAGCTCCATCTTCTCGATTGATGAGAAGGTCTGAGTATTCCCTCCGCACATTCGCTGATCGATTGAGTAACTTTCTGGGAATAGTTCCAAACTGTTTTCCAGAACAACTAGACCAATTCACAGCTCCCCCAACAGAGTATTAAAGTGCCTGGTTTCCCACGGCTGCTCCAACATTTGTTTTTTACCCCTTTTTGTCAGCTTTCCTAGTGTGATGCAGGTGTATTCAGCCACAAGTATTTATTAAGCATCGACTGTGTTCCGGTCACTGTGCTAGGCTCTAAAAGGGTACTCCCAGCAGGAATCTCTGACCTCAGGCTTTCCAGGAAGATTGACCCTTGGATTTTGTTGATGTGCAGATTCACCCAAGGACCAGCCCACCTATGTTTCCAGCCTAAGTCTCTCCCCCAGTGTAAGGCGCCCCATTTTTAAGGCCCACAAAGCAGGGAAGGGCACACCATATCCCTTGGAAGGCTCTGTGGCCAGTCAGAGCCCAGGGAAGCTTCATCCCAGCTCTCCCCCCACAGCAATGCTGCTGGCGCAGGAGCACCTCATAAAACAAGATTGTTATGGAGCAGGCACTTTCTGTCCCTCTGCTTTGTCTAATCTGTTTTAGATTTGCTATGATTACTGCCAAGGCCCTTAAAAGATGGGGAGGTGGGGCTCGGCTCACTCAGCTTGCTGTTTCCCAACTGCCCCACACTGGCCCCACCACCGGCACTCCCTCATCACTGCCGCCTTCTACAAAGATATAAACTAGTCTCAAGACAGGGCTGCCCGGGCCAAGGGAAGCAAGCCAGGGCGGATTTTTAATATTACATAACAAGAGGTCAATTGGTATATCCAGAAATTCAAAAAAAATAAAATTTGAAGAGGCAGGTTACATGAAATCTGAACATAGGAGAAGAATGCAATGCAGGGGCGTCCCCATCCAGCCACTTAGGACACCAGGACATTCACAAAGACCCAACACAGAGAAGGGAGTCCTTCTGACAATGGCTCACCCACCTCACCCCTACCCCCCAAATCTAAATCCTTCAAGATTTAGCCAACTCAAAGCCTAGCTCTTTTTTCATTCATTCACCAGCCACTTTTAAACCTCCTCTCTGTGGGTGTGAAGAAATGCCAAAGTGGTAGAGTAGATGGAGGGCCTGCCGCCTTGGGGTCAAGAAGCCCTGAGTTCAAGTCCTGCAAAAAAACTATTTTTTTTCTTTTATGTTCCTAGCACAGATAGCATGAGAGAGGATCTAGACCACTGATTTCGCTCAGGTAAAGAAACTCCCTCTAGCAATGCAGGTCTGGCACCTTCTCTGACTTTAGTCATAGACAGTTATCTAGAGATTGAAGACATAAAGTGAGTGTCAGTAGATATGGGTTGAGTTCCCAGGTGCAGCACATAGTCTGAGGCAGGATTCTAACTCAGTTCTTCTGACTCCCAAGTCCTTCCCTTTAAAGCACCAGGCTATCTGTGATCACACAGTTCATTCATTAGCAGCTAAGCCAGATCTATGGATTCCCAGCTGAATATTCTTTCCATGACGCCACCCTTCTCAGGCTTGAGAGATACTCAGCCTGAAGGGGAGGGCGGCACCGACACTCCCTGACATTATCTTTGCACCTCCAGAAAGATGGAGGGTTAGGGCTGTAAGTGCTTGAAGACCAAATACAAACAAAAGCCAGAGCAGTGCTTAAGGAAGGACAGACCCCTCTCAGAGGGCCAACCTCACTTACCTTCATCTGCTTGATGGTGTAGATCAGTGTCCCAAAGGGTCCCTCCTTCACCAGCTTCTTCCCGACCACCTTGGCACGGATCACTGGAGAAGGAGAGAAAAAAATGGAAAGGGATATTTACTAGAGACTTCCAATGACAGAGAAATCCATTCCACACCCCACTAGCGTGTGTCTCAGGGGAAGGTATCCAACCCCAAGTTTCTCTGGAAATCCATTTGTATTTTTGGAGCCAACTGGAAAGATGATTTTGTTTACATGAGCAAAGACTCTGAAGGGAGTGAAGAGAAAGGGAAAACTGGCATTGTCCAAGTTTACTCCACAAATAAGTCATAGCTTAACACCTCGGCTTTTGTCCCTGGGTAGTCATGCACCCCTGTGGTTCTATTTACTGTTTTTAAAAAACTGGACCTCAGTACCACTGACCCCTCACTCTTCTTTTCAATCTCCTAGGAAGCAATGCCATGTGGATCCCTCCTTGGCATCTGAGCTGTAAGGGATCATGGGATCATTGGTCTAGAGCTAGGAGAGACTTCGGGACCAGCGAGTCCAACCCCCTCGTTTCACAGAGGAAGAAACTGAGCAGGGAAAGAATGTGATTTTGAGGCAGGGTTTGAAGCCAGGGTCTCTGACTCCAAGGGCCAGTGCTTTTTCCACTATCCTCCAAGGGGATCATAACAAAATATTTATCGTGCTCTAAAATATACGAAATTACTTTTCTTGAAATTGAAAGACAGCATGGTATTGCAGTTAGCATCCAGAAGACCTGAGTTCAAATCCCACTTCTTTTTGCCTTAGTTTCCTCATTTGTGAAAAGAAGGGATTGGACTTCATAACTGGCTTTTGAGGACCCTTCCAGCTAACTCTATGATCTTCCATACTCTAAGAAATGAGGATAGTCAAGTATTATTGTCCCCATTTAACAGGTGGGAAAAGACAGTCTCAGGGAAGTTAGAAGTCTGGGCCATAGTTAATAGTATCAGAGATGGGACTCAAATTCTGACACGATTCCATGACATCCCACTGGCCTCCCTTTATACTATTACTCCTTTTTCTTTGCAATTCTAATGTCATTTTTAACCTCTTTTCTCTGCTTCCCCCACCACCACCACTCTAGTCCAGTCCCTCCCTGCCTTTGCTCGTTCCCCTGCTGCAGCCAGGCGCCATCCTTCGCTCCTGGAATAAATGCTCCCCCAAATAGAGCTGTCATGTCATCTCCTAATCAGCAGCCACGAGAGGTTTCCTGTTACCTGTCATATCATATCTAAACTGACATTCGGGCTTCCCATCAGCTGGGCTCACTGTATTTATGTAGCATTCTAAAGCTTACAAAGTGGTTTGCAGCAAGGAAGCACTGTGATGCTTGCTTTATGATGGGCGCTGCATTTAGAAGCTTGAGACCTGGGTTCAAATTCGGCTACCTATTAACACTGGACAAGATTAAACTTCAGGGATTTTTTGATCTGTCGGAGGAGAATGTTGAACTACACGGTCTCTAAAGGTCTTTCCAACTTTAGAACAATAACCCTATAACCTCCCTGAGCCTCAGTTTCTCCATCTGTAAAGAAAGGAGGTTAGGCTAATAGCTTCGGAGGCCTCTCCCAGCTCTCAGGTCTTTGATTTAAGCTCCTGGCCAGCCCTGTGGCTTTGGAGACATCACTTCCCTATGTTTCCCTGGTTTCTTGTAAAATTGGAACATTTTATATTCTGCATATCTGTGAGTGAGTTTTGAAAAGGATTTTGTAAAGTATAAAGAGTAACCTAGATGCAAACTGAGCTTATAATCTCCACACATGCTTTGCTAATGAGGACAAGACTTCAGCGGTCCCAAGGGGAGAAAGGAGGAGTCGGCATTAGCAGTGTCGACTCATACCCAACTCTCCACTTGGGCAAATGGATACTTCCAAGGTTGTGTTAAACGCAGAGCTGGCCAGACCACCGCCCAAGACCCCCAGTGAGTCTCGATCCACCCAAGGGGATTAGTGGCTGTTGGCAACTTCTCCACGCTCTAGACAAGGACTCATCTCTAAGGCATCTGGAAGGGCAGGAAAGCCAAAGGCAGGTTGCAACAGAGAGGATGGACTTCAGCCTCCCTCCTCTATTTGCCAGACTTTCACTGTAGATTATTTCTTCATTTCAGCTACAGGGACAGCCATCACAGCCATAGCCATCACCACCGCCCCTCACCTTCACGTTATATCACAAAACAATCACTTGATAAGCAGCTACTACAAACCTACTATGTGTATGAGACAGTAGAAAGTCAGGGGGCCTGAATTCAAATCCTGCCTCTGACACTTAACTACTGGTATGACCTTAGGGATAAGGACCTCAGTTTCCTCATCTGTAAAATAAATATCGTCTGAGGTTCTTCTCAGCTCTGGACCTATGATCCCTACGTCCTATCTGGGACTCCGTTTTCTTATTTCTAAAATAATGTCTGACATCCTTTGTTAGCTCTGGATCTCCAATCCTATGACCTAAGACTCAATTTCCCCATCTGTAAAATGAGAGATTAAGACTAGATGATTCTAAAATTCCCTTCTGGCTTTATAGTATATCCTACAATCCCATGACCCGTAAGGGTAACTCCCAAAAGGCTCTTACACTCTCAGTCCCCATCCCCCGAGGGGGCTGGACCAGATGACCTCCAAGGTCCAGTCTAGCTCAAAAACCTCTGATCCCCAATGTCCCACTAAGTGCAACTTAATGTACTAGGTGAAGATGGAGGAGAATATGTGTGATAAAACATCCTGGTCCCAAACAGAAATGAAATCATACAGACCCACAAATCAGCACAAGCCCTGGCCAAGAACAGAAACAAGTGCCAATCTCAAGCTTGTCTTCATTTGCTCTCCTCCCATCAAGGTTCACAAACAAAGCCCTTCCCAAAATAGAGTGCACTGTCTTTCCAGTCAGGAGGAATCACCCCTCTGCTATCTACTAGCTCTTTGGTATGGCCGAGTCATGCTTACTCCGTATGTTTACAAGGTAACACTTGAACCCAGGGCTCTAGGTCCAGCTCTCTTTCCACTCACTCTCCTGCCCCTTAAATTGCTATAAAAATGGCAGATATTCTGGAGTCTAGTCTTCTTCTCCCACTGCAGGCCATTTCCCTTTGAAGAAGGTTAGAAGAGAAAGGAAATACCATTTCTCCAAAAACAAAACAAAAGCCAGCCATGACACTGACAGCTGCCCAACTCTGAGCAGGTAGCCTTGAACTCTGACCCAACTTGAGTTGATGGATGGAATCCATTCTAAGAAGTCACAGCTGAACTAAGGTTTTATTTTGATTTTTCCTAGAATAGTTTGACAATCCTGAGAGGACGTTTGGGCAAAGAACACTAGATCAGATTTAAAAAAGACCTCAGTTTCTTGACCTGGCCACTAATTAGTTGTGTGACCTTAGACATGTCACATAACTTTTCTATGTATCGTGAGTTCCTTCATCTCTAAAAATCATAACCCTAGTCAGACCCCCTCATTTTACAAGTGAGAAAATTGAGGCTTATTTAGAAGTTCCTTGCAGCAATGAAATCACAGGTCCTGTCTCTGACCCTACCTAATATAATAAAAATGAGAACGCCAAACAGTTACGGCTAGCATTTATACAGCACTTTTAAGGTTGGTAAAGAGCTTTACAAATGTTCTCTCATCCTCACAATAACCTGGGGAGGTAGGTGCTATTATTATACCCATTTTCCAGATAAAGAAACTGAGAGTCAACTAGAGAGGCACTTTGGCACATTGAGGTGAATGTAGAATTTGGAATCATAGGACCAGAGTTCAAGTCCTGTCTTTTTAACCATCACTTTACTACAATTATTTGGGACTTTTTTTTTGGTCTTGTCTACACAGAGGTGAAGTGACTTGACCAGGGTCACACAGCTAGTAAGTATCTGAGGCAGGATTCAAACCCAGGAGTCTAGCCACCTAGCTACCACATGTTATTTCCTCCCCAACAGAAAGTAAGCTTCTTGAGGGCAGGGAGAGTTTTCTTTTGTCTTTATATCCACAGCCCCTAACACAGTGCCTGGCACAGAGTCCATACCTAATACTCTTTCAAATCCATTCAATTAAGGTAATATGATTTTTTGAGGTTATCTTAGCCCAAAGCTCTCAGATTAGCCAAAAAAGAAACTGAGGCTGGTGGATCTGGAACTTGATCACAATCCCACAGCCACCAAAGGGCAGAGCTGGGATCTGAACCCCAGGGGGTCCTGACTCCAAGCCCAGCTCTCTCTTCTGGTTCTCAGTCCCAGCAGGAGTGGGGAGGGGAGGTGGGGAGGGCGTTGCTTTGGCACTCTCCTCCTCTATAAAATCATTACTTTATTGACTTTGAACCTCCATGTGGACTGCAGGCAGCCCGGGCTTTGAACAGAAATGGAATTCTGGTGGCAAACAGAGCCCCACTGCCAACGTGCCTATTAGCCTGTTTCCAGAGGTTTTCCACATGCTATGAATTAGCATACTCAAAGGGGAGGCAGACACCCAATGGAGTGGCTGCATCTCCCTGCTCCCCCATCTCCCTGTCAATTGAGTCCAGACCTCTTTTACTAGGGTTTATAATTGAATTCCTGTTTCTCCTGCAGTCTAGGGGGCTAAAAGGCCACCTACTCCAACCCCCCAAACAGCATTTCCCCTACGTGAGGACAAGTTTTGAGTCCAATTCTGTCTCCATTAAAATATACCCACCTAAAAGACTCCAGTTTTTCTTTATCTGCTCACATAGGAACGGATAGTGCATCTGACTCTCGGCTGTCCACCTTGTGAATTAATAATCATGTCTTCTTTTCCTTTCATTCAGCCTTTCCCCAGGCTATCCCCCCTGCTTGGAATGTCTTCCATTCTCATTTCTGTCTCTTCATATCTCTGGGATCCTTCAAGAAAGACCTCAAACACCACTTTCTGTGTGAAGTTAGTCCCACCCTCCACCCCCACTAAATACACACATTTATTGTTGTTTTTTTTAATCTCCTTATGCATGCATGTTGTCTCCCCAGGCAGAATACAAACTCTTTGAGGGCAGGCATTGTTTCTAGCACAGTAGGCACTGAATGCAATCAGGCACCAAATGAGAAGTTACAGCCTTCAAGGAGTTATCTTCTCTTGGGAAGAGCTATGGAGGAAGCAGAATTGCAGCCTTCAAATATCTGAAAGGCGTCATTAGGAAGAGCCTCAGCCGTCTTGAAGAATAAGGAAGAATCAGATTCCAACTAGGTAGGATCAACTCTCAACAATGAGCCATCCAGCAGTGCAATTAGCAACCTTGGGATTCATAAATACCCCTCTTAGAGTCATAGGATTTCAAATTTAGAGCTAGGAAGGCCCTTAGAGGTCATCTAAGCTAACCCCTTCATTTGTAGATGAGAGTCCAGAGAGGTTTAAATGACTTGTTATGGTCACACAGTAAGTAATAAAACATTTGAACCTGCCCAAGGAATCCTCTGAGCAAGAGGCCAGATTATAGCGTTCTGGGGATTTTGCTGAGGGGATTGTTGATCTAGAGGGCTTACAAGGTGCCTTTATGTCTACCTCTAAAAAGCCTAGAATTATAGTAATATGTCAGGTTTGTCATCAGGGAATCCAACTTAGGAACTCAAACTTCATCTCACATTGTTTTAAAAACAAGATAGCAATGACAGCCCCAACCAAGCCCTTTGCAATGGTGGGAGGTCCACATCGCACATGTTTTAAGACTTTTTTTCAATGTTTTGATCAGTTTTGCTGATTTTTCCCCTCTTTTGGCTTTTAAATATACGCAGTATATAACCTGTATCAGATTGCTGTTTCAGGAATGGAGGAGGGAAAACAAGGAGGAATGCTGATGTAAAAAAAAAATAAAGACAAAATTTTATTTTAAAAATTAGAATAGCATTTTTAAAAAGGAAGGCAGTAGGGGAGAGAATTTTGTTTTTGCTTCTTTTGGAAAAAGCTGAAGGTATCACTCACCAAAAATACTGAAGAAATCTGAATTCCTCTTTCCAGGCTTTTTTCTTAAATATCAAGGCCCCTGATTGTTTACTACCTTTCTGATCAGTTGGTGGACTTAGGAGATGAAGAAATTCTCCTGCCAACCATCCCTCCCTCCCACCCTCCCCTGGACCTGGGCATACTTGTGTGTTTCTACCTAATAAGCATTTTCAACCAGTAAACCTGAAGTCCCCAGAAAACCAAGAGTGCCACAGAGGTTTCTTAGCTGTCTAATTTTTAATAGCTTTTGTAGAAATGAAAACTCAGGCTAAAATGACTTACATCTCTCCAGATTTTTTTTCTTTTTTTGTATATTTGGGTTTATTTTTAGCTTCCTGAGATCTGTGTCCAAAAAAACCCCTTACCTAAAACCAAGATTAATATTTTGACTTAACGGAAAGAGTTCGTCAGTGAGGCTTTGAATTTCCAGGCTTATCTTTTATACTAAGTGCATATTAAATGCCGGGTCTCAGCTTTGAAACCCACAAATAAAAAAGGGAGGGCAGGGTGCTTTGTGAAACCTACAGGACTGAAGAGTCTTCCCCCTAAGCTTGGATGGGATATTGGGAAGACTAACTGGACTTTAAGCCTGTAACTCTTCTTCCCTCTTTCCTTCCTTCCATTGGCCTGGGTTGTTCTCTAACTTTGTGCTAAGGGATGCTTACTAATAATAATAATAAGCCTGTGCCACCTTGGGCGAGTCACATCCTGCCTGTGCTTCAGTTTTCTCACTGGTAAAATGAGGAAGTTGGACCTTACAGCTCAAGACCTCTGATCCTAAGGAGAAACAGGCAAGTGAGGGCAGTCCCAGTGTTTCACAACCCTATCTCCTCCCCTTCTTTCCAGGAGATGATCAATCTCACCTGTCGCCTCAACTCGAAAATAAATAATCAATTAAAGAGTTCAATAAACAGTCACTCCCCACCAGTGGGCTCCTTGGAGTGTCTCTAAAGATCCCTAAGGATCTAGGCTCTAAAAACCAACCATCTAAATGGACAGAACATTTCCAAGTCTGGGTTTGATTTTCTTTTTTTTTTCTTCTGTTACAGAGGGAGAAGGCTTAAATTAAGATAAGTTCCTTGTACAAATTGGTGAAAATTTCAGGCATTTTCTTACTCCTAAAGTCTTTCTCCTCCAACATCAATCAGCAAGCATTTTATTAAGTATATAAGTAACAGTGATAGATATATGCCTTCAGCAAGCCTACATTATATTTGGGGCAGGGGGAGAACCAAAAGGAACTAAGGTTACTTGAGGTGGTGGGCACAGACACAACTTTAAGAATCAGGAATGGCTTCAAGGAGAAGGTAGGCCCTGAGCTGAGGCTCTAAAGGAAATTAGAGATTCAAAGCAGCATGAAATTCACTCAGGTGTTTGCTGAATTGAATTAAATTGTCTTCTCCAGCTAAACACCCTCAGTTCCTAGAACATGGTTTGGTTTCAGGTTCTTCTTCAGATTGTCCCAGCTTTCCCCGTCTGGATGACTTTCAACTTGTCAAAGTCCCTCCTAAAATGTGGTGCCCAGAACTGAGCCCAAGGCTCCAGATGTGGTCTGCAGGGCTATGATCTCATTCAGTACTATGAAATGAAAAATGGTGCCATCGTGGGGCATCAAGGATTGCAGAGTATATACACGTTCTCTCGCACCTTCTCCTGTCTATGCGGTGAGGTGAGGACTAAAGGAATGGTCTTCACTAGTTTAAAATTAATTATTTTATGTAATATTTACTTGTTTATATTACTTATTAAATAAATTATTTTCATATTATATTATTTATATAAATAAGTGATTCACACCCACCCAGGGTCACCTAGTGAAGGTCTGACACAGGATTTGAAGCTAGGTCTTCCTAACTCAAAGCCTAGCACTCTACGCCTATGCTCCCTCTCTGACATCAGTTGCTACCCCTCAAGGGCCTTTATATTCCCCTGGCAAGAAGTAACACGTACACAGATCACAGGGTCACAGAGCCAGGGCTCAAAGGGACCCCAGGGGCCAACCCCACTCATTTTAGAGGAGTCAATCCAAGGTAGGATTTGAAGCCAGGTTCTCTGTGTTGTACTGTACCATGTTCTCTCATAGGAGCTGAGAGGGACCTCAAAGGTTATCTAATCTAATTGGATCACTCATTTTACAGAAGAGGAAATGGAGATGGACAAAGGAAAAGTGAGTCTCCCTGGTAGCAGCCCAGGTCTTCTGACGCCTGAGGCAGTAACTAGAATGCCAGGCCTGGAACCAAATATACCTGAGACACTTATAGCTACATGAACCTGGGTTAGTCTCTTTGCTTGTTTGTCTCAGTTTCCTCAATTATAAAATGCTGAAAATCACAGTACCCATCTCAAAAGTTGTCATCAGAATCAAATGAGAAACATTTATTTTTAAAAAGTACTTGGCACAGTACCGAGCACACAGTAGGCACTTAATAAATGCGAGTTCCCTTCCTTTCTCCAGGATTCTTTCCACTGTTACTTTTACTTTAACCCTCTTCAAAGTTCCCCAAATCTCTAGAAAGCTGCTGACCCACACTCCAATTCAGTCAGACTCAGGAGGGGCATGTTTACTTTCCAAAGCTCTAGTTTCATCAACAATGATAGAGCATCGAGGGGTACTCTAGCTATTCCCCACCCCTGTCCCTCCCTGGGCTCCCATTACGGGCCTGAGAAATTTTATCCCACACAAGTGGTCACTGAAATAGCTGCATATTTTTAAACCACAGTCCCTTTGAAGCCCTGCCCAGAAAAACACACCGTGGGGACAAGAGTTTCTCAGAACTTGGGAGTTTCAGGTCCTGGGTCTTTTGGTAGGGCCAGGCCACTGGCTACATCTCCAGCCATGTGTCATTTTGGTTTTCTTTTTTAAACATGGGAGAGTTGACTATGATAACCAAAGCCTGTTCCATGCCATCCAGAGGAGGCCTCTTCTTCCTAAATTATCTCAAATTCTCAGATGCTCACGTCACGGAATATCTTCTTAAAACATATCAGGGGAGGGCAAAAAGATCTTCCTTGTGCTTTAGACTCAACAGCATGGCCAGCCAAGAAGGAATTTATTTAGTATGGCTACCAAGGAGGCAAGGAGGGATATATAAATAACTTTTACCCATGGAGTACTTGTTTTATATATATATATATATATATATGTATATAAAAATATGTATATACTATATATTATATAACATCAATAACATTTGTATTAAATATTTGTTATTAAGATTGTATGCTGTATCAATACACATACAATAGTAGATATATAATATAGTATTTTAATTAATATAAATAATTATGTGTTAAATGTCATATCTAATTATATACATATATATATAAATATATATCATTTTTCCCTGACGTTTCTTCTTTTAACTTTTCTGAACCCAGCCAAGGCCGTAGAACTGAGGGTGGTGCTGTCTAGACAAGACACAGCTGCTCTTTTTTTCTGGGTTTTTGTACCTGCCACATCCCCAAGCGTTGACCCAAGGCTCTGTTCCCCTGGGGCAAGAGAAAGAAACAGATGAGGATGGGAAGCCTTTTACTTAAATATGTAAGATTCTAAGAAGCCTCAACAGTCATGGATGGGGAGCTGAAAGGGAGATTAACAGTCATCAAACCCAAGAGTTCTTAACCTAGGGGTTGACGATTTTTTTTTCCAATTTTGATAACTTTATTTTCATACAACTGGCTTCCTTTGTAATCCTACATATTTTATGCATTTAAAACACATTCTGAGAAGAGATTTCTTCAGAGTGGCAAAGGGCTCCATCACACACACACACACACACACACACGCACGGTAGTGAACCCCCAATCTAATTCAAACTCTTCATTTAACAGTTGTCAAGTAATTTGACCAAGGAACTTTCAGATCTAAGGGTCCAAACAAAAAGGGTTGGTCATGCTAAGACATGGAGTGATTTTGAATGACTGCGGTCTTGGGTTAGAATCCTATCTCTAACAGTTACTAGATGTAAATAACCACAGGTATTCCTTAATTTCTCTGTGCCCTCAGTTTCCTCATCTGGAAGATGGGGGTGATCATACCTGTGGTGCCTACTACCCCAAAAGGCTGCTGTGAGTTTGGAAATGTGAAGACGCCACACGTCATTTAACATGAGTGGTATTCTCAGGCTTGCTCTAATGTAATTCAGGCACTATGGGAAAGCCCCAGGCTTCATTTCATGACTGGCCTCATGCTCCCCCATTGAGGCAGTCACAGCTCAACCTGTGCAGGCTTGTAGGCTGAGTTCAGGCTTGCTAGAAGCCAAGGCAAGAGAGAGAGGCCACTGCTGAGAATCTTGTTACAGTTTCTAAAGGAGGGACAGATAGGGCAACAGTTTACATACACTTGGCTCACACCAAGTTCCTGGAGGGAATTATTGTCCCACTGAGCCAATTCCCATGACACGAGACATCTGGAGAACATCTGAACTCAACCAGCACCAGCTCGGACTCACCCACCAGCTAGCTTCGAGGCCTAAGGCTGGTCTCCTAAGCAATGCTAGAAGGGACAGATTGCCCTGTGCGATGTCAGAGCTAGAGGGAAGCCTGCCTTAGGTTATCTCACCCGCCCCCTTCATTCTAACAGAGAACCCAAGAGATGAATTTCCTTGTCCTGGGGTGAAAGCTGGGGGCAGAGGCCAGGACTGGCATCCATGTTTTCTCATACTAAAGAGAGCTTTTCAATGATAAGTAAGAAGTGGTGTCCTAGACCTAGATTTGGAGACAGAAGATCTTGGCCCCTGGCTCTGCTTCATACCTGTAGGACCTTGGGTCAGTCATTCTTTCCATCCCACCCCACCACTACCTCAGGCCCCTACTTTCTTTATCTGCAGGATAAGCAAAGATGGACTAACTTCAAGTCAAGAAACACTTAAGGAACAGCTACTACCATAGGCAAGGGAATATGCTAGATGCTTAGGGTACAATGACAAAATATAAGTATTTTTATTCCATCTATCCATCCATCTGTCTGTCTACATAGATGGATAGGTAGATTTCCATATCTATATCTCTATCCTTCCATCTCTCCATCCATCTGGCCTTGTAGAAGATTCCACTCTAGGGGTTGGATGACCCACAAGGCCCAATTCAGTTCTCAATCCATGATCCCAGGTGCCACTTATGCCCATTAGATCACTTCCTTTCAAAAGGGGCCTCCTGTCACTTTGGGGGTACCTACTATGTAACATAATAGCTAGCATTTAAATAACTTTAAGGTTTGCAAAGAGCCTTTCCACACGTTATCTTGTCTGAGACATGCAATAACTCTGTAAGGTAGGTTATCTCCACTTTACAAACAAAGCAATGGAGGCTCAGAGAAGGAAAGTCGCACTGCTAGTAAGTGTCCAAGGCGGAATTTGAACTCGGGTCTTCCGGACTCCAAGTTCAGTGAAACCACCTAACTTCCACACACTGCTCTGGATGGAGCAGAGAACAGCCTTGACTCCAAGGAAGCAAAGACTCTATGATTCTTAAAACCATATTTACATTAAAACTTAAAAAAATAGAACCACAGTAACAGTAATAAGCATAGAAAATACATTTGGAAATATTTAAAATGCGGCTATGGAGAGTGAAATTGTTAAAATCTACTGCTGCCAATTCCCAGACTCTAGTTCTACCTGGGGATCTAGGGTGAAATTGGGTAGAACCAGAGAACAAGGAAGTTTTCTTCTACCAATGATAAATGGATGGATGGTTGGATGGATAGATATAGATAAATAAATACACATATAAATGAATAATATATATATATTGATGAATGAATGAATATACATATAAATGGATGGATACATGGAAACATACAGAAAGATAGAGACATCTAACCTATCCATTTACCTATACAGAGAGACAGACAGACAGATAGATAGAACGATCTTCACATATACCCCTCCCAATGACCAGAAGAAGAAAGGGGAGAATTGAGAACCAAATACTGTCCACAGACAAGGTGGGTCAAGAGAAGGTAAGCACCAAATACTCCCTCAAAGTTTCTGGAAGAGCAAAACCCATAGATTTAAAGAGACACTCCGCTTCATCAGCAGTGCTACCTTATTATTCTTTCTTCCTTGTTCAGTTCAGGTAATTCCTAATCTTCTTGCCCTTCCACACCCATTTTGCCTACATTGAAGTCAAGCCTTCTCTCTGTCCTGAACCTCTTAAACACCTACAGCATCTTTCTTTCTCACTCTACCTCCCATTGGTGAGACTTGTAAAGGCTATTTCATCCTGAACAAGGGACTCTAATTGGTGGGGCAATAGAAACTGTATGATAGCCAGCATCAAGGGTGGTGGGGAGAGGGAGAGAGAGGGAGGGGAGAACAGGAGAGGGGGAAGAGGAGGAAGACAGGGCAGAGAGGGGAAAGAGGGAGAAAAGGAGGGGGAGAAGAGAAGGAGAGAGAGAGAAAAGATGGTCTATTTAACCAGAATTATTACTCATTTTTCTCTCCATGTGAAATAGTCTTGGGCTCTATTTTCCCAAATTGCTAAGGTTATTCTGCATTTTGAAAACTTGACCCTTAGAGCAGGAAAGAACTTTTCACTTTCTATTTCTCCATGATGCTTCCTTGGGTCTGTTCTGTTTGACCTTGGCTAAGCCGGTTCACCTCCAGGGGCCTCAGGTACTCTTACTGTCCCCATTTCACAGCTGAGGAAACTGAGGCAAACAAGCTATATGTGACTTGCCCAAGGTCATATAGCTATTAAGTGTCTGAGGTCAGATTTAAACTCAGGTTTTCCTAAGTCTTGGTCCAGTGTTCCATCCCCTATACCACCAGCTGCTTCTATACAGAAGAGAAGGGGCTGGGGGTCCCCCGGTCTTCAAGCGAAGGCTGAATGGCCATTTGTCAACTCTGTGGGTACTTCTAGTCCTGCCTCTGATGCCCCTGTGTGCTCTGGCAAGTCCCTCCAACTTCCTGATGCCCTAGGCAATCATCTAACACTCCAAGTTATGGAGCAAAGATTTCCCTATAGCAGAGCCACAAATGTCTACAAAAAGAGAGGAGACAGCAATTCCCACAAACTTCTTTACAATATTATAGATAGGGTAAAGTGTTTGAGTGTGCCTCATCTAGAGTGCTCTGAGATCCTTGTGTGTTGAGTGCTGTTTCTTATGATCCCCTTCACAAGAAGAATCTGACATACAAGCCACATCTTCTTCCAGACTCTTGAGCCCAACCTTGTTCTGACCCGCATCCTCAGATGTACCAACTTCACCCACATCCCAGCCCCAGAGGTTCTGGTTTGAAAACAGAAGGCATATTCAATCATTTTCACTTTGGCAGTGTTTTTTCTGAAAAAATAAATTAAACAAAACCCTGCCCACAGGAGATCCCGGTGTCCTGCCCGTGCAGGCTCCACTTTGTGCCAGCTGTGATTGGTCAGCATGATTTGCAGGCAGGAAACACCTCGAAGGACATGCTATATAAAGTCAAAAGGCAAGATTTCCAGAACCTTTTTGAGAGGGGAGAGGAGAAGTGGGAGGGGGATCACCTCCCTAGCACCTATCACATGTCCTTGGTACAGTGTGCCAAAGAAACGTTTGGTGGATTGGATAAGACGAGGATTCTGATCTCTTCATGTGTCCAGGACCCCTCTGGCGGTCTGGAGAAGCACATATGGACCCCATCCCAGAATCCTGTTTTTAATAATTGAAGGAAATGCTAAATGTCGATTAGAGGCTAATGAAAGTAAAGTCAACTTCTTTCCCCCATCCAAGATGTCCTGAAATCTCTCAAAGCAGATTAAAAACCCCTGGGATAAAACATTGAAATCTGCCTTCACAGAATTTACAGCCTAGTAAACTAAAGTCCAGTAGAATTAGAGGTTCAATCAATCCCAGGCAACATCACAATATCCTTGGGGGGAGGGGGTGAAGAGAAAACCCAGCATTTCTCAGAAATGCTTATTAACAGTCACATGAACTGACCCCTCAGTTTAGAACCTCCCCACACACACACAAGTACCACCCTACAAACCAAAACAGGAAGTTTGGAGAGGCCTAATGTCATAGGTTGATATGAGATTGCCATGAACAAATCCTCCCCACCCCTCCACCCATATACACATACACTCCCTTCCTCTCCTGCCCTGCAAGGCCAGGATGGATCCCAATGGTCACCTACAATGAGCTACTAGACATCTACTTGCATCCTTTTCAGAAGCACCCAAAAATATTGGGTGGTTTAGATTGGGTGCATTGGATGGTTCCCATCCCCCCCCCCCAAATTGGGGCTTCCCAACCAGTGAGCAGCAGAGCCAGGAATGAAACCAGCTGGAGGCCAATTGGAACTGGGTGTAGTTCTTAATGAGATGAGAGTCTGGTGTGGTAGGCTTCATTGCCTTAGGGACACCTACTGCCTGGCAGGAAGGAGGCTGGCATGGATCACTAGCCAAATCAGGAGGTGACAATATGGAACAGAAATCAACTCTTACAAAGAAAAGATGGTTCTCTCACTCTGTGTCTCTATTTTAATGAAGTGCCAATTGGGAACCAGCTGTGTAAAAAAGCTTTCCTCCATCCCATTTGGAAACAATTAGAGCTTTTGTTTCCCTCGTGATCAGGGATAGGGAGCTGGGGCATGATGCCTTTGAATGGCCATGGCAGTGAAAAGGGGAATGCATGCAAAAAGTAGCATCGATTCCAGATCCAACATGGCAGAGGCCACCAGCTTAGGGACTTCTCTCTCATCCTTGGAGTGATGTTCAGGGGAAAAGGGCTTTGCCCTCCTTGAATCTTTTCACACACAAGACCACAAGGAAACGGCAGGCATTTCAGCCAGCTATCTCCCAATACCAAGTTCAAGTTCAGAACCAAGCCAAGAAACAAGCTGGTGGGCTCACTCTCCCTCCCTCCCTGGGGTGAAGGACTGGGACTGATTTATTCTGGTCAACCCATGTTCCAAACTAACATTCCTATGTGTTTCTCTTCTTTGTCTCTTCCCTCACTCCCTTCCAAACATTTCCTCCATCCATTGACCACTACACACCAGGGTGGTGAGAGAAGCCCTTCCTGGGACCCCAAGAAAAGATGAATTTCCTACAATATTATCTTCCCCAAACTAACAGGGCTAAGTGCTTGCAGTGGATAGCATGCCAGGTCTGGAGTCAGGAAGACCTGAATTCAAATCTAGCCTCAGACACTAGCTCTGTGACCCTGAGCAAGTTATTTTACCCTGTTTGCCTCAGTTTCCTCACCTATAAAATGAGCTGGAGAAG
This sequence comes from Phalanger gymnotis, assembly GCA_028646595.1. Classification (NCBI taxonomy): domain Eukaryota; kingdom Metazoa; phylum Chordata; class Mammalia; order Diprotodontia; family Phalangeridae; genus Phalanger; species Phalanger gymnotis. The sequence continues at coordinate 242,543,175 of CM053623.1, forward strand.
GAAATGGCAAATCACTCCAGTATCTTTGCCAAGAAAACCCCAAACGGGGTCACAAAGAGTCAGACATGACTGAAAAATGACTGAATAAACTAGCATCCCTTCCACCTAAATCAATGATCCTAAAATGATTTTCCTAAAGCTTACAAAAGCCTCCTCATACCAGCCTCCTAACTCAATAAATTCTAGGGGTCTGCTATTACCACCAGGATGAAATATAAAGTTCTCTGACATTGAACCCACAGCCTCCTCTTCATTCCTCACCACGCACTAGTACTCTTGCGGTTCCTTCCCATAAAACACTATCTGTCCCATGCCTGCAATGCCTCCCTCATCCCTTTCCTTCTTACCGTTCATTCCCCAGCTTCCTTCATGTTCACCTGCTCCATGATTATCTCCTATTTGGCCCATATTTATCTAGTTTTCACACAGCTGTGTGTTATCTTCCCAATTAGACTGGAGACTTGTGGGTAGGGACTCTTTTTCCCTTCTTGGTTACCCTCCCCTCCCAGCTTTGTGCCTGGCACAAAGTGAGTACTTAATAAAATGCTAAATGACTGATTGACCCTTTGATTCCTCAGGTCAACACCGCTTTCTGCCCCATTCCACCAGCCCAGCATTAGAGAAATAATCCACATGGTAATGACCCAAGAAGTTTGATGGTACCTAGAATGGCTCCAACTTTATATACCACTTTAAGGACTAAAAAGTACTTTCCTCAAAACAATCTCATGGGGTAAAGAGTGCAAGTTATCATAACCCCCATTTTATAGATGGGGAAACCAAGGGTCAGGGGGATGAAGTTATTTATCCTGCTCTAGATTACTTTTCAATTGTGTGTGGTTTTTGGGTCATTTTTTAGTCAAGTCTGACTCTTCATGACCCCATTTGGGGTTTTTTGGGAAAAGATACTGGAGGGATTTGCCATTTCCTTTTCCAGCTCATTTTACAGATGAGAAAACTGAGGCAAACAGGGTGAAGTGACTTGCCCAGGGTCACACAGCTAAGAAGTATCTGAGGTGAGATTATGAGTCAGGAAGAGGAGTCTTCCTAACTCCAAGGCTGGTGTTCTATCCACTGTGCCACTTTTGTGGCAAATCAGTACCCAGGCCTCAGTTTTCTCATCTGCAAAATGAGTGGATTGGACTAGAGGACCTCTAAGGTCCTTTTCTAGTGCTAGACCTTTGGACTTCATGGACTTCACAGTCTAATAAACTATAAATCTAATAGAAGGAGCTACTCAATCAATCCCAGACAGCATTACAACATACTCAAGGGAGGAAGAGTTAATCGAAAAAGCAACATTCCTCAGAAATGCTGATTAACAGTCGCTGGAATCTATCCCCATCCAAAAAACACGTAGGTTGGACCAGAAAGTTAGACTATGGTCCCTTTCCAGCTCCCTATCTACAAATGTAGGCACCACGGTCTCTGGCCTTTTTTTTTTTTTTTTTTGCCAAAGTCTCTTCAGTTCTAACGTTCTCTGGGAGCAAGTTTCACCTGGTTCTGCCTCTGGTCTCTAAAGTTTACCTAGAAGGGCTAATTATGTAACACTAAGTATTATAGGATCCTGGGAAACCACAAAATGGGAGGGGGGACTAGATGACCCCTAGGGGTCCTTCCAGGCCTAAATCTATGATCTCAAGAGCCCACTGCTTTGGTTAAATTCAAGCCTGCTCTCTGGTCACAATCTGTAGCTAATGGAAAAAACCCCTAAAGCCAGCTGCTGGCAAGATGTCAAGATTCCCCCCCCCCCCATCCTGTATCCTAATCCTGAGGATCTCTGAGATACATTCTTGCTTAAACCAACAGATACAAAGAGAATTCAGCCCTTCCTAACCAGGGACTTGCACTAAATACCTCAGCATTTGCAAGGCCTGACTTCCATCCACGTCTGCTTTGATCACCACCTCCACCATCTTCTAGATCTGGGTCCATCTATCCATAGTAACAAATCAAGTCAACAAGTCACCTTTTTTTTAAGCTCCTATGTGCCAGGCACAATGGCTGATCCCATCTTGAGTTCTCAGCTGCATTTCTGCCCTCAGGGACAGCAAGGCTCCCTCCACACTTGCACCATATAGATTTCAAGGAAACAGGGCAGGATGATAAATTCTACACCACCGAAGATGGTAGGCTAAGCAGCTGTCAAGGCCCAACACAATTCATATTTGACTGAGGGGAGCGTCCTCGAGGTTGCGCCCTGCTCCATTTTACCTGCTGGTAATGGACCCGAGAGTAAGGCAATACCAAGCAAGACAAGGCAGCCAATTGGACATATGCAGACTTCCTGTCTTCCTGGTCAGAGTTCACTTCTATTGAGACCTGTCACTCTACAGAGGTTCTGAAGCGGGGAGTACACACCAGGCTAGAGAAATGAAGTTTCAATCATTCAGAGCTCAAGGTACCTGGAAAGCCTTGGAATGTCAATGAATGGTCTCCCCAAAAGCCATCACTTACAGATCATAGGTTGAAAGCCAGAAGGAACCTTAGAAGTCATGTTGTTCAACCTCTTCATTTTATAGATCAGAAAAGTGAGAACCCTGGACTTAAAACTAGGAAGACCTGAGTTCAAATCCTGATTCAGTGAGGCATGAGCTCGTGACTAGAGACAGGTTACTCAACCCTCAGTTTATCTATAAAATTAGAACGTTGTACTCAATGGCTTGTAAGGACCCTTATGGCTCCAAGTCTGCAACTCTAGGATTCTTTCAGGCTTAGCTCATCCCCATGTGCAAGGTAAATCTTAGAACCTTAGACCAGAAGGGCAATGCTTCAGACTTAGGGGATCTGGACACGAAGCCCAGTTCTGCTTACTGCCTCTGTAACCTTGTCAAGTCACTTGAGCTTCATGGGCCTCAGTTCTTCATCTGGAAAATGAGGGGTTTGGACCCCATGGCCTCCATTTAGAGCTGTCCTAAATCTATGATCCCATAATCTACCAGGTTGCTTATCTGTCTCCTTTGAAAATTTTAAGCTCAAGAGATCACTGAGTCTAGTATCTACAGGAAGGAATCATCTCCACCTTACAGATAAAGAAACTAAGAGTCCAAAGAAATCAAAACATTGGCCCTGGGCCAAGAATTGCCATCTCATGATATAAGGATCAGAGTTCAGGCTGTCTTCATCCACATACACTATTCTTTCCACTGCACCAGGAAGGGGGCCCTTGTTTGCAATGGCTGCCCAGATATCTCTGTCCTTGAAATTGGACTTTGAATAGAAAAATTACAACCTGTGTACACCTGCCTGGTGCCAGGCAAAATTGTGGTCACTACTGCAATGTATCTTGGCCTAGAAAACAGAAGCCCATCCTAGTAGATAGAGAGCCTGCTGTGGGGTCAGGGGACCAGCAGATCCAGTCTTGCTTCTGATGTTGGCTGTGTGACCTTGGACAAGTCACTTCAGACCTCAGTGTTTCACACAACTGCCTATAATCCCTAAGTCCCAAAGATGTCCCTGTGTATAGAAGTACTATGACAAAGAATGCTTATCTTCCCTACCCCTCATCTTCCCTCTCTCTTCTGCCTCATGCAATGCAAGCTGCTATTTCAAAGTTACAAGGCCTGAATAAATAACCAGGGAACAGATGAACACATGGAAAGGCCTCCCTCTGACCTTAATCACTGATGTAGTTAAGTCAGAGGCTGAGGCCTCGCCTGTAAAACCCAACACAGGACACACCTGGCTCCTTCCTGACCACCATGTGCTCTTGGCAATTCACAAAGATATCTGGGCTGTACTAGGAAGTCAGAGAAAAGGGTCACTTTGAGCCAAAATATGCGGGCAGACTATTCTAGGCCTCCTGAGAAAAGGCAGACACTCTCTGTTGGAGCTTCAGACTCCCTAATCCAACCCTTTCTTTCCCAATACAACAAATGTGTTCAGTGCCTACTATGTGCCAGACCCTGGAGATATAAAGGCAAAAAAAAAAAATGAAACAGTCCCTGCTCTCAAGGGAATTGTATTCTACTTATGTAGTAATCCACCCGATTGAAAAAGAAATTGCTTTGGAGAGTCTGAGAATGTAGGTTTGAATCCCGTTTACTACCTGTGTGGGCAAGACATATTACTTCTCATCTGAAAAAGAGGGGCTGGATCCACAGAGCTTCTTAACCTGTAGGTCTCGGTCAAGATCCACAGGTTAAGAAGCACTGAAGAGGTCTCAAGAGGGAAAAGTTTAAGAAGCCCCAGAAGAGACCCCCAAGACCACTTCCAGCAGTGGCTCTGTGATCTGGCCCTAATCACAGCCCTGATGGAACTTGGGTCTCCTGATTCATTTCTGTCCTCTCTCAACTATGAAAAGCTGCCAAAGGTAGTATTCATATCATCTCTTCCTTTCATTCTAACAAATAGCAATCAAATTCTCAAGACATGCAAAGCACCAAGTACTTGTTTCTCCAAAAAAAGAAAAAAAAAAGGCTGGGGGAAGAAGAAAGGAGGAGGAGGAGGTAGCAGCCATGCAAGTATTAATAGGAACCATCCCCCTTCCAATTCGGATGATTCCTCCAACAGGAAGCAAGCAGTGATGTCAGAGTAACAGACTAGAATCGGTCTACCAAAAAAGCATTTATTAAGCACCCCGTACATGCTAGTCAATGCGCAAAATGTTCAAAGACAAAAATGTATGGTCCCCTTGCCCTCAAGGAGGATACATCACCAGCAAATTTAAGGTAATTTGGGGCCAGAGAAGGTGGTAAGAGCTGGCAAAATTAGGCAAGGCTTGTTGGAGGAGGTGGGACCCTGGAGGAGCTGGGCTTTGAACCCAACTAGAGATTCTAAGGGGTGATGGTAAGGAGCGAGGGCATTCCAGGCATGGGTGCCAACCTGTGGCAAAGGCAAGGGATGAGAGAATTATGACACCTTGTGATGATAATTATTAACTCACTTTGTGCCTGGGGCAATATATAATAGTCCCCAAGGACCACATGGCTTCCTCCTCTAACTTTAAGGGGCTTACTTTAGAATAAAAGCTATGAATCCAATTTCACGAGAGTTGTGAGTGGGAAGAGGAAGGCCAGCCCGGCTGGACCAGACAACGAGTAAAGGGCAGGATCAACACGAAGGCTGAAAAGTCAAGGCCAGTTTGGACCAGAAATCTAAGTGACGAAAAGCAGTTTGTATTCAGCCCTGGAGACAACACAGAGCTGCTGGCATTGACATTGGAAAGGACTTCTGAGATGATCCAATCAATTCAGTCACCTCCTTTTCCATACTTTCTTCATTCTTTTTTTTTTTTGAGGGGGGAAGGCAAGGCAATTGGGATTAAGTGACTTGCCCAAGGTCACACAGCTAGTGTGTCAAGTGTCTGAGGCTGGATTTGAACTCAGGTCCTTTTGATTCCAGGGCCGGTGCTCTACACACTGCGCCACCTAGCTGCCCCAAACCTAAGCACTTTCCAAAGTGACTTGTCCAAGGTCATCCAACTAATAAGTAGCCATCAGGATTCAAATTAGGTTCCCCTGGCTTCAGGGCCAACATTCTTTCCAATAGATTGGCCTTTCTGAGATTATAAGTGAGATGGGCCCTAGCCCTTAATGCTGAAGGTTCTCTGGGTGATTCTTTCCCATTTTTCCATTTGTGGCTATTTCTGTTCTCCACTCCCTCTGCCCCTCCCCCCAGGCTAGCTCTCTGCTCCCCCCTCAGGACCCCTGCTGACCATTTGTGGGCAGTAGCTGACATCCATCACATGACTGGTTATATAAGCTTCTTTGGCAGCTAAACCAAAGCATGTCTGGCTCATGTACAATCTGATGAGGAGCCAAGCTGAGAAGACCCCCACCCATACCTTCCCTCGGTCCACCCATCCACGGATAGCCCAGCTTTACATCCCTCAGGGTCAGTCTCTCTGCCTTCTGGAGACTCCCTCCAAGTCCAGAGCTATCCCTGCCCCCAGATATTCCAGGGGATAGGGCCTAAGCAACCTTCTGGCCATTTTATAAGGGAGGCCCAAGAAGGGAGGGACTTGCTTCAGGTTACGTAGCTGGTTAGTGGGAAAGAAGCCGAGACTCAAAGTTTTGCCTCCAGGCTCCTCGTCCAACTTTCCAGCACATCCTGCTGCCTGCAAAATACTTCAGGAGGCAAAGGAAATCCCACTTTATGGGCAACAAGCACAGTCCAGCTGCAGTAATGATAGGGTCCTGGGACCAAAGACCTCAACAGCTGCTTAAAACCTCCCAAAAGGAATGGGAGAAAAAAAAAGCCGTGCTCAAAAGGATGAGAAAAAGATGCCAGCAGGCGCCTCTCCACTCCCTGGCAGTCAATCAACAAGCGTTTATTGAGAATACCTACTATGTGCAAAGCACAGAGGGATGCGAAATAAGGCAAAAAACAGAATCCCTAACCTCAGGGAGTTTACAGTCTAATGGAGGAAACAACATGAAAATAACTATGTACATAAAAGAGACAGTCAGCCAATAAGCATTTAGTAAGTGCCTACTATGTGCTGGGCCCTATGCTAAGCAATAAGAGGAAGGTAGGAAGGGGCTTGTAATGTCAAGGAGGACAGAGGTGAGGAAGGAAAAAAACCATAAGCCAAGGGAGAGGACCCCTAAAAGCAGAGATGCCGAGGTCATAAATTTAAAGCTGGAAGGAACTTAGAGGTCATCTATATCATCCTCCATCTCAGGTGACTGATGAGGAAACTAAGTCACAGAGAACAGAGGCTTGGTTTGTCTTTTGGGTTTTTTGTGGTTTTATTTCCAATACCTAATGGGCCATAATACCACAAAGCACAGGCACGAGATTTGAACCTAGACCCTTCAGCTGTAAATCTAGTACTCTTGTTGTATGCCTGAGGCCAAGTCCCAACAACTCAGCCCCAAAGTCAGAGGGCCCCCCGGGGGTCTGGACGGTGGGAGTCAGAGGGAATGGATGGGGTGCTTGTTACCTTCCTGGTTAATTACAGGCAGGCATCGATGCCAGTCTGAGTCACCAACTTGTCCCCAAGCTATGACACACGAGGCAGGGAGGGACCCAGGAGAAGATGATCAGAATCTCTCTCTTCCTGGACCAAAGCTTCCCCCTGTTCCAGGTGAGGGTGAGCAGTTGATGGTAAGCAAGGCATTGTGGGAGAGAATGCTGGAGCTGGGAGTCAGAAAGACCAAAGTTCAAATCCCCAAGAGCAAGTTACGCCCTCTCTTAAGCTCCAGCTTCCTCATCTCTAAAATAGAGGGAAAAATATTTGCAGTGACTCTTATCAGGGTGGTGAGAGGCAAATGAGTTCATGTATTCAAGCCACGAAAACTTCGAACTACACTAAAGACGTTTGGAACACCCTCGACCAATGGCTTGGCAAACCTTAAAATGTCAGACGGGATGCTGGGACAAATGATATCAAAACAAAGGATCTAAAAAGTTTGGTTTTTAAGTGCTATCGGACCAGTAGCATAGTTATGAGATAGCTGGGCCCTAGTCCCACTAATTTTCTCCATGATGTTGCACGTGTTACTTTCCCTCTTGGTCTCATTTTCCTAAAATGGAAAAATCCTACCTGTATACTGGGTAAACCCTGGTAAATCACTTGACCCTGTTTGCCTCAGTTTCCACATCTGTAAAATGCAGATAATAGCACCTATCTCGCAGGATGTTTTGTGAGATCAAATGAGAAAGTGTATGCAAAGCACTTCATATCTTATATTAGTGGTAGCAGTAATAATAGAAGCTACCTTATTAGTAGTAGTGATAATAATAGAAGATATTAGCTAGTCCTACCTCTTATAAGATATCCCTCTCAAGTATAAAATCCTAGGTTCCTGTGGGCTTAGGGGCCAATGGAAGGGCAGCTGGCTCTGCAGCCCAGCTCTTCCTAAGCCCACCCTCTTTCAGGCTCTTCACACATGCAGCTCTCACTCAATCTCTAGTCACTGGCTCCAGTTCTACAGATGCTACCTCCAGGAATGGCCAAGGCCAACCTCTGCTCACTTCAAACATTCTTGTTTTCTAAGGAAAGGGAGCAGAGACAAAGTCAGAGGGGAATATCTTTCCTGGAGTGCATAGGACACTGAGGACTTCCTACAACATGTGAGTCATGTTTTGTGACTTCTACTTGGCCAACCCACAGGCCCCACCCCAACATGGGGCCAGGCCATGGCTCTATAATTAGAGAGGGGTTTATTCATCATTGGCAGCTAAGTAACATAGTAGATAGAGTGCTGGGCCTGGAGTTATGAAGACCCAAGTTCAAATTTGGCCCCAGACACTTACTAGCTGTATGACCCTGGGAAAGTCACTTAATCACTGCCTGCCTCAGTTTCCTTATCTGTAACATTCAAATAATAGCACTTACTCCCTAGGTTATTGTGAGGATCAAATAAGGTACTTATAAAGCCCTTAGCATATAGCAAGCGCTATATAAATATTTGATGACGGTGATGATAATGATGATTCAGCCAAAACTGAATTCAACAAATATTTATGAAGCTTCTATTCAATGACTCAAAGGTACAAGATTCAAAAGTTTAAAAAAATCATAATCTACTCTCCTCTGCTCCATAAACTACAAAGGCTCCCTATTGCCCCTAGGATAAAAATCTAAATTCCTCTGGCCCCAGTTTTCAGCCTCATTATATATTATTCCCTTTTTCTGTGCCTTATGGTCTAATGAAACCAGCCTTCCCTCTGGAGCGCCTATATAGGGCTCCATCTCTCATGCCTTAGCCCCAGACCTCATTCACGCTGGGAATGCCCACCCACATATCCTGTCTTCATAGAATTCCCTATCTCCTTCAAGATGTGGTTCAAGTACCACCTTCTTGAAAGCTTCTGCTCCCCCCAGCCTCAAGCACCCCCTCCCTAGACTATCTTATATTCAAGTTTTTTATTTGCTCAGTAATACTTATATGCATATGTCTTATCTTCCAACAGAACATATTACATGTTTCATCTTTTCCTGTGCCTAAACTGGGGAAGGATAAAAGGAAGGGAAGAGAAAAGGGAAGGAATTAAGCATTTACATAGTGCCTACTAAGTTCCAGGTACTGTGCTAAGAGCTTTTTACAAATATTCCCTCATTTGATTCTCACAAATCAGCAGCTGCCCATTTTACAATTGAGCAAACTAAGGCAAATGGAGATTAAATTACTTGCTCTGGGCCACACAACAAGTAAGCAAAGAAAGGAAACCATAGATCGATGACAGTGTTAATGAATCTATATTCAAGAATTTTAATAAAATTGTGGCTGAAAGACTATAGTAATTTACAAAAAAATCATTTATTATGAACAAGTTGGATTTATATGAACGACCCAAGAAATGTTCATCATTGTGAGGGGAGGGGGAACCTACCAAAGACTGAGACAAAATAACAAACGTCATCAGTCAGAATTGAATTCAGCTAATATTTATGAAGTTCCTATTTTCCTAGGGAAAAGATCCTGGAACAGGGGTGGGGAACCTACCTGTGACCTCAAGGCCACAAATTTGTTCTGTGAAGTTTGGATTCAGTCAAAGGGCCACACTTGAGGACCTAGAAGTTCACAGAGCTCAGGTTCCCCATTCCTGATCTAGAATATCAAGGGAAATGATGAAAAAAGGTGGGAATAAAGGGAAACAAACACTTCCAAACTCAGAGTACATTATAAAGCAGTGGCATCAAAATGATGTGGCATTGGTCAAAAAAATAGAAAAGCAGATCAGTGGCACAGACAAGGAAAAAGAGGAGAAATCCCCAATCTTTCCGAAATCCAGCATTTGTTAAACCTTAAGGCATAAGTTACCTAGGAAGAACTCTGTTTGATAATTTGTTAAGAAAACTGAGAGTCTGGCAGAAATCAGGTTTAGACCAACATTTCACACCATATTCTACAATACAACTCTTGTAGTTCCTCTTTGTATATAGGGTGCGAATCTACCCTGCACTAGAATGCAATTTCTTTGAGAGCAGAAACTGGTTTTTTTGTATGTTCCAAATGCTTGGCTTTGAGTAATTGCTTAATATATGTTCATTGATGGATTGAGTGCCTGACCTCAAGGGGATTACATTCTACTTGGGGGATCCAACATAAGTGCAAATGAATTACATGAGGTAGAGAGTGAAGCAGAAAGGAGGAGAGGTGGGATGTGAAAGAGAGACAGAGGGTGGGCAGAGGGAGAGAGAGAGAGAGAGAGAGAGGGAGGGAGAGAGAGAGAGAGAGAGGGAGAGAGAGAGAGAGAGAGAGAGGGAGAGAGAGAGAGAGAGAGAGAGAGAGAGAGAGAGAGAGAGAGAACGAGAACCAATGGGGGACATTAAAGATGCTGATCTCTTAAAGAAAAGAAACAATCTAAAATGCAGTGATAAGGATGGAGAGCATCCAGTAGCATAGCTTGCACAAATAAACATGGAGCCCAGAGACAGTGTGATAGAGAGAACAGCAGAAGCCCAGTTTAGCTGAGAAATAGGATGAGTGAAGGATACCAAGAGGACTGTACAATGAGGACAAATGACTATTACCCCAACCCTGATGGCTCAAAGTTCTCTTCTAACTCTTTTCCATGACCACCATTTGTTGCCATGTGAAAATAAGGTGGGAGAGGCAGTTTGGAGCCAGATGAAGGGCTGAGGAACCACCATTGAAGTCCCTGGAGCAGAGGCAGTGATGTGGTTAGACCTGTACTTCAGGAAGAAGATCTTGGCAGCATTGGGGGTGCATTGGAGCGTGGGGAGGAAGAGATGACTGGAGGCAGGAGACCAGTCCAAAGACCATTGCTACAGTCCAGTTGAGGATGATGGGGGCCAGATTACAAATGCTCAAATTCAGCGGATATCGCTGAGAACTCAATAAGATTTGCTTCATTTATGACGACAAAAGTCAGTGTCTGTTGTTTGTCCTTTGGCTTAAGTGGGGAGAAAAAGGCTTTTGAAGTTATTTTGGCTTCTCTTTGACTCAAAGAGTGGCTGCTACTTGTGCTTCTACTCCATCCCTGGCTACTAGGACCTCAACTTCAGAATTAACAAATCCAAACGAGAGGGAAAGGGAAACAACCCAGAACACAGAGCAAGACTCCTGTGGAAAGGAGAAAAGAATCCTCCAGCTCTCCAAGTCACAGCACAGTGAGGAGAGAGCAGAACCTGGAATCAGGAAGACACAGGCTCGAATCTCGCCTCTGATCCAGGATGGCAGCCAGTGCAGTGGAAAGAAGAGTGACTTAAAAGTCAAAGGACCCGGGTTCAAATCGAGACATGATCACCTACTCCTTGTGTGACCCAAACAAATACCTTGCCCTCTGTGGACCTGAGCATCTTCATCTCTAAAATGAAGCTGTGCCAATTCACAGGCCATTAATTCAGAACTACAGGCTGATCCAAACCCCTTCATTTTATAGATCAGGGTTTAAATGGCATTCCTAGGTCACACAGGCAAAAGGTGGCAGGTCAAGAATTTGAAGCCAGCACCTCTGACTGGAACCTGAACCTAGAACCTCCAAACCCAGGGCTCTTTCCAGAGAACCACGCTGTCATCCCTCCCACCCCAAACCTATGACCATTCATTTACTAGCTCTGTGACCATAGGTAATGTATTGAACCTCTATGAACCTTCAGGCACTCCTTTATTATTTGTCAAGACTGGCCCTATGACCTTGTTAGTACAGGGAACTCCAGGGTGAAGAAACCCCCTCTACCAAGATAGGTAAGTGCCTCATCTGTGACACTGAGATGTCAAGTGACTTACTGAAACATAGCAGGAGGCAAACCTTCAACCCAGGACTTCATGACCCCACCATCTCTCTCTCTCTCTCTCTCTCTCTCTCTCTCTCTCTCTCACACACACACACACACACACACACACCCCTACTCAAACACCTGTGGCTCCCTATTTTTTTCAAGATCCAATATAAAATTGGCAGTTAAGCCTTTAACACCCCAAGCTATCCCCTTCCTACCTTTCCAGTCTTCTCACACCTGGCACCCCTCGAAACACTCCCCAGTCCAGAGCCATGGGCCCAGCTTTCCACACCTTGAACGCAAGCCTTCATCTCTAGACTCCTGGAACTTTTCACTGGCTATGACCCCCAAGTCTGGAATACTCAGTCTCTCCAGCTTCCTTCTACACTTAGCTCAAATCCTCCCCTTCTCCAGGAGAGATGCCCTGGTTTCCCCTACCACTAATCCCTTTCCTCTGAGACTACCATCTCTTGGCACTGTCTATATCTTGTATTTACATGGCTGTTTACATGTGGCCTCCTTAGAATATAAGCTCCCTGAAGGCAAGTGTGTTTTCACTTTCCTTTGTATCCCCAGTGGCAGGCACATAGTAAGTCTTCAGTAAATGCCTATTGATTGACTATGTAAGTATGAATGAACCTAAGTTCATTATTTATTATTATTTAATGAATTTAAGATTATTCTTGGATACTCACCTCCATACCTACACGGATCCAGTTGTTCATTACATTCCCAGAATGGAAAGTGATCTGTTTTCCATCCAAAGGGAGGGAAGGAAAAACATTCACAACTCACAGGCAAGAAGAAAAGTGGAAGCCAAATGCAGCCCCTCCTGGGCCCTGAAGAATCTCTCCCCTCTCAAAACCATGAGGGCCCATGGAATCCCCGCCAGGGAGGCGCCCTGTGGGCCTGCTCCGCTTGGTTCCATGCTTGGCTCGGGGTCTCGTGTTTCCCAGGCCAGCAGGTGGTGGTGGGGCTGCTGAGTAAGCAGGGGGTGTGCCTGAGGGAGGGGTGAGTGCCAGGCAATCTTCTGCCCAAATTCTTTCCTGCCCTCCTCCCTCCCTTCCCCAGTTTCCAGAGGAAACCAAAGGGGCACAGAGGGAAAACACAGATGATGGGGGACCCCAGGAAACTACCAAGCCCAGAGACACCCCGCCCCAGCTCTAATGCCCCAGGACCCCATGGACATTGAGAAGCCCCTCTGACAAGCTGAACGATGACGTGCGGATGCAATGCTGCAACGTAGGGGCCTGGGGCTTCATCAGAGCTTTCACCATGGGACTGAACCCAGCCCTTAGTTAGAAGGACCTGAGTTCGAATCCTGTGCTTCAGTTTTTTTTGCCTCTGGGTTATCTCCCTAACCTCCCTGGGGCCTCCTCAGAAAGCTTGGATTCTGACCTCAAAAGGTTCTTTCTCACTCTAAATCTATATTCACAGGCTTACAGATTCAGTATTAGAAGAGACCAAACCCCTTTGTTTTATGGGTCAGAGTTCAAGTGGCTTGCCCAGGGTCACCCAGGCAGCAGCTAGCAAGACTGGAATTTGAACTCAGGACCTCTGACTCCAAACTCCCAACCTAGTCTTTTCACAGAAACACACTGTCCCCTAATTGTGGCCTCGACGGGACATCAAGGCAATGCCTGTCCACCAAGGCCTCTTTAGTAAAAACAGACCTCTTGACCCTGATGAAGGTGGAAATGAAGGTGCCCACAGACCCTTTCCTTCCCTAATGAGGCCATAATCTAGGGAGACTGCTCACAAGCTGCAAAGGGGGCTGGTCTGAGCAGCCCCAGATGCCAAGGCCACTGACCCAACAAGAGGACAAGGCTCCAGGCTGAGATGGAGGATGGCATAATGGACATAGCCCTAAACTCAGAGTCAGGAAGGCCTGGGTTCAAATCCTACCTGACACTATGTAGCTGGGTGACCCTGGATAAATGGCTTGACCTCTGTCTGCCTCAGTTTTCCCATCTATCAAACGAGGAGGTTGGTTTTGATGACCTCAGAGGCTCCTTCTACCTCTAAATCTGTAATCCTATGAATTAGGTTGGAACAAGAAGGATTTTATAGGGTCACAGGAAAGGACCTATGAGGTCTTTTTACAAATGGAGAAACTGAGGCTGGGGGAGGGGAAGGTGACTTGCCTGGGGTCACACAGCTACTAAGTATCAAAGGCAAGATTCAGACCTCAGCCCTTCAGGCTCTGAGTCTGAATCTAAGATGCTAGAGGGCAGCTTAATATATGCATTCAAGCCTTTTCTTTCAGGATACAAATCCACATCTCCTGCTCTCTGCCTAAGTAAAACAGGGCAGGGAGGGGGAACGTTCCTTCTCAACAACCTAAACTCCCCCATATCCCCTCCCCAATTGCCAGCCACTTCAACAGCTCTGAGAGCTGGTCCCCTCTCCAGTCTCTCCCCTTCCCTCCCATCCACCTATACTTAGTCTAAAGGCTGGTAACAAACTATTAATAGCTATGTCAGAGGAGAGGGAGGCAGGAAATAGGAAATTATAAAGGAGGGGGCCAGGAGGGGCGCTGGAAGGAACGTAGGGGCCAAGGCACCCTGCAGGCTTGGAATGCATTCCCTCCCCAAGTTGTGAGCAGAGGTCAGGACACGTGACTAAGAAATGCTTGACCAGGTCCAAGTGCCTGCTGACCAGCAGTCTGGCCCCAGTCTTCCTTACCTGGTACTTTCCCCACAGGCTGGCTGTTTCCTCCTCTTTCTGCTTGGGTAGAAGCTGCTTTCATCCTGTTCTTTCCTTCTCCACCCCCATTCCTGAACCCTCCACACAGACAAGGCTCTGCTTTTCCCCATTCCCATCGGAACAGTGCAAAACACCCAGAATTCCACCAGATACCCAGCAAAGGCCGCCCCACCAACCCCCCCCCCACACTTTCCAGTATGGAGCGGCCCTTGGCTATAAAATTAGACTGTTCCTGAAAAATCCATTAGTGAGTTTCTCATTGTCTCCAACTGTGCTTGTAGGGTTTGTTTGCTTATGGCACAGAAAAAAATGAAAGTCACCAAAATGTCTGAACAGAAAGGGACCCTGAGAGATCAGCAAGTCCTAGCTACCAGTGTAGTGTCCCTTTACATCAATACTCAGAAAGGGCGAAGGACTGACCCAAGGTCACACAATGAGTCTGAGGCCAGGTCTGGCTTGTAAGCCAAGGTACTGTCCCACCCAATCCCTCTCCCTCCTAGTATTCCCCTATTTATGCTTCAACTCAGAACCCAGACACTGTTGTGTTATTTTAAATCGTTCACAAGCATTGGTTCCCAGAGGGCCACATCCAGGTGTGATTGCTACTAGGAACACAGAACACATGGATTTGGAGGGAATTCCTGCCTACCTTCCCTTTACCTCCAAAGAATGGCCCATGCCCTTGCACTCCCTAAAAATCACTTTGCATTTCTCTTGCATTCACTGCTCCCTCTCAAAGATCTCCCTCCCCATTTTCTTCAATGCCATAGTCTCAACACAGTATATTCCCCAAGACCCCAGACATTAAGAGCCCACCCCAGTCAGAGGATTCCAGAGCTGCAGGTGCCCTTAGGGGTCCCCAATTTCTAACAAATACATTTGACTGATGAACATCACTACAGCCCTCTTCAATCCAATTCGCCAAGCCATTATTAAGCACCCACCGCGTGCCAGGGATCCCAAAACAAAAGACAAATTGTGCCTGTTCTCAGTCAGCTTGGAGTCTATCCCAGACCCCATTCATTTATTTTGATGTTGAATGAGCATTTATTTAGTGCCTACTGTATGCCAAGCACTATGTAGAGGTATAAGACAAAACCAAAATTGTTCTTGGAAGGAAAGAAGCATTTACTAAGTGCCTACTGTGTGCTAAGAGCTTTAGAAATATCTCGTTTGATCCTCACAACAAAGCTGGGAGGGAAGAACAATTACTATTGCCATTCTACAGATGAGGAAACTGAGGCAGGCAGCAGTTAAAGTGAGAGCTAGTACCTATCAAAGGCCACATTTGAACACAGATCCTCATGACTCCACATGCATCACTCTATCTACATCCTCAAAATTATATTCAGTGGGGTAGGGCTTCTTGTCAAGCTTCTACCATGTATTGATATTGCAAAACCTTGGGCAATATTACCTTCCCGGGGCCTCCAAGCTTCCAACATGGCATCTGCCAACAAGCATCTCCAAGGTCCCTTTCTTGGCGATCTTTGAGTAGAAGCCGGATGACCACTCCCTAGGGGGGTGATGGCAAGAATCCCTGGGTTGACAGTTGGGCCTAGATGGTCCCTGGGATTCCTCCTGACTTCCTTTTATGCCTCACAAGTCTAGAAGTCTGTGTTAACATTCTGGGATTCTTAAGTTTTCCAAGAAGTCCACAGACTATCATCAGCATAGCACTCAACGACCATTTACCAGTGACCTAGAAAGTAGATGCTGACTCAGCCATCAGAGGACAGAGGTTCAAACCCTACCTCTGATCATATGGCCTAGGGGAAAACACTTAATCTCCCTGGGCCTCGGTCTCATCACTTATAAAATAAAAAATTTGAAGCAGATGGCCTCTGAGGCCCCCTGCAACCCTAAATCTATGACCCTATGATTGCTTTCTCAGCCTCAGTTTCCCTAGATGTAAAAGGGACTTGATCTAGATGG
>CM053623.1:242559553-242580533 GCA_028646595.1 Phalanger gymnotis
CGCCTGCCAGGTGCCTTGCATTCTGTCCAGGAAGAGGCAAGGGAAGAGGATTTCCTGAAAACTGGATCTCTCTCCTTCCCACCCTTCCCACCCCTCCCATCCCTCAGCCTTTGTGTGGTTTCTCCTAAGAAGAGTCGGTATTGAAAGTTTGCAAAGCACTTTGGATACATTATCTGCACGCTGTTGGGAGAAGAGAATGGAGCTAAGAAAGAATTTAGGATGTTCAGGGTCAATTAATTAAAAAGGGAAAAAACCCCACTGGACATGGGCCCTACAGAGTTTGGGAGCCTCTGTTTCAAATAAGGAATGGTTCCAAAGGTGTTTTGACTTAAACTCACCAAAGTGGTACCAAAAACAATGATTTCGAGTCAGAGGCCTTAGGTTTGAACTCTGGCTTTTCTACATTAGTACCTTTGTGACCTTGGGAAGTCTCTTCATCTCTATACCCCAGTGTTCTCATCTGCAAAATTAGGGGCTTGGACGAGATAATTCTTAAGGTCCCACCCAGCTCTCAACTAAGATCCCAAGTTTTCTAGAATGTCTCCGGTGCATTAATTCTTTATTCTCTTTTTTCATATGGTCTCCCTGTGTCCTGTTAATAGTAACTTTTGAACTATTCCCGGAAATGTTCCCCATTCTTTATCACAACATCTCAGAAGCTAAGAACATTGTTTAGAGAGGCCATGATACTAGCAAGGACAGTTAACTCGTTAGACAACTGAATCGTGCTCCAAAATCTAACAATGGGCTGAATCTAATACTAATTTTAAAAAACATTTTTTTAAATCAGTAAAGGGCTGGATGTGTTCAAATCCTGTCATAGACACTCTTTGTCCCGTCACCTGTCTGGCTTCAGTTTCTTCCTCAGCATGAGGGGAGTGAACAAGATGGTCCCTGAGATCCATTTCCACTCTCCTGCTAGGATCTTATAGATAAGAGAAGAAGGAAGTCTGCTATGACATTCCATATGATGAAGGATGGTCCAAAGACCTCCCATTTGGGCACAGGCTCCATCCACACCCTCTGAGTGGGATTCAGCTCTCAGTATCCCACTCTGGGGTGACCTTGATTCTCACTCCTAGGAGTCAGCTGCATTGCCCAACCTCATGTCCAGTTGACAAATGAGAGGTCCTGATAGGAACTTTTGTGGTCAATTAGATCATTAGAGAAAACCACAGCCCATGAGGGCTTTTTCTCCTTCATAACCACACAATGCATGCCACTGCACCATTGCTAATACAGGTGTAGGGATGCATTTTTGCAAAGGGATGGGGGACTCATACCTGTGATTTCATTGGTATAGGAAACGTCAATAAACACTTACCTAGCACCTGCTTGATAAATTATGGTCCTGAAACAGTTGACTGGAACACTCAGAAATGAAGCAATTTGTACCAATCTATAAAATAAACAGGCTTGGGCTAAATGCTTTCCAAAATGCCGGGTCCAAGGCTAGTCAACATAACTCCCCTGATAAGCCTTAGTTTTCCCATCCAGAAAATGGGCATGATTTTGCTTTCTCCATCTACTTTGCAAGCCCATCATGTGGAAAATGCTTATAAACATTCCCAGGGTCATCTGGGGAGTTGAATTGGACCGGTAGAGGTTACATAAGCTTAATTCCCTTTTTACAGAGGAAGAGACTGAAGAATGGGCTTGTCCAGTATCCCAGAAACCAGGCATCAATCCCAGAGTGTCTGAGTCGAAATCTAATACTTTTACCACTGCAACCTGCTGCTTCCCCCAATAGGCTGCAGAAACGTTGAGCTAGCCTTATGCCAAATTAACAATTCCCAGCATTCTGGCCACACCCTCATCAAGGATGATAACAGAGTCTTTAAGCCCTGATGGAAGCTGACCATCAGCTCTCTCCAACCCATCTCCTCAATTTTCATTAAAGAACAGCAGTTAAGTCTGGCAGAGAAGCTATTTGACGACTGGCCCCCTCATTTGGAGGGGGATTAAATTGAGGGCTGCAGTTAGGGAGGAGGGGGGTAATCGCCATGTTATTTTTAAGGTCTCTGGTTCCGGAATGGCCAACAGACACGGCTACTCTGATAGGCAAAGCCTCAAGACCACCTGGCCGGATGGATTTCCCCTCCTCTCCTTCCGCAAGCCATCCCACTTTCTGATATTCCACCCGGTGAACTTTAGCTCTCAGAGGCCAGCTCCACGCACTGCCCCTGTCCCTACAACAGCCAGGTGGTCACACAGCCTAGGAATGCCTCAAGTGTCCCATGCCCTGGCTGCGGGTACCACAGTTGGGCAATAGGGTCTAACTGGACGTCAATCAAAAGGCTGAGGCTGCCATCCAGTCCCTCCCATTTCACCCCAAGGTCCTTATCTCAGCCACCAAGAAGTCGTAGATCACGCTGAAGGCAATCTTAGAGGCCACTGACAAAGAAGGAAACTTTTTTAGTTGACGCTCATTTTAATCCTGGCTCTGTTATTCTTGAAACCCAGGCTAGAGTCGCTCGGTCCATGCCCATATGAGGAAATTGAGACCTGAGAAGGCTGGGTAACATAAAGCTAGGTAACTCTCACTCAGATAATACACATCCAAGGTGGGATTTGAACGTGGTTTCTCTGACTCCAGAGAGGGTGATTTTTCCCATTGTACCACAGACCCCAGTTATCTCTTGTATTTGAAAAGTAAAGCAAGAAGTGACCTCCTTCAGTGATAATCCCCTCCCCACTTTACCTCTCAAATGCTAGAGAAGACTCACTAGTAAAGAGAGAGAGAGAACTAGGACCTCACCGGGGATGGATTAGAAGCAACACTGGCTAAGAGAAGAGAGTTATGGCTCTTAGCTCCACGGTAATATTGACGACTTTGGAAAAAGTCACTTTCCCCCTCGCTAGATCTTAATTTCCCCATCATTAAGACAAGACTGCCCCTTCCAGCTCTAATAATTCAAGTCTATGCGTTTCCTCATTCCTAAAAGGAGAATAAACAAAACCTGCCTTATTCTTTTTCCCCATTCTCTACCACACCTATAGGTAAAATGAGAAGAGATTCAAAAGTATTTTTTTAAATTGAAAGTAAAAGTTAATTTGGCATTCAAAGATACTTAATTGCCTTAGAGAAGCAGCTTAGAATTTAGAGTTGGATAAGACTATGCAGGTCTTCTCTCTAGATAGCGAAGCATTTAATTGAGACAGAATAGCAAAACAAAACAGAAAAATCAAGTAGAAGATTCATTCTCAGCCCTCCCTCATCCCACTCTCTGAAAACAAATAAGCATCATCTCCCACCAAATCCTTTGCCAGTTAGCCAGGTCACTTTGTAGATGATGAAACTGAAGCCCAGAAGAACCAAAAATCAAACCAGGTCCCATGATTCCAAACCCAGGGCACTTTCCCTCACATCCTGCTGCTGATCATGCAAGCCAGCTCTTTGGGATGGTGAACACCTCAAGTCTCTCTGTGCACAGTTCTATAGGGTGTTCCAAAAGTCTTAGGGCCATTTTTAAGCTAGCAAAGCCAAAAATCACAGATCTGCTACTGGACCCAAGTTTCCTCATCTGGAAAATGAAGGAGCCAGGGAATTAGATGACCTCTATACTCTTCTGATCCTCTGATCTCTGAAATCTCTGCATACTTCTCCCCCCATAAAAAAAAAAACTTCCCACGCCTCCTCCCTCTCCTCTCTCCTTCTCCAGCCTCTCCCTCCTTCTCCTTCCCTCTCTTTATACACACACACACCTCTCTACCCTTCTATAGGCTGCACAGTTTGGCAGGAAGCAAATAGCCCCTGGAGGTCTTCCCAGGACATGCAAACCAAAGTGAAGTGAGCTTCTCACTGTACACCAGTATTTTCATGAGGTAATGGGGGCAATCCAAGAGGTGCCTTTCTGCTCTGAGGCTTTCACAAGTCTCCTTCAGAGAGTGGTAAACATAGCAGCCCCTCCCTTCCCCAAAGAACGTTCCTTGGTTTATACAGAAGTCATTCTTTTCATCATGGGGAAGTTGCCCATGAATGCAGTTTCCAAAATGGCATTAAAGCAAGTCATTCCCTGCCCCATTTTCCCCCTTCCCCTCTTCTCTCTCTCTCCTTTCTTCTCTCTCTCTCTCCCTCTTTCACCTCCCCCCATTCTCACTCCCCTTCAATAGGCCAAGATCAAGGGGCAGAGGAGAATAGAAGGATGGAATGAGAAGAAAGGTCTTTACATCCACAGGAGCCCAGAGGTAGAGGGGATAAGGGAAAGAAGAAACTCCAGGAGTCAGGGCTAGGAACATCTGGGCCTCTACCGGCAAGGGGGCCTCTCTACATAGTCATTTCCTGAGAGGGATCTGGTACAGTCTTTCCAAGCATAAACCGGATAGGAGAGAAAGCCATCTGACTCAGATTATGGGGGAGCTGAAGTGCTTTGGGGAAGAGGGAGTATGGTGGGGGGAGTCAAGTGGAGGATATTTTATGAAACGGGGTAAAAAAAAGGGAAGGGAATTTGAAGAAGGACCAAACTCCAACTAATCTTCAGTCCCTTATAAGCCGATTAGCCCATTGGTAGGAGACAGTCGGCTTGGTTGCTCTCCCTTCAGATCAATACATTGAGAAAAAGCCACAGTTTAGTTAAATGTACAGATACACACAGAATTTAATCAAACATCTACTTGGAAATGGAGAAAGTGAGTTCCTGTTCTGGGCCTATAGGAGACAAAAACCATAAAGAAACATGACCAAGTTTTGTTTTAAAACTGTCTAACGAATGTTTTCCCCTTAGGAGGCACAATTATGACCATTTCAGAGTCAGAAGGGAAGAAGGGCAGCAGCTAGGTGGTAAAGTGGCTGGAACACTAGGCTTGAAATCTGGAAGACTCCTCTTTCTGAGTTCAAATCTGGCTCTCAGACACTTACTATAGCTGAGTGGCCCTCACTTAACTTTTCACTTTGCCCTGTTTGCCTCAGTTCCCCATCTGTAAAATGGGCTGGAGAAGGATGTGGCAAACCACTCTAGTATCCTTGCCTAGAAAACCCCAAATAGGGTCAGGAAGAGTTGGCATGACTCAAATGACTAAAAAAAACAACGGAGTTGGAAAGAGCCTCAGGGCCTGCCTAGACCAATTGGTACCTAAACTAGGATCCTACTTTCCTCCTCATATCATCCCTGGCAAGGGGTCCTTAATAAAACCAACAAGCATTCAAGCATCCATTACATAAGGGAATATAAAACAAAACCAAAAAATCCCTGCCCTCAAGGGCTTCCATTTGATCAGAGAAAACAACATATCCACAACAATATACAATTCCTTTTTTAAAAAAACCCTTTCAGGACAGGCTTCCTTAATAGTAAAGGACATTTCTGCTATTCTGAAAGAATCTAAAGCCTAGCCTGGCCTCCTTCCCACCTCCCTCAATGAGTCACCTGCCACCAAATGCCATCATTAAAAGGTGAAGCAGCATATTAACAGAGGCAGGGGAAGGAAGACCAGAGAGGAGAAGTAGTGCAGGAGCCAGAGAGAAGGCTTGCCTAGCCCCATGATGGATTGTCTACAGAAACCAGTTAAACTCAGAAAAGTCAAGGAGGCCCCAAAGGCAGGAAAGAAGGCTTCCTTATTCGTGCCACCAAAGGCCAAGAGTGGTGGTCGCTGTTTGTTTTTTCAAACAGGGTGGCCTGTTCCTCTTATCCAGTGAAAACCCCAAAGTCAAACAAACCAAAATACAATAAAGGCCCCATCCATTGCTTATTATATAGGAGGAAAGTCCTCTCTTGATAAATCATGCCCCAAGTGTCAACAAACTGTCAAGAGTTCAGAGTTCCTTCCCGATGACGCTCCCTCAGCTCAAGAGGTAGTTGGCCAAAGGTAAACAGAAACAAACCTAAAACCGGTGATGAAATAAATAGAAACCCTTTTCTACTGTGGGTAGCCCTTAAATCAGAATGTAAACTCCTTGAGAGCAAGGACCAGATTTTTGTGGGGAGAAGTGGGGCAGGGGAGGCGGGTGTTAGTTTTTGGTTATATTATTTGGTTTTTGGCCTTATTAGTACGCCAGATTTGCAAACCCCTTCCAAAGGAAGGGGAATCTAGTTTTTTGCTGGTAAGTCACTTTTCAGTTGTGTCTCACTCTTCATGACCCTATTTGGGGTTTTCTTGGCCAAGATACTGCAGTGGTTTGCCATTTCCTTCTCCAACTCCTTTGACAGATGAGGAAACTGAAGCAAACACGGTTAGGTAAAAGGGTAAATTACTTGTCCAGGGTCATAAAGCTAAGTGTCTGAGGCCACATCTGAACTCAGGAAGATGAGTCTTCCTGACTCCAGACCCAACACTCTATAGAGATATATTTATTTATATACTCTACTTGAAAGATCTATATTCATTTATATGATATACTTAACACAGGATTGTTGATTGATTAGGCCAGACAGGTCTCTGATTACCCAACTCTGGAGCCCTCAAAGTCCCACACCCTGGAAAAGAGACTCATCACCATAAGAGACAGTTGATTACATAAGTGTATATTGTATTTGCTAAACTCAGCACTAATGTATAAAGTACAGTGGCCAGGATTGTCCAAAAACCCCAAGGATCACCAAATCCAGGGATTCTTAATTTTTTTGCATCATATACCCCCTTGGCAGCCTAGTCAAGTCCATAATAGGATCCCTTCTCTGAAGAATTTTATTAAATGCAGAAAATAAAATATGCAAGATTACAAAAGGAAACCAATTTTTATTGAAATAGATATCAAAATATTTTTCTTATCCAAGTTTACGAATTCTCCCCCTCCTCCCCCTAATCTATCTACAGACCCCTTGGGGGTGGGGGTGGTAGGTAGGGACAATCCTACATGAGGAGCCTTTGATCTAGGGACAGCCAGACGTCATCAAGAACTCTACGTTCCAAACTGCACCCAGGAAGACCCAAGTTGAAATCCCACCTCTGGTGTTTACTAGCTGCGTAACAACTCCACCTCCTCCTCCCCCACCTTCTCTTCCCCACATGCCCCCCCAAACCCAACCCCCACAAGTCACTTAACCACTCTCACACAGTTTCCTGGTCTATAAAATGGGATTAATGATAACAAATACTTCACAGGGTTGTCCTGAGGGTCAGATGAGACAGTGAGTATACCATGCTTTGCCAACCTCAGAATGCTATAGAAATGCCAGCTGTGATTAGTAGGGACAGAAAAATCAGGAAGAACTGAAAATAAACAAGCCCAATTGAGATGAAGTTCTCTGATGGCAAAGACTGTCCATGTTTATCTTTATGGACACAGTAAATGCTTTATAAATGTGATATTGCCTGGTATCAAATAAAAGTCAGAGAGAGGCAAGGAAGGCTTTCTTTGGATCACATGCAGACAAGGACATCAACAGCTGACCCACACCAGGAAAGTGCGCTTACTTCCAGGAGGGGCTGATTAGAGGGGGATACTCGATTTCTCCCCCCTTGTAGGAATGCACCAATCGGCACCTGAGCACAACGGTTCCTGATGTTTCTGCAAAGCCAAGAACAAGCCCTCCCCACACTCCCACCTCAGCCACTTTCCATGGACACTCTAGCTTTATGTGCCCCAGAATTTGGCAAAGGGCATATGCCTTTGTACCCTACCTATGAGAGGTGTGGGATTGCAGCCTAGAGCCCATGTCCTGAGTTTTAGCCGAAGATTTCTTACTTCCATCACACCCCATCTCCTCAAACTAGTCTCTTCTTTGCCGCTATTTTGCTCTGTGATCTTAAGACAACTCGATTTCCTTTCCTGGGCTTCCACATCTATAAAATGAATGACAGTTTGAAGCAATCAATTTCAAAGACTTCTCCAGGCAGCAATGTATATGAAGTGGTCTGGGTTTAAATCTCCTCTTTTCCACTCACCACAGGAGGGGCAATGGATAGAATGTTGGGCTTAGAGTCAAGAAGACTCAAATTCAAATCCTCGTTCAGAAGTATTTCAGTTGTGTCTGACTCTTTGTGACCCCATTTGGGGTTTTCTTGGCAAAGGCACTGGAGTGGTTTGCCATTTCCTTCTCCAGCTCATTTTACAGATGAGGAAACTGAGGCAAATGGGGTTAAGTGACTTGTCTAAGGTCATACAGCTAGTTAGTGTCTGAGGCCAGATTTGAACTCATACAGATGAATCTTCCTGACTCCTTCAGGCTCCATATTATTATTGAAAACACACTGTAAGGGGTCAGGCAGGTGGTGCAGTGAGTATAGCACCGGCCTTGGAATCAAAAGGATCCGAGTTCAAATGCGGCCTCAGACACTTGACACACTTACTAGCTGTGTGACCTTGGGCAAGTCACTTAACCCCAATTGCCCTGCCTTCCCCCCCTCCAAAAAAAAAACAACACTGTAATCAAGAATACCAGGTGTGGGAGCCATAAGTCCTGGATCTGAATTCTGGTTCTACCATGTGCTGTGTGACCTGGAACAAATCACTTGACATCTCTTATGAGATTAGGATCAACATCTGCCCACCAGAATCTTGGTAAGGTTCATTCGGGAAATGTGTTTGTTCTTTGTTTTTTTGTTTCAGGGGGACCTGGGACTTCAGCACTCCCAGTGTGTAGACTCTCTCCATTGATACAGATCGCCTCCTGTGTTGGTCTTAAAGAGGTTAAGAGACCTGTCCAGAGTCACACAATCGGCATATGCTAGAGGCAGGATTAGAACCCAGGTCTTCCTCAATTCTAGCTACACTACTATACTATTTCTTTTCTTAAAAAGTTCTAAATATTGTCCCCAAATCACCAGTTTAGAATGAGAACACCTGATTCCCAATCCTGGCTCCAGGACCTAGGTGTCCCTGGGCTGGCTGCTCTCCCTCTCTGAGGCCCAGACTCCTCGTCTAATATTGAAGGGGCTGTAGGTGGCCTGAGGTTTCT
This sequence comes from Phalanger gymnotis, assembly GCA_028646595.1. Taxonomy (NCBI): domain Eukaryota; kingdom Metazoa; phylum Chordata; class Mammalia; order Diprotodontia; family Phalangeridae; genus Phalanger; species Phalanger gymnotis. Next base: position 242,568,391 of record CM053623.1, read on the forward strand.
TCCAACCCCAGGTCTAGCCTAGAGAGAGGATTCCTGCTGGGAATCCCAAAATAACAAGCTGTCCCAGCCCTAGTGAACAAGAGGGTCCCATTATTCCAGGGAAGGCCACAGCCCCAGCTCCCTTCCTGCTCTGGTAGTGAGGGATCCAATCCCAAGCTGGCCCTTCAGGGCTAGAGGGTGTATTTCATGTTCCTGTGTGCCTGCCCACAAAGGCAGCTTAGTTCCCTATGAAATGGCCCTTTGAAAGAAGTAGCATCGAGGATCCACTAATGCCCATCCTAGTTTCCAGACATCTAAGGGTCATCCCGTGGGGGTTGGCCTTCTACCACCCCTCTGCCCTTGGGGCACTGAGGCTTCACGCAGGCTCAGCATGCTGGGAGGACACTCCCACTTCACCCTGTCCACAGGGCTTCCTCTTCTCCCTCAGAGGGCTCTGAATTCGGAAACCCGATTGTCCCAGGACCCCCTACTAGCGTATATATCCTGCCTTTAACACAATAAGCACACCAGACACACAGATGGAGAGAAAGAAAGAGAGGGAGCAGTAGGCATGGCCTCCCATCTTGGGTCATTTTCTCCACATGGCAGTCAAGGAGTTGCTTGAACAGGATTTGGCCTGCTAGGCCCGGCTCTTTCCTTCCCAGGCCTCACCTGCTGCTTTCTCCATCCCCCACCCCCAATCCCTCCCTCTAAAGGACTTAGAGGAGAAGATGACTGGGAATGGGGTGGGGGGGAGGGGGCAAGGAACCACACACATCCTGGCTGCTGCCAAGTCCTTTTCTTCCCCCAGCGTGTTTTATAACCCGGCATGTAGTTTATTCTTCTCCCAAACACTACACTCTGGGTACAGGGCCCAGAGTTGCCATAGAAACACCTTTTAACTCCTGCTCACCCAGAAGTTTCCAAATCTCCCTCTCCCCCTTCCCCCCAAGCGGCTGCAGAAAACATCACCTGTGGCCTGGGATTGTAAGCTCCGGCCATGGGAGGGTGCTTTAAGGGGACTTCCCAAATGTTCAAAGGGATAAACACATCCTAGGCCATCTTTCTGACCCGGCTCAGCCCCCTGCCTCTGCACAGAGGGATGGTGAGCAGAGCCAGGGAAGGAGGGTGAGCTGAACAGAGCTAACCAATGAACGGGCCAAAGAACTGGCAAGCTCTGGGGGAATGGGGTAGGTTGGGGAGAGATATAAGGAACTCCTTGAGGAAGGAGGGAAAGCAGGGAGGAGGGAGCCTCCTGCCCACACTCGGAGCCAGAAAGGCTCAGAACAAAGCATAAATTTGAGCTGTCCCCTGTTTGCCAGCAGGGTGCTCCAAAGAAAGCAAAGAGATTAACCCAGGGACCTGGGAATTCAAAGAGAAGCCCAGCTCCAGGGACCCACATCTAGAGCACATCAAGGCTCTTCTCCAGAAACACGGAGAGCTGATGAACTTTGACAGACCCAGCTGGGATGGCCCAACCTCAGTTTAATGCCCTGGTCTGTGGGGTTTGTTTTGGGGGGAAGCTTTTCCCCTTGGCCACTGTTAGCTAAGATACAGAGGGGAGACTTCTTGAGGGAGGCATTAGATTAGATAGATGGATGGATGCAGCGGAGCACAATATATACAACAGTACTGGATTTAGGTCACAAGACTTGGGTTTGAATCCTGCCTGTGTTTGTTAATGAACATATGTGATCTTGGGAAAGTTACTTTAACTCTGTTTCCCCATCTGTAAAATAAAACCAGACGGCTTCAAAGGTCTCCTCCCCTGCTGTGTCTACGATCCTGTAAACATCCTGGCCTCAGTTTCTCTATCTGTAAAATAAAGGAGTTGAATTCAATGACCTTCTAGCTCTAGGACCCTACAATCCTGGATGGCTTCTGACTTCCCTTTAGAGTCTGATTTGATGGATTGTTCTTATCTGTTAAAGATCTCTAAGCAGCGTGACATTGTCCTGACAGTGCTGAGCCCGGAGTCAGGAAGACAGGAGTTCAAAATCCTGACCCCGGCAACTTAGTACCTACATAACTCTAGAGAACATATCGACTCTCCTAAGCATCAGCTGCAGCCTATATAAATTAGGGAAAAAGAACTGACTCTAGGCTCAGAAGACCTGGTCTTGCCTCTGGCACTTACTAGCTGCATGACCCTGACCAAGTCATTTCAACTGGAGGGTGGATTTGTCACCTGTAAAAGGAGATATTGCAGTAGAGGGTCTATAAGAACCCGTTCTGCTCTAAAGCCATCATCCTGTGATAAGAAGAGGGTCTTTAACATCTACCTCCCAGGACAATCGTAAAGATCAAAAGAGGAAAGAAAATGCTTTGCAAATCCCTTTACAGCGCTATTATCCAGGATGTCCTGAAAGACTTAGAGGCCAGCTCTGGTGATGGTCACTGGGGAGCTGAAGCTTCCTTCCAGGGAGCGGTTTGTTGTTGCTGTTGTTGTTTTAAATCATAATTTCATAAATAGGTTCACAGAAGTCCCAAGCACGCCCGAGCTCTAGATGGGAGGAAACTGAACAGAGGTGGTGGTCAGGGGCCAAAGAAACCCCCAATCGGAAGCCGCATCCACCTGCTGCTTGGGGTCAAACTCAAACTGCCTGTTTGTGCCCAACTGATCGCTCCTCTATACTGGCCTCTATTTCTCCTTGGCAGACCTCCCAGGGTCTTTCAAGAGTGCAGAAGCAAATGGCTGGGGGTGGGGAAACTTAAAAAAAAAAAAGTAAACTCCTATGAAATGCCCTCCAAATTCTTAGATTCCAATGGACTCCGAAGCCCTAACTCCCCAGTTTCTTCCTCACTAATAGCAAGTGGGCTTTTCTTGATTTTAGAGATATAAACACCGTGGCACCCTCCATCCCAGTACAATCTCTCCTCTTATGTTTCAAGGTCTTGGGAGTGGTGCTGAGCTGCTTTGGAAGGGATGGGGAAAGAAGAGAGTCCCTAGTGGTTTGATTTTCTGCAAAAAGGATCTGGTAAATGATTTGGTACCAAGGCACCAGAGTACAAATCCTGGCTCTGCCAACTGCTCTGTGTGACCTTGGAAAAAGTCCCTCGGCCTCAGTTTCCCCATCTGTAAAATGAGTAGGTACAGCTAAATGGCACCTTTCTGTTAAACACCTGCTACAAAACAGTCCTGGAAATTTTTTTAAAATAGTTTCCACCCACAGGGAATTTACATTCTACTGGGTCACAAGAGCCTACATTTAAACCTGGAAGAAGGTTCAGATGCTATCTGATCCAATCCCCTCATTTTACAGATAGGGAAACTGAGTCCAAGAGGGGTGAAGTGATTTGGCTAAGGTCACACAGATTTATGATCTATTCATCACAAGGCATACCCCTGGCATTGGGCACTCACAAGTAGCAATAGCACCATGGAAATATATTTATTTTACACACACATCACAAACCTTAGGCAAAGCCTTTCCAATGGCCCCCCAAAGAGGAGCTCCACCACCCCAATAGCAATACAAGCATCAATGGGGGGGTCCCAGGTGCCCAGGGCTTTCCCAAGTGCCTCCAACTTAGAGCCACCTGATGGCTGGCAGCCATTCTCCCAAACCAAAGCTAGCTGGCCAACAGGTCCAACCAGCCGCAAGGATCCTGCTGCTCACTGATCGCCAAGCTGCTCTACCCTCTCCTCTACCACACCCAGCCCACTTGTTGACTAGCCCGCACAATGCCAACCTCATAGACAAGGACACAGTGAGGATTTTCTTCCCCATTTCGGCGCCCTTTCAATATTGACTTCCCCCTAACCTACTAGTCATTTTGGTCCTCAAACACTTATTAAGGACCTACTACGTGCAGGATCCCATCCAAAACACCGTAGTCCCAAAAAACCAAACTTCTCTCTCCCTTTTCCTTTATCCCCCTCCCTTAAGCTCAGAGGTTACTCTACTCTTGTAGCCTGGGGGAGAAAAGGGCAGGAAAATAATAGAAACTTTCCCAGCTCCCTAAATCTCTGATTAGCGCAGGCTTCCCAACGAAGGTACCCCCAACACTGGAATTTTCAGGGTCACTCGCCGAGGCTCCCCATAACTGGTTTTGCTTCCCCTTGCAAGATGCCTCTTTAACCAGGAGAGAGTCGTTAATCTTTACCCACCAAGAGACTTGCCCACCCTCCCCCATCCCAAGCCCAAAGCAACATTTTTCAAAGCCACAAACAAATAAAATAGCTTGGATTTCTATAGCACCTAAAAGCATTAACCTTTAAAGGGGGAAAGTCACGTCATTTAAACCTCAAAACAAGCTTGGAAGCTAGGCGGTGCACTAGGATATTATTCTCTACATTTGCTATATGGGTAAACTAATGCCCAGAGTTGACGAGATGAGGAACGCCCCCGCCCCCAATACCAAACCTCTGTCCTCTGGCTCCCTGGGCTCTTCTCCACCCCACCCCAACCCCATAAATAATGCTGTCCCTGACTTTTCACAAGTTTGGGTAGGGCGATTCGCCCACGATTAACACCTTTTGCTTGCTATCAACACCCTCAAAAATAGTTCCGTGTTTATGTTTGGGGGACTTGGGGGGAGTGGGGAAGCAGCCATTTCATAGTCCACATTTCTACCACGGAACCAACTACTCTTAGCACATCCTCAGTCCAGCCGTCTAATCATTCTTGAGGTCTGCCTAAAGATTGAGTGGGAGCAGTGCTCTCTCTCTGGCAGAGGACCACCACGTGAACCCCCAAACACTGCAAGCTCTCCCCGTTTGCAGGCCACTTTATTCCGCGCAGGGCTGGTTCAGCTTCCACTAAAGAGTCCACCTCCTCATCCCCTGCGCTCCAGGCTCCTACCATTCAAAGTTTTGGAAAACTATGACGCCCCCCGCCCTGCTCACCCCCACCAATTCTTCCTGCAGGGCATTGTAGGAGAGAACTTTCCAGACGGCAACAGGACCCAGAAGGAATCTCAAGTGCCCTGTGCCACCGGTCAGGGTGGGAAAGGAAACTGATGAAGTGGGAAAGCAAAAATTTCAGACCTGAAGAGCTCCAATCTGTTGGGGGCGGGGAGGAGGAGTGAAGGAAGGAAACAGAGGAGGGAGGGAGCCCTTTATAGCTATCTACGAGTATAGAGGACCTTGACAAAAATCAAGACCTCTCCACCAACCTACCACCGAAAGGAGACGCCTCGGCCAAAGGCTGGACGCAGCCCTAAGCGCCCACTCTCGCATTCCCTTCGCCCCCTCTCCACCCTCCCGCCCAGCGCTGCAGCTGAAGAAGACAAGGAGGAGGTGGGAGCAAGGCAAAAGGGGATATCGAGGCAAAAGTGTGGATACATCCCGCATTTCCCTTCGCCCCCTTCTCCACCCTCCAGCCCCGGGCTGCAGCTGGGAGGAGCTGGAAGATGGGAGACGGCTGGGAGCGGGAGAGCGGGCAGGGGAAGCGGGCTGCGGCGGTGTGTCTTACCGATGTCCGAGTTGCAGAAAGCGTCCTGGGGGTGACTTGGGGAACAAGTGCACGCGTCCGCCCCCAGCTCCCTCAGGCTCCAGCTGCTGAGAAGCACCACGAGACTGAGCCACGGGCTCATCGCGGCGCGCCCGGCTTCCCAACTCGCTGCGGGCTCGGGCGCGGGCCGGGCGCAGACTGCAGGCTGCTCTCCTCCTTCCCCTTTTCCTCCTCCTGTCTCCTATCTCTCTCTCCTCCTTTCCTTCTCTGGCTAAGTTGCTCGCAAACTTCCCCCCACTGCTCCTAGGCTGGTACCCGGCGTCTGGGCTGCCCGCGGGGTGGCGAGGCTGGGGCAGGACGGGGCAGTCCGGCTGGGGAGAGCGAGCACCGGCCCTTGGGGACAGAGGGAGCAGGGAAAGGCTGAATGCTAAAGGCTGAGCACTGCGAGCAAGGGCTAAGACGCTATCCACACCAAAAAACGCGTTCGTCCCTAGGCTCCGGCTGCTGCCGGCGCGGCCGCCGCCTTATATAGCCCGGGAGGCTCCGGGTGCCCCCCTCCTGCGGCCCGAGGTCCGCCCCCCCTGACCAATCGGCGAGCCGCATTACCTCATCGCCCCCCCGCGGAAAAGGGGGCCGCTGGAGAGGGGGCGGGGCCGCCCGGTAAGCTTCAGATCCTTTTAGGGAATGCGGGAGTGTGTTGGCTGCCTGGGAGCAACCCAAGAAAGCCCTGCTCTCCCTCCCGGTCTCTCTCCGCGCCTCCTTGGGGGGAGCCCGGGGAGAGAGCTCGAGCCAGGAGCCCTCCGGGACGATTGCTACCACCTGGAGAATCTTCTCCTCCCTTCTCTCCTGCGCGCCCTCCCTGCGCGGAGTTTCCCCTTTCATCCATCCTGCTGGCCGGCAGGAGAGGTCGCCCCCAGACGGCGGGTCAGCCCCATGCAGGACAGCTCGCCCCCATACTTCAGGCCGGTACACCCTAGACGTCCATCCCCGGAGGAGAGCTTTAGGCTAGTAGCCCCGGCGCTGCGCTCTGCAGAGGCGTAGGGGAGCTGCAGGGGAAGAACAGTCATGTCTCCACCTTCTCCAGGAGGGCGCAGCCGGAGCTTATGATGAGCCCCGCGCCGCTGGCCTCACCTGTTTCTTGTGGAGTGGGGGTGGTAGGAATACATCTGCCATGGCGGATCACAAATTGAGAACTGGTAGGGACCTTAGAGGCCAATTGGTACAGCCTTTTCATTTTACAGGAGAGGAAAAGGAGGATCCAGAAGGCTGTGACCTGCCCAAGGTCACACAGGTAGTAAGTAGCACAATCAGGATTAGAACCCAACTCTCAGGATTATAGATTTACAACTGGAAGGGACCTTCATGGACATCTGATATAACACCCTCAATTTAAAGAGCAGGAAACTGACTTACCAACTGATTTCCCATCTCCTCCCCCCCCCCCCCACATTTATCATCAATGACCCTGGGTAAAAATTAATCCTCTGAAGCCTCAGTTTCCTCATCTGTAAAATGGGCTGGAGAAGGAAACAGCAAACCACTCCAGTATCTTTGCCAAGAAAACCTCAAATGAAGTCATAGAGAGTCAGACACGGCTAAAACCACTGAAGGAAAAATTAATGATAACACTAGCACCTACTTCAAAAGATAGTTGTGAGGACCAAATAAAACCAAGTATAGAATGCACTTTGCAAACTTCAAAGCCATTTAAGTGCTAATCAATCAACAAGCATTTCAGTATTTAATTATGTTGGGGGAGACCGTACCCTAAGTTTTGGGGGATAGTAATGTTCTATTGTAAATCTAGTACTGTGTTATTTCATGAAGTGCCTTTGTTTTGAACTAAATGCTCCTACCCTCTAGGAGCTTCCATTGTAATGGAGAGACTGCACATACCAGATAAGTATAGACCAGAAACATACCACCTATACACCAAAGAACCCCCCAGAGACTGAAAGTGACTTCTTAAGATAGTAGATTTCCCGATAGAAAGCAGGCTAGTTCAACCCCACCATTTCACAAATGAGGAAACTGAGGCACCAGCTGACATCTCTCCTCCCCTTCTCTTTGCGGTCAGCTCAAATCCAACCAACGAATCAAGCTTTTGTTAAGTCCTGATGGTGCCCTGGGCATTGACAAAAGTGAACCAGTCCCTGCAGAGACAACACCACATATATGGGCAAGATACATACCAAGCAAATGCAAGGTAGCTTTAGATAGGGGAACCAGTCAAGGACATCTTACCTGGCTCCAAGCCTTCCTTTCAGGATGTATGGGCCATTTGATGATCACTGCTAAGGAGGAAATAGATCTGGGTGTGAGAGACTTCATAGATGGACATCTGGAAGACAACTTAAAGACCAGCCAGGCCCACCCTTGTATTTAACAGCTGAGGCTCAGTGATTTATCCAAGGTCACATGTGTAGTTAGTGGCACACCAACGATTTGAACTCAGATTTTCTAAGTCTAGTTCAATATTCTCTCTTCGGTACTGTGCTATGTTTGAATGAAAATGAATTTTAAACACAGGTCTCTCTTTACCTAAGCAATTTTAAGAGAATTCAGTTCATAATTACAGGCACCTATAAATGGTAGTAGGCCTGGATTTGGAGTCAGATGACTTGGGTTCTAATACTAGCTCTGTTCTTTAGTGTCTGTGTGACCTTAGACAAGTCACATTATCTCAATGGACCACAGTTTCCTCATATGAAAAATGAGGGGATTGGGCTAGTCTTTTAAGAACCATTCTTACTCTGACATTCTATGAGCACAAATCTAGTTTTCACCTAGACCTCAGATCTAGCGAACCAATCATCCACTCAGAATGGTCCCAGATAATGGGGAAAAATAGACTTTTAGCAAGTTTTCCATCTGAATAGGATGGAGAAAGCCTATACCTTTCCATTCCCTTGCTCCTTTGGGAAATGACACAAATTTCTTCCAGATGAAGAAATTATTGGCATTACAAACTCCTTCACCTTCCTCCCTCCCTCCAAAGAAAAAGAACTACCTTAAAAAATATTTCCACCCTACCACTGAATTATTTACCTGTGTGACCTTGGAAAAATCACCTTACCTCCCCAAGACTCACTTTCCTGCATAATATCCCTTTGGGCTAACTCCCCAACTCTCAAGTGAGTTCCCCCAGGGTATGGCTACCCCAGGTTCTAGAGACTCTTCAGGTCTACTATACTCCTAAACCTATATTAACTCATGAGCCCCCACTGATATGTTGCCTTTTCAGTAGTCAGCCAGAGGACCCATTTAGCTCAAAACAAAGGCACTTACTGAAATAACACAGTAAAATTTACAATAGAATGTTACTATCCCCAAAAAAACTTAGGGTATGATCTCCCCAAAACATAATTCCATTAATGGGGAGAGTGAGGCAAGTGGCCTACATGAGGTAAACAGTAGTGGATGGTCAGTTCATACATGGGACCCCACCAGGCCCCTGATGTCTTCTCATAATGTGCTGGGACTACTCCTCCTGATAGCTGTGCTCAGCTCTCTGGGCTTGCTCGTCATTGGTCAGCCTTAGTCTCTGCAATATCCGGCTTCTTCATCTCCTTCAGATTTCACCTATCCTTCGAGGCCCAGCTGCAGTCCTGCCTACTCCATGAAGCCTTGCTTCCCAGATGTCCCTCCCCTCCCAAATTTACCTTGATAAGGGAGATTTACGCTATAAATATTTTGAATGTGACAATTTATGGACATGTCATTTCCCCCAATAGACTGTAAACTCCTTGAAGGCAAAGGCTATTTCACGTTTGTCTATTATCCTTGGAATCCAACATAGAGCCTCCACATTGGTTGTTGTTGCTCAGTCATTTCGGTCATACCCCAAACTCTTCATGACCCTGTTTGGGGTTTTCTTGGCAAAGATACTGGAGTGATTTGTTATTTCCTTCTCCAGCTCATCTTACAGGTGAGGAAACTGAGGCCCTTCACGTAGTAGGCACCTAATCAAACCTAGCTGATTGACTGAAAAATGGTATCTAAATGTGATGATGATGATGAAGATGATGATGTTGATGATGATGATGATGATGGAAAGAGTATGGTACACTGGAAGGTATGCCACATTTAGAGTCAAAAACCTTGGGTTCAAATCACCAATAGCTTAGTGATCTTGGGAAATCACTTAATCTCTCTGAGCTTCTGTATCTTTGTCTGCAAAATAAAGGGGTTGTTCTTGCTGGCCTCCCAAGGTCCCTTCTGGCTCTGAATCTATGACCCTGTGATCTCCATCCCAAAGGTGAGAAGGCCTGAGGAAAAGACAGAAGATCTCCAAAAATAATCTCCCCTTGTTTTTGGAGCCATCTTTTATTTCTCGATTTATTTATTTTTAATGGGGGGGCGGCTAAGTGTGTTTCCAGAGTCCTTTTTATTTGTTCTTCCTCCTTCCCCCAAAGTTACTTCTTATCCAAAGCTTAGCTTAGCTCCAGCTGGAATCCAGTAAATTTGCCTTCCATAGCAGAGGTTATCACTTGATTATTCTCTCGTATTCATGTAGTCTTCTCTTCCCAACTATGTTGGAAACTCTTTGAAGAGAGGAATTAGGGGAGTTGTGAATTTTGTTGTGTTCCCCTACAGGACTCTAAAGAGTATTAGATCAGTTATGTGTGTACACATTCACATTTGTGTATATATACATATAAGTGTATACATACATGCACATATATATATATATACACACACACACATATATATTATACACACACATACGTATGTGTATGTATGGGGCAGCTAGGTGGTGCCATAGTGGACTCTGGACCTACAGTCAAGAAGACTCATCTCAGACCCTTATTAATGACTCTGGACAAGTCACTTAGCCCTCTTTGCCTTAGTTTCCTCATCTATCAAATGAGCTAGAGAAGGAAATGGCAAACCACTCCACTATCTTTGTCAAGAAAACCCCAAATGGGGTAATGAAGAGTGGGATACAACTGAAAAATAACAATCATGTGTGTGTATACACACATATACATATATATGTTTGTGTGTATATACATATATGTGTATATACATATGTATGATATGCTTTGGTACTACAGAAGCACACTGGAAAGGTAGCTAGATCAGGAGTCAGTCCAAACCTGGGTTCAGATCCCACCACCTACACTTACTAGCTCTCCATGAAAGGTCATCACTGACCATCTGTTTCTTCATCTGTAAAACGAAGGCAGGAGTAATTTTTCCCATGGTTGTGAGGGTGAATGAGGCAGAAGCCATCAATTAATATTAATATGGATATTGATATAAATACCAGCCACTCCCATTCCTCCTGGAAGTCAGGACTGCCTTTAGATGTGGATATTCCCTATCTGGAAGCAGATCTGCCCTCTCTCCAACCTGGTAAATGGTCTTTAATGAGTAGCTTGGCTGGTCCTCAGACAATATGTGCATGTGTATGTATGTACGTGTGTATATATGTATGTATATATACAAACATACACATACATGTATATACATATACATATGCACACCTATATACACATATATACATGCACACACATATACATACACACCTATATATATATATACAAATACACATATACATACATGTGTATGCATATATACATATTATATATATATGTAATTCATCACTGGGTCTTGACAACTTGGAACCACCATAGACCCTCTTAGAATTCGTACTCCACTGACCATTGGCTTTATGAACCCATGATCACCTTCATGTTAAGATGAATCAGGGCAGAAGGTCTTTAGTGGGTGGTTTTGTATTCAGTAACTGTCCAATAAATGCTAAGCCATGAAGAAGAAATGAAAAAGAAAAATGTACCTCTCCTCTTTCTTTACAGGGGTCTCCCATTGCATCCTGGGCCATCTCCAGTCATCCTGATCGATATCTGGCCACTTCACCCAGATGGCTCTGGAGGAGAAAGTGAGGCTGGTGACCTTGCATAGCCCTCCTTCATTCAAGTCAAAGTCGACTGCAAGTCACGCCATCATCTCTCTGATGTTATGGTCCTCTTCAAAAACAACGGACAAACACAACAACAACAGGGGTGGATCATTAGGGCCATAGAACGTCACATACACTATCAAATAGGAAATTAGATTTGCTAAAGTATTTTTCCTTCTTTTTTTAAATAATAATAATGATTTATTAATAACAAGCATTTATATGAGCTTTAAGGTTTGTAAAGTGCTTTACAAACGCATTATTTTGTTCTCACAGCAATACTGGGAGGTAGAAAATAAACATTTATGTAGCACCTACTGTATGCCAGGCATTATGCTAAGCTCTGGGGCTACCAAAAAAAAGGTAAAAAATAGCATGTGTTCTTAAGGAGTTCCCAGTCTGATGGGGGAGGCTACAAGTAAATGCTTGTTGAATGAACCAAATCAGTAACTGGATGCATGGCTCAAGATGGCGTGAGGCTGATCCTCCACGTTTGAGGTCACAGCAGACTTTGCGAGGTTTTAAAGACTAATCCACTTAGTGCAAATCTCTTGAGTGATTTATCACCCCCTCCCCATTGGCTCCTTTCTTCCTTATTGTATGATCTTGCCCAGAAGACAAAGTGAAAACTTGACAATTTTTCCAAGGAGATTATTCCAAGAAATTTGCCTGGAAGATAAGTCTCAGGCAGGTGATTTCTGCTGCAGATAACTTCAGGGCTGTAATTTAAGGAGTGGGGTTCCTGAAAGAAAGCCTCCTATATAAGGCCACCTCTTAATTATGCAATCTGTGGTGGGGCGGCGAAATCTGATTGCTTTATTGTTGAAAGGTAAGGAAAATGT
>CM053623.1:242580633-242603922 GCA_028646595.1 Phalanger gymnotis
TATATGAAACATTTTACAAAATGTTAAGGTCTATATAAAGGTAAATTATTATGAAATAGCTGTAAAATGGGGGAGGTTGGAACAGATAGCTTCTAAGGTCCCTTCCCATTCTAAATCCATGATGCTATGAATGCAAGTTCCTTGAGCAAAAGGACTGTTTTATTTTGTGTTTGTATCCCCAGGGCCTAGTATGGTACTTTGCACACAGTAGGAGCTTAATAAATGATTTTTAAATTGAGGTCATGGCAGCACCCACCTGGAGAAGTCTTCTCAGAAGAGCAGGGGTTGCAGAATCCCAGCGTCTTGGAACTGGATGGAAGACAGAGGCCAATTATTCCAATCTATAGGATTTGAATGAATTCCTTCTACCATGTTGCTGACAAGTAGCCTTCAGGTCTCAACTCAATGGCCTCCAGCAACTAGGAACTCACTACCTGCAGAAACAGTTCATTTCACTTTTACGTGGGTCTAATTATTTAAAAAGTTTGGTTGCCTGCCCCCTCTTCAATCCACCTGAAATCTGCACCTCAAAGAGGAGCTGCCTTAAATTGGTTCTGCCCTCTGGGGACAAGCAGACCAAGTCTGAACCCTCTCATCCATCAATATGTGAGGTACATATAAGTAACGATCACTTTATGACATACACAGTAGGGTTCTGCCCCTAAGGATGAGAATAGAGAAATACAAGACTATAGATCACCCATCTTCACTGACAGCAATGGAGAATGACCAATTTATAGGTCTAGAAGGCACTCGGTAGATATTGTCCATTCCTCCTGTGTTGGAATCACCCCAGGCTGATCCTATCGCCATCCCAAAAACATCTCCAGAGGAAAAGACCAGGGGGCCCCCTGCCCCCAACATTGTGTTCTAGTCTCTGGTCAGAAAGTCCTCCCACATATCCAAGCTAAGTTCTTTCTGCTATGACTTAGGTGTCAGCCGGACACAGGGCCCAGGCACTCACCGATCTTAGAATTTGGGGCTCTAGAAATAAGTCAGTAAACATTTATTAAGCACCTACTGTGAGTCAGGCATTACGTTAAGCACCCACACATCGATCTTGTTTAAACAGTGCCCACCTTTCAGTACGCTACCCCAACTAAACGTACCCCCTCCCGGAGGGGATGCTGCTCTGCATTTTTCAAAGATACTTTTCTCTTGCCTATTTTTTTCTTTTGTTGCCAGCATTTACAAATGTCTCTTGAATAGCTTTAAAAAAAAGTCTGTTCAGGCAAAACATACCTATTGGAGAAGGTAAGTGCCAGAACCTTCCTGAAAGAAAGAGAATTATGAATTAAATTCAAGCAGGTTTTAGGAGGGAGAGAAGGGGACAACATGCACATAGATGTGGAATGTGGGAACCATTGTGTAATGAAAGGTACTCTGGCCTGAGGAACAGCAAGACGAGTTCAAATTCAGATTTCTGCCACCAACTCTCTGTGTAATGTCAGGCAAGTCACTGCCTTCTGGGCCACAGTTTCTCCATCCATAAACTGATGAAGTTGGCTTAGATAAGGGGTTCTTATTAATATGACAGGCATTTAAAAAAATATTTTGAGAACTTCATTCCAATGTAATCAATTTCTTTTTACTCCTATGTGTTTTATGTATTTAAAAACCTTATTCTGAAAAAGACTTACCTACTCTAATCGATACAATGATCCAAGATTACTCCAAAAGATCCATGATGAAAAATGCTACCCACCCCAGAGAGAGGAGTGATGAACTCTGGGTGCGGATCAAAGCAGACTTTTAAAAATTTTTCTTTATGTTTCTGGCTTTTTTTTATAACATGGCTAATATGGAAATATGTTTTGCATGACTTCACATGTCTAATTGAGATCATATTGCTTGCCTTCTCAATGGATGGAGGAGAGGCAGGATGGAGGAAGAGATTTTTGAACTCAGATTTTTAAAAAAATAAATTAAAATTTTAAACTTTACTCTAAACTTAAAAAAATACCATGCAAACCTTATTCTAAGGAGTCCACAGGCTTCAGCATCTGGCCCAAGAGGTCCAGGACACAGTGAAAGTTAAAACCTCTTGGTCTAAATGATACCCAAGGCTCTTTCTGAGCCTTACCTTCCCCATCCATAAAATGAGGAGAATGAAGAAGATAATAATTGCTCCCACTTACAGAGTGCCTTATCTAATAATCTTTGCAACAACCCTAGGCAGCATGTGCCGAGAGATGTTATGAGATTTGCACTGAGCCACACAGCTTTTAGGTAGGATTTGAATAAGATCTCACCTGTCTCACCTGCAGCTAGGTGGTGTAGATAGAGCGCCAGGCCTTGGAGTCAGGAGGACCCTAGTTCAAATCCAGTCTCCAACATTTACTGACTGTGTGACCCAGAGCAAGTCACTTAACCTGTTTGTCTCAGTTTCCTCATCTGTCAAATGAGCTGGAGGAGCAAATAGCAAAGCAGTCTAGTATCTTTGCCAAGAAAACCCCCAACGGGGTCATGAAGAGTCAGACACAACTGAAAAATGACAACGACAACTCGCCTGCCTCCCAGTCCTTCACTCTATCCACCATCCCACCCCATCTCACCCCATCCCACACTGCTTCAGTCCTCATCCCCAGCCTGGTCAGCCCTAGAACCTCCCATTTCCCAGAGCTCCCAAGGCTCTGGCCCATCTGCAGGTGCTGCTGTCCTTTTCGACAGCTTCCTGAGTCCAATCCCTGTATCCGGTGCTAGGGGGCACTGTGCAGCTAGGGAACCCTCCCATTGCCTCTGAAACCTCAGCCCATTCTCCCTGGCTAGTCTCCTGGGGAAGCTGAGGCAGCGGGTCCCTCCCTGTTGGAGAAGTTGTCGGTGGTTCTGGGTAGAAGGATCTAACACTCAACAGAGACGATGGCTCTCCAGCAAATTCTACCTGCCCACTCCCCTCCCTGATAGGAAGGTAGCCAGGTTCCTCCCCAAAGCTGGCTGCATTTGGGCAGGGGTGGCATTCTAGCAATCAAAGAGCGGGTGACTCATTAGTCCAGGGTGGGGAAGAGACAGAGAATAGCGGGGATGAAAAGGAAGAGAGCAAAGGCAAACTACCAAAAAGGACTAGCCAGCTTAATCCTGCCTTCGGAAATTCCTTTGGGAGGGGGGGGAACAGGGTGGAGAGAGGACAGTGTGGAAGAGGATTGACAACAGCACCCCCTCTACAAGCCCCAGCCCTAACTCCCTCCCTAAACCCACAACCATCTGAAAGTAATTATTATTAAAAATAGCCTTCTCCGAATAACAGGCAGCCTTGGTCCACACAGGGCCATGTGCTCCTGGCAGGGGGCCCCAGCAGCACCTAAACCTGGTGGATGTCCTTACTACTCAGTGCTCACTAATTAGGAACAAGGAGACAGGCCTTCTCCTAGCCCCTGACCTCCTAGTTCTCCTCTGTACCTAGGTCTCAGCAGGGAGTCAACACCTTGCTTCTCTTCCATACGGAGCCAATTTCAAAGCTATATAAAATGAACAAAAAATTCTCAGGACAGCCCTTGCCCCAAATATCTCCTAGCCATGTCGAGAACTAAATCGACCCCATAATAGCAGTGTCTGGCCATTCACACTGGAATTTAAGATTGCTGGCCACAGGGCACTACATCTACAGACCTTTATTTTTTGTTTTTGTCTGGTAAACAGTTTTTTCTTCAGGAAAATCCTGTGAGCCTAGTGGGAAAGTTTCATGTGATGCTTTTTTTTGGGGTGGGGGTCCACAGGAGTGGTTCACAGGCTCACAGCTAGAAGGGGGACCTTAGAAGCATCTGGCCCAACCCCTTCATTTTACAGGTGAGGAAAGTATGGGATGGAGAGAGTAAGTAACTAATCCAACACCCGGGTCATAAATGAGAGAGGTGAGATTTGAATCCAGTCCCTCTTCATTCTCTACTCTCCCACCCTGCTGTCTACCACTATGTTTAGCAAACTGTACTAAGACCTTGTCTGGGCCTGTTTCCAAATGAGGAGACTTAAAAATTCCTTGAGAGTAGGACTTCTTTCTCCTTTATGCCTCAGTTTCCTCATCTGTAAAATAAGTGAGTTGGACTAGAATCAGGGGTGGGGAAACCTGCAGCCTGGAGGCCACGTATAGCCCTCTAGGTCCTCAAGTGTGGCCCTTTGGCTGACTCCAAACTTCACAGACCAAAAGCCCTTAATAAAAGGATTTGTTCTATAAAACCTGGACTCAATCAAAAGGCTGAACCTGAGAACCTAGAAGGCCACACACGGCCTGGAGGCCCAAGGTCTCTCACCCCTGTTCACTAGATAATCTCTAAGCTTTCAATCTATGCTCTAGGACTCTAAATCTATGATCTTCCTTGTGCCTTGGTTTCCTCATTTGTAAAATAAGAGAGTTGGATTACATAGTCTCCAAGGCCCCCTCCAATCCTAAACCAGGGTCTGATGATCCCATGACCATTTTTTGTCAAAGAAAACAGGGCTAAAACATATTTCTGTGAAGGGTAATGGGGTGGGGAGGAGAGAAAAAAAGGGGAGGGGACAGATTTTCCCCCTTCTAATGTCTTCCTTATGCCAGAGTCTTCATGTGTTTCTCCTGAAAACACAAGTCAGTGGCTTCTTTGTGGTGTCTCTGAAGGCTTTGCCCTGGACTGGGTGTATCACAGGCTGCTCTTCTGGGCCCAACTTGTTGGACTCGGGTCAGGTCGGACTTCAAATTCCAGTGATTCCATTCCTGCCAAAACATTTCTGCAGCCTGGGGAGTCTGGGCCGCCCAGCCCTGTGGGAGCCTGGCTATGTGCTGGTTCTAGTTTGTTGGTTCTCTTCCTAGTCAAGTCTGACCCTCTGCAGCCCAGCAGGCTGGAAGCCTCTCATGAGCAGAGACCACGTCTTAGAATCATAGAATGCTTTAAATTTATTTATTTTTTTTATTGATTTGTCTTGTTTTTACATAATCTTCATTCTCAAATATATCCCTCTCCCTTATACAGAGATCCAATTCCAGGAGCAAAAAATAAAAAAGAGGGAAAAAATCAGTTGGTTGAAAGTAAACCAAATATCAACTGAGTCTGACAACAAACACAATGTTCTTCACCCATAGCTCCCCACCTCCACAAAGAAGGGAAGGAGGCACATTTTCTCATCTCTTCTTCATGACCAAACTGGTCATTATAATTTCCCAGCCTATAATTTTTGGTGGTGGTTGTTTCCATTTACACGATTGTAGTCAATGTATATACTATGTCCTGGGTGCCACTTACTCATTATTTCTATCTGTTAATGTAAGTCTGTCTGGGATTCTCTGTCTTCTTCATAACCATCCTATCTTATATCGCAGTAATAGAATCATACAAAATCAAAACTGGAGGGGGCATTTTTATCGCCCTCTTTCTACAAGTATGTAGGTAGAAGCCCGCCTCCCTTACCCTATGAGGCTGATTGGTTACTAAATCTTGCCTTTTCTTCCTCCATTCACTCAGCTACCACCTTGGTTCAGATTGTTGTAGCAGCCTCTTGGTTTCCTACCACCTCCAGTACACCCTACACAGTAATTTTCCTTAAATATAAACCTGACCATGAGGCTCCCCTACTCAGTGGCTTTCTAGGATCCAATAGAATAAACTCCTGTTTAGCTTTTAAAGCCCTGCCCAACCTGGCCTCAACCTATCTTTTCAGCCCTGCTGGACACTGTGCCCCTTCCCACACTAGGATTCAGTCCAACTGGTTTTCTCCTAAGTGGAAAAGATTCCTTATCCCATCTGTTCTTCTCATCTGCTAGTGCTAGAGCCCTCTTGGTGCTGAAGATACAGCTCTGGCTGGGCATGGTGGAGCATTCCTGTAATCCCTGCTTCAAGGAGGCTGGGACTGGGGATTACTTGAGCTAGAGAGTTCTGAGCTGGAGTGGGCTAAAGCTGAACGTGAGTACGCACTATCTGGCAAATATGATGATCCCCAAGTGGAGCAGGGAGCCACCAGCTGCCTACGGAGGGCTGAACCAACCCAGGTCAGGAATGAGACAGATCAGACCTCCTAAGTAGATCAGCAGGAGGATTGGGCACACGAGGAAGAGGAGAAGGAGGGAAAAGAGGAATAGGAAGAGGAGAAGGAGGAAGAAGAAAAGGAGGAAGAGGAAGTGAAGGAGGAAGATGAGAAAAGAGAAGAGGAGGAAGAATAGCAGGAAAAGAAAGAAAAGGAGGAGGAAGAATAGGAAAAGGAGAAAGAAGGAGAAATGGGAGGAAGAGGAGGAGAAGGAAGGAGAAGAAGAGAAGGAGAAAGAATAGGAAAGGAGAGAAAGAGAAGGTGAAGGAGGAAGAGGAAAGGGAGGAGGAAGAAGAAGCGAAGGAAAATGGGAGGAATGGGGGGGAGATAAGGAAGAAGAGGAAAAGGGGGAGGAAGAAGAAAAATGAGGAGGAAGAGGAAAAAGAAGAGAAGGAGAAATAGGAAGACAAGAAGAAGGAACCGAGATCCTTTGTTTTCTACTACCAACTCTATTACTAGCAATGTGAAGGTAGGCAAATCAGTCAGTTAGTCAAATATTATTTATTAAGTGCTTACTATGCACTTAATATGCTAAGCACCAGGAATACAAAGAAAGGCCAAAGTCAGTCCCTGCCCTCAAGGAGTTCCCTCTCTAAGGAGGGAGATGGCATACAAACAAGGATAAATTAGAGCTAGCCAACCAAAGGCCCCCCAGATCTAGAATGAAAGGGGACCAGAGGATGTTTCAGTGGGATTCTGGGTGGGACCTGAAGGAAGCCCTGGAAGTCTGAAGGTGGAGATGAAGATGGAGAACATTCTAGGCTTGGGGGACAGCCATCTGGACCGTCACATACCACGAATGGGCTGCCCCAGAATGATATTTAAAGTCCCTCTCACCTTTAGCATCCTTCAGCCCCAGAAGGTTCGCTAGAGAGAAATCCCCTCACTTTGGGACTATTGGAGAGATTCTTATATGGAATCTCCAAAGGAATCCATCCAGCAGCAACCTTTTTTAATCGCCTGTTCTGTGCTAGACACCGGGGCCACAAATGAAGCGGTCCCTGCCCTCGGGGGTCTTACGTTCAATTGGAGAAGACCTGTACATACATCATTACATATAAAATAAATACAAGGCAAATTTCTAGGAGCAACACAATAGAGGCTGGGGGAGGGTGGAGAGAGGGAAAGCTGGAGAAGGTGGGACTTCAATTGGGCATTGATTTCAAGAGGCAAAGGTGAGGAAGGAGGACACTGTAGGCATGGGGCACAGCCTGTCCAAAAGCACAGATATAGGAGATGGAGTATGTGTGGGGAATAGAAATGTTAGATCAGATAAAACATTTATAAAGCACTTACTGTAGGCCAGGCACTAAAGAAGGCTAGCTTTACTGGGCCTAAGAAGGCATGAAGGGGGAAAATTGGTTGGAGCCAGATCAGTGAGGACATTTAAATACCCTAGAGGGAAGAGGGAGCCACTATGGTGTGTTGAAGGGAGGAGTGGCAGAGTCAGACTGGTGTGTTTGGCAGTTATATGGAAGAGAAAGGGGAGAGATTCGAGGCAGGGAAGGCGAACCCACACAGAAAGGCAAGTGAAACCCCAAAGCATCACAGGGGCAATGAAGAAATGAAAGAATGAGCCATGTTGCCTCTCACACTTTATGAGATATAATGTAGGATAGAGATTGGACCTGTGCTTTAGTTGACTGATATGAGGAAATCCCAAATGAAGAAACTACTTTCACCAGGGCAGGTTGGCATCTTCCATAGGAACCTAGAGAATTGAGAGGTTGCTGCTACCATGGAGAAATCCAGCCAGTAATAATGGCACTGGATGAGAAGACCTTTAATATCCCTTCTCTTTCTAGAGGATACAACCATCTGTGCCTCAACATGCTCATCTATAAAGTAGAGCGGGTTGCCTTAGACAACTTCTACTGTCCCTTTTGTTATAAATAATATGTCATTTGGGACTCAGTTTCCTCATCTCTGAGTTGATTTCTGAGACCTTTTTTAGTTCTGTACCCAGCTACTCTTAACGTGCCTGCAACTGCTTCTAACTCAAGTATTTGGTGAGCAAAACCAAGGCCTTGAAGGTCCATCAGCAAATCTCAAATAGCTGAGGAAGTCCTGAGGTTGTCAGGACTGGGGGTGGAGGAGGGGAGCGGGGAGGAAAAGGAGGAGAGAATGGGGGTGAGAGGGAGAGAGTATGCTTGAAAAATCATTTTTCTGTCTGTTGTTCCTTTGTATGAACCAGTTTCTGGTGCTCGCACCGCCCAGTAATTAAAATGACTGGAATGCTTTGCATTTTTAAGGCAGCTCAGTGTCCAGGCAGCAGCAGCAGCCAGAGGGGAGCCATGGAGATCACATCCAGATCTGGCTGGCAGAGCCAGTTGGCACCTGGCCCCCCAGGGAAGAAGGGGGAAGCAGACCGTCCAGGTGAAATCCTTGCAGGTGGACGGCTCCTCCCACCCACCCCCAGCCTCTTCCTCCTTCCCTCTTTCCAGAGTCAGTGCCAAGAGTCTGGCCCCGTCTGGGGAGGGGAGGAACAGCGCAGAGCCAGTCTCTGGGGACCATTAACAACTGGGTATCTTGGAGGAATTTGCTCTGGAAGTAGGAGATTGCATCTCCTGGTGTGACAGCTTCCCTTCTGCCTAAAGAAATCCCAACTTTCTGCCCTCCCCGTCACTGTATACAGATGGAGACATTCACAAGTTCATGAGATTTAGAGCCGGACTCAAATGTAAAGACTATGCAATGCAGAGCCCTTGTTCTGCAGCCCACCAGGATTCTGGGATCACAGAGCCAGAAAGAACCTCAAAGGCCATCTAACCTGACCCCTCCATTGTACAGAGGGGGAAACCAAGGCTGGAGAGGAGACCCAGGGGCAGCTAGGTAGTACAGCGGATGCAGCACCAGCCCCTAGAATCAGGAGTACCAGAGTTCAATCCAAGCTTAGACTAGCTGTGTGACCCTGGGCAAGTCATTTTACCCCATAGCCTCCTTAAAAAAAAGAAGAGAGGAGCAACTTAGGTGATACGGCTGAAAAGTAACCGAGCTGGGGCTCAAACTCAGGGTCTCTGACCCCAAACCCACTTTACCACCTGGCTTTTTTTTTATACTTTTTTTTCTTTTTGGATGGGGGAAGGCAGGGCAATTGGGGTTAAGTGACTTGCCCAAGGTCACACAGCTAGTGAATGTGTCATGCGTCTGAGGCCAGATTTGAACTCAGGTCCTCTTGACTTCAGGGCCAGTTCTCTACTCACTGTGCCACCTAGCTACCCCAACTTGGCTTTTTTTTTTAAATAGAGATGTATGCTGGGAAGGAACTGGAGTATGTTTGACTCTCCAAGTGGCTGGGCTGGGGAGGAGAGGAGGTGTTCACACCTGTGAGGAAAGATGACTAAGAGAACAGGACTGTGTTTAAGAGTTTCTCATGTAAAGCTTCTAAGAGGGTGAAAATCTTTATTTATGTGGAGGATATTAATATTATATTATTGTTTTCTCAAAGTCCAAGGAGGTTAAGTCCAAAAATCCATGTCTGACATTTAAGGTGCTCCTCATAATAGCTTCAACCTTCTAAACTCCTTTCGACACTCTCTGTTTTAAGGTTTCTTCTAGCTCTCACATTCCATGGTTTAAGGTTCCATGATGTAGTTCTATTATTTTGTGTTCTAAGGTCCCTCCCAGCTCTGACATCCCCTGTTCTAAGGACCCTCCCAGTTCTGGCTTTCCCTGTTCTAAGGCCCATCCCAGTTCTGACATTCCCTGTTCTAAGGCCCCTTCCCTACTCTGACATTTTCTGTTCTAAGGCCCCTCTAAGCTCTGATATGACATGCTCTAAGGTTCCATGTGACTCTGATAGTCTCTGTTTTAATGTCCATTCCACCTCTGACAGCTCTAACTGTTCTAAAATCCTTCTGACATTCCGTGTTCTAAGAGCCTTCCCACCTCTGACATTGTGTTCCATGTTCTAAGTCTCCTTCCATCTCTGTTACCTCTGTCTGTTTTAAGATCCCTCCCAACTCTGACTTTCTGTGAGTTCATGAATATGCTTTTCAAGCCGCATTTCTCACCATTCCCCAACACCAAACCTATGCCGCAGTCTGTCTGGACTATCTGACATTTCCACATCATAGATCTCTGGGTCTGTTCTCATGCTGCTCCCTCTTCTGGCTTCCTAAAGTCCCATCTCTTCTTCAAAGTCCATCTCCAATTCTTCCTCCTACAAAACGCCTTCCCCGATAGAGGAAATTCATGATCCTAACTCGGGGGATGGTTTGTTTGTGGACACCTAGAAAAGGAAGCAATGATTGCTAAAAACCAGGGTGGTTCCATCAAGGTTTGATGGCAAAATCTAGATCCAAAAAGTTCTTCTTAGGTTACAGTAATGGATGAAACTGAACAAGACAAAATGCAACAGGGATAAATGTAAAGTTCAACACTGATTCAAAAAATCAACAGTACAAGCACAGGATTGGAGAGACCTGATTAGACAACGCCTGAGAGAAAGATCTAGTGGTCTTAGTGGACTGCAAGCATGGTATGAGACAATAGGGTGACAACATGGTAGACAAAAATGGTTAATGCTGTGCTGGGCTATATTTTTTTAAAAAGTCATGATATCCAGGGCTAGGGAAGAGATTGTCCCAAGGATCTCAGCCCTGGTCAGATCACATCTGGAGTCCTGTGTTTACCACATTTTAGCAAGTGTCTAGACAAGAGGGGATATATCCAAAAGAATAGTGAGGGGGCTTGAGGCTCCACCTTGAAATGACTGAAGGAACAGGATATTTAGCCTGCTGAAGAGAAGGGGGAGGACAAGACAGCTGTCTTCACGTATTTACAAGGGCATCCCGAGGAAAGGGGAATAGACAGGCTCTGTTGGCCCTGAGGGGAGAACCAGGAGAAGCTGACAAAAGTGTCAAAGGGAGCAGAAAGAGGCTTGGTGGTGTCCTAAAGGAAGGAAAGAAGAAAGGAAGGAAGGAGGGAGGGAGGAAGGAAGGAAGGAAGGAAGAGAGGGAGGAAGGAAGGGAGGAAGGGAGGAAGAGAGGGAGGGAGGGAGGAAGAGAGGGAGGAAGGAAGGGAGGAAGGGAGGAAGTGAGGGAGGGAGGAAGAGAAGGAGGAAAAACAAGAGGAAAGAATTATCAGTGAGTTGTGGGAGTCAGGGGACCTGAATGTCAGATGTTACTCACTGAGTGACGTTGGGGAAATAATTTTCCTTTTTTGGGCCTTGATTTCCCAACACGAATACAAAGAAGCATAACTTACTAGATCGCCTCTAAGGTCTCTTTCTCTCTCTCGAGTCTAAGGAGAAACACAAACCAGGGGTCGGAGTCTGACTTGGCTAATTAAGCCGTGAGCTCTGAGCTGCTGATAGATTTGATTTGGGGATAAAGGCTTGGCAGCCAACAGAAACTGAATCCTATTTTCCAGGCTTGACCAAGCCAAGAATTTGGGGAGCAGGAGCCAAGGGAGGGGCCTTCTTTCTGTCACCCCTGAGGGCCCCCTCCTGGTCTCCAAAGTCAGCTTCTGGAGGCTAGCTAGGTTAGGAATCAATATTTTTCCCCCTTTAATTGGTACTGTCTCTGACTAGCAGTATATGTACAGCTAACATGTGTCTCTTACCTAACTTGCCATGAAACAGCATGATGCGGAGGGTTGAGGGCTGGATTTAAAATCAGGAAGGGTGAGGTTCAAATCCCATCGCAGAGACTTCTGAGCTGTGTGACCCTGGACAAATGTCACCCTGCCTCTGCCATGGTATCCTCATTTATAAAACAGAATGAATAACCTTGTTAGCTCTTGTCTTTCTGGGATGTGGAGGCCCCAGGTCAAAGGAGAAAGGGACAAAAAGTACTTTGTACACTTCAAAGCGCGCCACGGTCGTTCTTATTTTCATCTTGTGTCCTGCCAGCAGCCCCCCATGGGCCTCCCCAGGGCCAGCTGCCAAGGCCAGAGGGTGAACAAGCTCTTGTCTCCAGATATTTCCTGACCATTCAGCACCTTCTTCACGAGAGGGGGAGCAGTGTGACCAAGGCCCAGCTACTGCTTGGAATACGGAGCAGAGAGCTCCAGTTACCTCAGAGATGAAGCCTCCCCAAGTTTCCCTGGGGGTCCTTATGTCTGGATTGAGGTCTGCTTCATAACCAGCCCTGAATGATACTGAAGAAAACTTGAGTCAGATGTGCCCATCTTATGACCAACTCTGGACTCCCCCGGAGAAATCGCCCATCTTCTTGGCCAATACAAGTTCATTCCGTTTCCACTCTGGCCCATCCTTCTCAATCCCACCTTCCAGTAGAGCCACCTGTACTCCCTCCCTGAGTCCTGGGGATCTGATACCTGAGCTTGGCCTTGCCCAGAACCCAGTCTGGACCTAGCAAACTGAGCCCATGAGCATATTGATGAAGCATCTATTTAGTGCCTACTCAGGGCCAGATGCTGTAAGAAGGGATAGGGACACACACAAATGGAAGACAGTAGGACAGTCCCTATCACTCCCCAGGCATTTCCAGATCTGGCTGCCTCCACTCTATCCCACCCCAGCCCTACTTCTGGCTTTTCTTCACCTGTTATCCGCTCGCAGAAAACAGGGACATCTTGCTAGCCTGCCTTCATATCTCCAGCCCTTAGAACAGTGGCTTTTTGTTATTCAATTATGTCTGACTCTTCAGGGTAGACCACAGCAGCCCTCTGTCCCTCTGTCTTTCACCATCTCTCAAAATCTGTCCAAGTTCAGATTCATTGTTTCCACGATGTTATCTACCCATCTCATCCCCTGTCATCTTTTTCCCAACATCAGGGCCTTTTTCAATGATTCCCATCTTCTCGTCATTGGGTCAAAGCTTCACCTTCAATATTTGACCTTCTGGTGAATAACCTATAATGAAGGGCTTACCAAGAATTTTATTATCAAGAGCCTGTGATCAACGTTTCCATTCCAACAGCTTTTAACCTGCATTTTTAAAAAAAAATGTGTTGAAAATGACATTTCAATATAATTGTTTTCTTTTACAATCCTACAGATTTGATTTTATTTAAATTTTATTTAATTATTTATTATATTATTATTTATTTTTATTATATTTATTATAAATTATTTATTATATTTATTATAAATAATAATTATTTATTATTATTAAATATTTAAATATTAATTCTGAGAAGGGAACTATAGGCTTTTCCAGACTGCCAAAGGGGACCATGAAATAGATAGGTAGATAGATAGATAGCTAGATAGATAGATAGATAGATAGATAGATAGATAGATAGATAGATAGATGGATATAGATATAGATATAATTATAGATATAGATACAGATATATAAAGAATCCCTATCTAAAGTCAGAAGGAAACTAGAGATAACTTAATTCAACATCCTCCTTATTTTACAGATGAGAAAACTGAGGCCCAGACAAGTTAAGTGAAAACATCTACCATCACATACCTAATGAGTGGCCCAAGCGAGATTTGAACCCAGGTCTTTCTGTTTCTGCATCCAATCTCTATCCACTCCACCTCAAGGCCTCTCAGGTTCAATGTCTGTGTTGTCTATCTAACTCTATATACTACACTGGAAAGTTAGGAAATGGAATAATTATTATAGCAATACCTTTATTTAATAATATCCTTATTTCACTAATGGTATAGCCATAACTGTGCCAATAATTATTGTGACATTCAAGATGATGACCATGCCACCACTATATGGGAAGGATTTTCTCATCAGCATGGGATAACTCCCAGTGTGTGAACTTTCTCCACCACCAAAGATTGCAGCCCAGCTGATTGTGTAGAGACATCTTTGTTGTTTTTGAGTCATGTTTCAGGCATGTCTGACTCTTCGTGACCCCATTTAGGGTTTGCTTGGCAAAGATACTAGAGTGGTTTGTCATTTTCTTCTCCAGCTCATTTGACAGAAGAAGAAACTGAGGCAGACAGAGGTTGAGTGACTTGCCTAGGGTCACACAGCTAGTTAGTGCCCGGGGCTCCATTTGAACTCAGGAAGATGAATCTTCCTAAATAGCTAACATTTATATAGTGCTTACTATATGCTAGGCACTGTACTAAGTGCTTTACAATTGTTATCTTATTATTTAATCCTCACAATAACCCTGAGGAGGGCCATTTTACAGAAAAGGAAACTGAGACAGAAGTTAAGTGACTTGCCCAGGGTCACACAGGTATTAAGTGTCTGAGGCTGCATTTGCACTCAGGTCTTCCTGACTCCATTCTAACGAACCATCCCCTTCATGGCATTCCTTCAACACCTAGACTGCCATGCCCATATTACTGCTTATCTTTTTATTGACATTGCTAAATAATTTCCTCTAGATTATTCCATAGCCTCCCTAAAAGACCAAAAGAGTAGATGGTAGGTGACAGAGTGCCTGAAGTAGTGAATAGAAGTCAGAAGACCCGTTCTTGAGGTCTAGCAAGTTAGGAGAATTCCTTTATCTCTTTGAAATCCAGTTTTTCCTCATCTATAAAATGGGTACAATGATGAATGAATGGATAGATAGAAATTTATTAAGTATTTAGTATATGAAAAGCACTGTCCTAAACCCTGGAGACTTGAGATTAAAAAGCAATCAACCCCTGCTGTAAGGAGTTTATATTGTGATAAGGGAAAAAAACACATATAGAGGAACAGAAGGGGGGGCAGGGTTGGTCCCTGAAGTTACAGCAATGATGAGTGGAGCCTTGGGGCAATGGATTGCCCCATCCTTAAGGTAGAGTTGATTACTGTTCCCAGGGGTGGAAACAGAAACTTGGGGAGTAAGAAGGAGGAGAGAGGGGAGGAAGCAGGATATGAAGATGGCCAGCCAGAGAGCTTCAGGGTGTGCCTGAATCTAGGTTAGATAGGGACAGTGCTTTCCCCACTTGCTTCACAGAGAGTTTGTAAGTGGTAAAAATTTAAGTAATTACCATTATTGCCATATTCCCATTTCACATGTAGGGAAACTGAGTCTACCCAAAAAAGTGAAATTACTCTTCCCAAGCTTACACATCATATTGGCGATAAAGCTAAAATTAGAACCCTGAGCTCCAGATTCCCTACCCAGAATTCATTCCATTTAACCACAGCTGTTAGGTTTCAATGCCTTTTGTAGGTGATAATCAGGGGCTCCCTTTACCTGTTACTAAATAGCACATAAGTATGTTTTTTAGTTAAGTTCTGTGATTTCACTGGTATTAGGAATTTCCATTGTAAACCCCCCCCTCTACCAATCCATATTGGCAACTTATTTACAACTTATAGTCCTAGAGAATGGACTGGGGCACTTTCTCCTGAGTATCTCTAGTTTATCCTGTATTTATCTCATTTGTACAGAGTTATTGGCATGTTGTCTCTCTAAGTAAAGGATAAGCTCCTTGAAAGCAGGGACAGTTTTTCTCTGTATCGCCATCACTTAGTACAGTCTCTGGCACAACAAAGGTTCTTAATAGGTGCTAGTTGACTTATGTTGGTGACCTGACCTTTGCCTGTGACACATCTAATGTGTCAGAGGCACGATTCCTCATATCAAAGCCTGAGTTCTAACTACTGTGCCATACTCTTTCTCAAGCTTATAGGAACAACGGGTCACGTTTCTATACACTTTATGTTTCTTTATAACCCTATGAGGTTGGTAGTATGAAGAATTACTATCTCCATTTTACAGCTGAGGGAACTGAGGCTCAGGGAATTGATTAGACTTGGCCAAGGTCACATGGCTAATAAGTGGAAATTAATGAATAACTCCCCTTAACCTTAGTACATAGCAGGGCTAAAATTGCTTCACTGGGTTTCTATCAGTAGCAGAATTAAAATAAATTTACTCTGAATTTTTTTTTTATTGACCAAGGAGAGATCTTTTGGTGAGCATTCGAAGAAGAGCAAGTCCAGCACATTGCAAAGCTAATTTCTTTCAATTAAATTAAATTCAACAAACATTCATTAAATGCCTAGTATGGGGAAATTAGTATGGTACAGGGGAAATAGGACTGGCTGTAGAGTCAGAGGCTGGAGTTTAAATCTCGCCGGGGACATTTTCTGTGTGACCTTGGGCAGTGGGTTGGTCATTTAACATCCCAGGGCCTCTGTAGAATAAGAGGGTCAGACTAGAATGTGTATGAGAACCCTTCTCACCCTAGATCTGTCATCCTTTGGGAAAGGTCCTAAAAGACATGTTGGGGAAGCAAAAGCAATTAAGAAACAGCCCCTTTCCTCATGTAGTTTACATTCTAGAGGAGAGAGAGGGTTGTGGAATGCCGTATGTATGTATCTATGTATGTATGTGTATACATGTATGTGTATGTATATGTATGATATATGTGTATGCATATGTATATATGTATTTGTGTGTACATGTATGCACATATATGTGTGTATATATACACGTGTGTATGTGTGTGTGTGTGTGTATACAGTCAGTAAGTATAAAGTATACAATTTTCTTTGGAAGCCTCACGCTAATGACGGAGGAGATTGAGGAAAGTCTAATATCAGAGATGGCACCTGAGCTATGCTTTGAAGGTGGCTGGGGATTTCCTCTGTAGGTGAGTTTTTCTCCTCTACCACCACAGAGACCTCACAAGCAGAATTTCAAAGCAGTTCCTTAAGCCTAGGAAGCAGCCCTTTGTCCATCACCACCGGATAAGACACACCCTTTCAAGAAGTCTAGCCTTAAGGAGGGGGACTGGAAAGGGGCTGGGCATGCTACTGACTCTTTTTGCTGATCTGAACAAAGTTTTTGATGATTGACTCAAAATCGTTCAAATTCCTCGGCCTTTTTTCTTTTTTTAAATTCCAAAGACATAGATAGCTTGGAAGTAAATTCAACTATATTCGGCGAAATGAAGGTATGGGTAATACCCACAGGTGGCCTGAACTGGATCACCAACAACTTTAGGGTTTTAAAATCTGGATTGATTTCTTTTGTTTTACATCACCTTAAAGTCTCAATGTAGCCTAGCCCATCCTCTACCCCCAAGAGCTATCCATTATAACAAAGAATAAAAGAATAACCAACCTATCAATCAAATAAGACAGCAAATGCCTGGCTCCACCTATTGTGTTCCCCTACCTCTGCAGAGAAGTTCCCTAGACCAGTGACATCACAAATCCACTCCTTATCCCTCTCCCCAGCACTTACCACCACGCCTGGCACATAGGAAGCACAAGCCTTAACAAATATTTGTGGATTAATTAATCCATTTCTCCATCATATAAACCTTCTCTTTAGAGATAAAGGAATACAGAGGTCCAAAAACAAAGGAGAGAGGTAAGGTCCCTCCTCAGACCTTTTGTGTAGAGTTAATCTTGGTCATTTATAATTTTTCCATTTTGTTTTATGGTGGGGGGAATGATTGGTTATTGTTGTAGGCATTGTATATCATTCTCTTGGCTTTGCCTACTTCACTTTGTATCAGTTCATAGAAGTCTTCCCAATTAATCAACAAGCATTTATTCTGTGCCCACTGTGTACTAGGTGCTGTGAATAAGGACAAGAATTGAACCTGTGATTTCATTGATCAAGAGATCTCTTACAGAGAACACACAAGCTAACTTTAGAGGGAAAGAGAGAACTTTAGTTGTACTGAGTGCAAGGTGGTCCCTGGAATCCATTGTACAAATGGGAGGAGTACAATGGATAAGACTTGACAACTGTTAGGATGTAGTAGGCAAGAGAGAGGGAGGAGTCCTAGGGGACACCACTTGACAGTTCCAAATGGTCACTCTCCATTGTTCAGAGATTGGTCCTTCCTTGTGTATGGTCTTGTCTGCTCTTTTCACAGCTTGCTTCTTCTTCCTGCTGCTAAGGTCCCATGACATGCCACATATGAAAATAGAGAAGGTAAGGTCAAAGATGCAATTGTCACTGAGCTTCTGACACCATATCACCGCAACCCCACCCACATGAAGACTTCCCCTGGCAGAATGAGCAGATGAGAACACCGTGAAGGCTGCTGAAGCAGTGGAGCATGTAGGGATTGGTCAGGCATCAAAGATGACAAATTCATCCACTGCATCTCAGGCTATTACCCAAAAGTCATCGTGATTTTTGTCCTGCCACCAGACTTTGATGACTCAGGAAGAAAGAGTGAAGCTGAAGACTTTGTGTAGCTCTGTCTCGATTCAATCCAACTCACGAAGCAACTCAAGATATCACCCGTGATGCCACCGGTCCTCTTCAAAAACGAATGATCTACAACCACTACTACCCAGTGCCTAAGACCTGACAGCTCAGGGCACAACCCAGGAAACAAGGGAAACAAGCACAGAACGACAAGAAATCCATAGATAAACAGCTGCCCAAAGCTCCCAGTTTCTGCTATGACAAGATGTCACCTGGCTCCTTTTCCTGTCCTAGTCAACACATTCCATTCTCCAACTAAGATTAAACAGCTCATTTAGAGATAGCAGCCCCGAGGCTCAGGCTCTCCTGCTTTCATATGCCAAATTTGTTGTTGTTTGTTGTTTAGCCATCTCGGTCATGTCTGACTCTTCATGACCCCATTGGGGTCAGTATCCAAAGATACCGGAGCAGTTTGCCATTGCCTTCTCCAGACATCCTAGCTTAAGGCAGCTTCAAATTGGGAAAGAAGCTAATGCTATTGTTTGCAATCTTCCTGCTCCCAGAGCTCAGCTTTCTTGCTGCCCGGAGTAGAGAAACAACTATTTACTTCTCATTAGCATAGTACTCCACATATCATAAGTGCTTAATAAATGCGTTAGAATCTCCCTTGCGGGCAAAAGAAAAGAGATTCCATCACTTAGCATTTTTTAATTAGCTCCTAAATGATGCCTGAAATTATCAGCCCAGCATTCCAACATTGCCAACCTACCTGTCCAGCCTTCTGCATTCACTTCTTCCCCAGTCATGCTTATTGCCCCCAGTTAGAGACCACCAGCTCCTGTGGAATCTCAACTATATATTAAGATAGAACAGATGAGCTCCAAGGCTCTTTTCAATTAAGATTCTCTGACACTATCTGGGTCAAGCCAAATAGCTCAGTCAGTCAGCATTCAGGGGAGTGAAGATCTTGGATTCATTCATTGCATGAGACAGCAAGCTCCACACTGTAAAGACTTCTGTTCCAGAATGGACTCCTAACCTTTGGACCATTCATCTGGCCAATGTATGCTGTTGTTGCTCAGTCATTTCAGCTCTGTCCAATTCTTCCTGACCCCATTTGGGGTTTTCTTGGCAGAGATATTGGAGTGGTTTTCCATTTCCTTATCCAGTTCATTTTACAGATGAGGAAACTGAGGCAAACAGGGGTAAGGGACTTGCCCAGGTTCACACAACTAGTAAGTGTCTAAGAGGGATAAGGAGTGGATTTGTGATTTCACTGGTCAAGGGAAGTTCTCTGCAGAGGTAGGGGAACACAATAGGTGGAACCAGCCTAAGTGGCTGGATTTGAACTCACAAAGATGAGTCTTCCTGACTCTAGGTCTAGCACTGCCACCTAGCTGCCCAAGCCAACTTGTACTGCTATTAAAAAAGATGATGAAGATGATGATAGCGATAGCCATCATTTACAGAGCTCTTTAAGATTTACAAAATCGAACATGGAAATATATTTTGTATGACTGCCCATGTATAACCTATGTCGAATTGCTTGCCTTCTCAATAGCGAGTGGGGGGAGGGAAGGGAAGAAAGAAGAGAATTTGGAACTCAAAAATCAAAAATGTTAAAAATTGTTTTCACATGTAATTGGTCAGGAAATAAAATTTTAAATTAAAAAAAAGATTTACAAAGTCATTCTGTCAATAAGCATTTATTAAGTGCCTACTATGTGCCAAGCATTGTGACAATTGCCCAAGACACAAAAAGAGGGAAGGGATAGTCTTTACATGTGTTATCTCATTTGGTCAGAGTGGAATCTGGGAGAAAGTATGTGGTTGACTCATCCAAAACCGTTTCCACAACTAAAAGCCCATGTTCTAAAAATTCTGGGAAAGCAGCATCCTAGGGAAGGTTTAACATCTTTATAAAGAGAGACTCTTTGAAGAGGAACATAGCAGAAGCAGGAGAAGGATGCACACTGGGTCAAATGCTGGACCTGGAGCCGGGAACACCTGCGTTCAAATCCTGCCTCAGATGCTTGTTAGCTGTGTGACCTTGGGCTGGTCACTTAACTTCTGTTTGCCTCGGCTTCCTCATC
This sequence comes from Phalanger gymnotis, assembly GCA_028646595.1. NCBI lineage: Eukaryota > Metazoa > Chordata > Mammalia > Diprotodontia > Phalangeridae > Phalanger > Phalanger gymnotis. The sequence continues at coordinate 242,600,718 of CM053623.1, forward strand.
TATAAAATGAGGACAATTCACCTCCTGTAAGCATCTAATGAGATAATATTTGTGAAGAGTTTTGCAAACCTCAAAACACTAAATATAATGCTAGCTATTATTAATCTCTCTCAGATATACCACTGGCATGACCTTAGGAAAGGTATTTAAACTTCTTGTACCTCAGCTGCTTGACCTATTAAATGGGGATAATAATCCCCCTAAACAAAAGCCCCTCACAGGTATGTCATGAGGCCCCAGACCCACAGATTCTGAACAGATTTGATTGGAATGAGAAGACCTGGGTTCAAATCCTAGTTCATTTGTTCCCTTAGGCAAGTAACTCCTCATTGGGCCTCAGTTTCCTCATCTGCAAAATGAGGAAGTTGGCCTAGAAGACCCTGCTATATCTAGATCCTTTGCTCCTATATTTAAAGATCTATATAAAAATAAGGTTTGTTTTTTAAAATAATATTCAGAGCCACAGAATTCAGGAAGAAACGCAGCTTCTGACAGAGAAAGGATATTTCTCTCATCGTGGAATTTTCCTTCAAATACAAGTTTGAGGAAAAACAAAACTCTCCAAGAAATTAGGAGGGGGCGGCAGATCACAAGGGAGAATATTTCACTGAGAAGAAAAGCATCTTTGCCTGCTGTTTGCTCTTTCTGTATTAAGAAGAAAATATGCCCCCTTCCCCCGGGTCTTCCTCTCTCCTGGACTCCTTATTTTGAGGGCCACGCCCGCTATGGCTGCCTTAATCTGGGCAAAACTCAGATTCTGGCTACATGGGGCCTTCTACATCCCACCGTGAGGTTAAAGAGAAAATTGGTTCCCAGCAGAATGTCAAAAAATTTACACCAAAAAGCCCCCCAAACCCATACTATTTTGATCCAGAAGGGATGTATGGGCCATCCCCTCCTACTGTGTCATTTTACCAATGAGAAAACCCAAGGACTAGAGTGGAGAGGTGGTTTATTCAGGCTCACATTAGTAGTAAGTGGCAAAGAGAAGATCTGAACTAGGGTCCTTTGACATAAACCCTAAAGCTTTTCCTATTGAACCCAAGCCACAGCCTCATGCTTTTTTCACTAGGGAGCTGCTACCCAAAAGAGCATTCAGGCCCTTTTGAGACTAGCAGAGGCCTGTCACCCCTGAGGAAGCAGCCAAAGCCATTTCATATGTGACAATGCTGTGGGGCCATTTTCCCAACTGGTCATTCACATTTATAGGTGGGAGTCCCTAAAGGTCAGCTACATATTTCTTCTCCCCCTTCTAAGCCTAAACCCTGAGGAGTTGTGGCTTCTTTCCTAAGGGAGCTAGGTGATATATACTAGATGCTCGTCCCTGGGTAAGTCATTTAACCTCTGTCTGCCTCAGTTTCCCTAAGTGTAAAACAGCTATAATAATAGCACCTTTCTCCCAGGGTTGTTGTAAAGTGTTTAACCCACTTCCTGGTAGTTAGAAGTGCTTAATTAATGCTTATTCCCTTCCTACCTACCATTGTAGCTTCTGATCCCCCACCAGTGTACTCTCCATTTTCAATCAACAGGTTGAACTCCATTAGCTTTTAGAAAAAGGATGTATTGAAAGAGTATAGCAAGGACAGTCGGTATAAAATATTCCTCCTGGCCTGTGAGGCATACACACACTCTTTAGGGAGAGTGGATTCAAACTTAGAGTATAATACTTGTGAACAGTAAAGAGCATACTGCCAGTAAAGAACACATGTGAGCAGAGTACCTTCCAATTCTTGGCCCTGCAAGCTCTTTTTTTCCATCAGGGCTTCATGAATTTCCCCTTAGGTATAGTTCTGTTTAGCATGAGTCTTCTGGTACTGGGCTGGGCCACTCCCCTGCTTCTGATACGCTTCCCCCACCCCCACTCCAACCTTCTGCATGGATTCCAAGAAAGGGGAAGATACCAGCTGTCACCCAGCTGTTACTCTGATTCCTTGAGGGGCTCAGCTGCTGCCCTGCATTCTTTCCAGATCTTGAAATGCCCAGAGAGTAGCTTCTTGAGCACATCTCAGGGCAGCTATACCATCGGTTCTCAACTTCTGCGGCTACTTCTACCTCTGATGGATTCTGCTACCACTTCCAGTTATTGGTGGGACCCCTGGATTTCCAAACGTTATCAGGTAGTTTGGGCATTCCCATCCCAGGATATGAATTTGTCTAAGATCAGGAAAGGAAAAATATATAAAAGAAATAGAGGTACCGTGTGCTTATAGACACATGGTGGCCAAGTAGGGGAAATTCAGCTGCTTGCCTTTCCAGTACTCAGGAAATCAAAAAGTTCTCAGTGAAAGCCACCAAGGAAGGAGGCTGAGAGATGGGTAGGTAGCACCTTTTGTATGCATGGTTCATTGAGTCCTAGATCATTCATTTTTCTGGTTATGAAATCAATTAGAATACCTTTTATCATCACATGGTACCACTCCTCAGCTACCCATGGCTGGAAGTAGGCTCAACAAAGTTTCCAGAGACTAGACTGGAATCAAGCAGAGAAAATCAGTCCATCCTCTGAGGACTGAAACGAGGTGAAGAATATCTGTACATGCTTCAAGGACTGGCCCTCACTGACCACCCTTCCCCCTCCACCTCCATTACACACAGACTCACACAATGTCAGAGCAGCAAGATCACTTAATCCACCCTCCCCCACTTTACAGATGAAGAAACTGAGTCCTAAAGAGAGGAAATGACTTGTCTAAGGTCATACAAGCACTGAGTAGCACGACCAGGATTTGAGATCCAGCCGCCTGACTCCAAATTCGATGAATGTTCTTTCATCTCGAACACACAAGCTCTCCATTCAACAAAAGTCTATTCAGGCCCTAGTATTTGCAAAGCTTTGTGCTGGGTGCTGGGGGAGATGAATAGTTTAGATGAGACACACAGTTCATGTGCTCATGGAATTTAAAATCTGGGAGGAAGAATTTCCACCCAAAAAAAGGCATTACTGAAGGTCTCTCGTCCATTCTTTCATCATATCATAGATTTCCAACTGCAAGGGGCCTTAGGATATGGAATATGAGAACACGATGTGAGAGATGGGAGGGAATTTAGAATGTCAGACCTGGAAGGGAGACTAGACTGGAGAATGTCAGAGCCCAGAGGGAGCTTGGAATATGGAATATCGAGGCTGGGAAGGTCCTTACTGTGCAGAATATCAGAACTAGAAGAGAAGTTAGGTCAGAGAAGGTCAGAACTAGGAAGGACTTTA
>CM053623.1:242604422-242617099 GCA_028646595.1 Phalanger gymnotis
TGGAATATGAGAACACGATGTGAGAGATGGGAGGGAATTTAGAATGTCAGACCTGGAAGGGAGACTAGACTGGAGAATGTCAGAGCCCAGAGGGAGCTTGGAATATGGAATATCGAGGCTGGGAAGGTCCTTACTGTGCAGAATATCAGAACTAGAAGAGAAGTTAGGTCAGAGAAGGTCAGAACTAGGAAGGACTTTAAAACAAAGTATGCCCTAGCTCCATGGCTAGGAGGCAGTGGGGGGGGGCAGGGCGGTGCACGGTACTTAGAGAGGTCCAATCCAAAGTTCTCTTTGTATAGGTAAGAAAAGGGAGGAGAATGTCTTTGCTCAAAGTCACCTAGCAGAGCTAGGATTTGATCTCAAGGTCCTCCAACTCCAAATGCTGAAATTTCCTATGCTAGGCTTGGTTCCATCCACATGTATTGACCAATCACCTCTTCTGCCATCATTAAAATAACACCAACTGACTGGGCCATTGCACTTTGGAGGATTTTCAAAGCCCTTTATCTTCATCATCACTTTGGAGTCTCCCACCAACCTCGAGGCACAGGCTGCAGGAATAATTCCCATTTAACAAGTGAGGAAAGAGAAGAGAAGCTGGCCTCAGATACTTCCTAGCTGTGTGACCCTGGGCAAGTCACTTTACTCTGTTTGCCTCAGTTTCCTCATCTGTAAAATGAGCTGGAGAAGCAAATGGCAAGCCACTCCAATATTTCTGCCAAGAAAACCCCAAATGGGGTCCCTAAGAGTGGGACACAACTAAAAAATGACTGACCACAATTTTTATTTGACAGATGAGGAAACTGAAGGTCAGAGAGGTTGGTTTGCCCAGCATAGAACAAGAAATAGATGTATAAAAATCACAGCACTCAGAGCTGTGGCTTCCCCCCACCCCTCCACCCCCCACTCTTATCCCTGCCCTCAAGGAGCTTAAACTCAAATTGAAAAAGAAGACACTAATGCAGTGCCTTCTTTGTATCCTCAGTGTTTAGCATAGTGCCTGGCATGTAGTAGGTGCTTAATGAATACTTATTGACTGATGCATATGAGACAGATAACACTATGAGGAAGTATTCCAGGGTGAGAGAGGGGAAGGGAATAAGTATCTATTAAGCACCTACTGTGTGCACCAACTGCTTTAAAAGTATGATCTAACTTGATGCTCACAACAACTCTGGGAAGAAGGGGCTATTATCATCCCCATTTTATAGTTGAGGAAACTAAGGCAGACAGAGGTTAAGTGACCTACCCAGGTCGTACAGATGAATGAGGCAGGATTTGAATTCAAGACTTTAAGCACTGTCTCCACTGCATCACCCAGCTGCCTCAGCTAGATTTCAAGGAGAGGGAGAGGCTGGGCTGTGTGATCTCTAGAGTCCTTCAGCTCAGAATCTTATGAACCTCTCATCCATGGGAGCCTGTGTCGTCGAAGGTGGCTCAAGGATTAACTGGGACCCCAGAGGAGAGTGAAGATTTGAGCAGAGAATGAGAGCCTTCCCATAGTCCTTTCTATCAATGTTGTGATTTCCTGGGTGCTGGAGCCCAGCCAAATCTCAGTTTGCAATTGGAGCGGAAAATACCAAGACTCAGAAAGATATACAATGGCAACCAGGGCAATTTCCAAGCTACTTATCACAATCGCCCTGGGATCCTATTTCAGGGCTGGCGCTGGTGTGCTGATAAGCCTTGGGGCGGGGGCAGGGGGGGGCACTGCCCATTGATCAGTCTCTCTGGGACAGCATCCTGAGATACCCATCTCATCTACTTCCAGGGCCCCTTGGGGATGAGAGAGATTCCATTTCACTCAAATGCAAACAAAACAATGAATACAGTGTTGGCTGGTGACACTTTAATGTGCAACCTAGCTGGGTGGCAAAGGGAAGACAAAAACCCCACCATCTAAAAATCATTCAGAGTCACCTGTGGGCTCCGGACCAGTTCTCTAAAACGAGCCTCGGATCCACATGTGGGGAGCAGTCAGGAGACCAGCTGGCCTTTATTCCTCTTTATTCGGGACCACTCTCTGAGGTAGGGACTCGAGGTATCATTATACCCATTTTAGAGATAAGTTAAACATACATAGAAGACAGCAAGGTGGTCAAGTGGATAGAGCTCATGGCCTGGAACTCAACTTCCTGCATTCAAATCCAGCGTCAGACACTGACTAGCTGTGTGATCCTGGGCAAGTCACATAACCCTGTTTGCCTCAGTTTCCTCTTCTATAAAATAAGCTGGAGAAGGAAATGGCCAACAATGCCAAGAAAACCCCAAATAGGGTCATGAAGAGTTGAACATAACTGAACCACAAACATTATATGTAGGGTTGAGAGACTTGCCCACGGCCACCCAGCTAGTAAGGGACGGCAACAGAATTCAAACTGAGGTCTCGTCACTCTCTGGGGCCATTACTATCTCCACACTATTACATCTCACAGATAATACGCAGTAGACCCAGGGCTAGTACCCTTCTCTCCTGGGTTCAGAGTTCTTTCCACTATGGATGCAACTTCCTAATACTGAGAAGCTTGAGGTAGAGTGGACCTGGAGTAAGATCTGGGTTCAAGTCTTACCTCCAACCCACACTGGATGTGTGACTCTGGGCTGGGTCATCTTACCTCTTGGCTCCCCGGGGCAGCTAAGACTGTAAGCTGTGGAGAAGGAGCCAGACAGTAAGATTCTCATTATGGCCCAACTGGGAAGATTTTTAAAAAGTCACAAGGAAGACAGGAGAAGGATTCACCAAATAGCACACCCAGAGCCAAATATGGAAGACCAAGGGCCTCCCTCCTCAACAATGACCTGGTGATACGCCCCAGTCCAAGCCCCTTTCCTGGATCGTTTCTGCTGAATTTTTCTTTTTTTTTGTGGGGGGAGGCAATCAGTGTTAAATGACTTGCCCAAGGTCACATAGCTCGTAAGTATCTGAGACCAGATTTGAACTCATATCCTCCTGACTCCAAGCCCAGCGCTCTATCCATTACACCACCTAGCTGCCTCTTGAATTATTCTTAATGTTGTTGATAAGAGGTTGATATTCAATGACCAGATCCTATTAATAAAAGACGTTCAAGAAACACTACAAGAGAATAGAATGGAAGCAGAGGCCCTGCGGGTGTTCTTTGGCAACTGGTGCGATCAGGAAAGGTCTTGGGTAAGAGGCTGATTCTAGGAATCAGAGAGGAGGAGGGGGTCCATTCCAGGCTAGGGGCACAGCCTGGGCAAAAGTATGGAGGCTTGACCATAGTTATTTGGCAGAGTCAGGGTTTGCTTGTTTTGCCAGATTCCAAGCTAAAAGCAAGTACTAGTCCTTGGGTGATAGGTCTAAGGAATCTTCCAAATAGGAAATAGAGGGGGAAATAAGACAAACTATGCCTGCTTCACCATCTTGCCATCTATTAGTTCTATTCAATATTGATATTTCACATGTTTAGAGGATTTAAGGACCACAGAATGCTTTCCCCACAGCAATACACTCAAGGGAACATTTCTAGGCAATGCAGGGGACTTCATCAGCATGGGGCAACTCTCAGTGTGGAAACTCCCTTCCCTGGTTCATATCAGTAATTTGTCTCAGATTTAAAGTCTTAAAAAGTTGGTATAGATCACCAAGCTGCAATCCTGAGGCCATCATGTGTCAGAGACACAGGACTTGACCCTGAGGGGCTGTGACTTTCAGACTGACCTTCTATCCCCAAGCTGCCTCCCACCCCCATTTTAGAGATAAGGAAAGTGAGGATCAAAGTGGTCACACAGTTCATGGATGTCATAGGTCCTCTGACTCTCCGTCTGTCCACCCCTCCTCTGCTCCCTAAGGCTGGTACAAAGCTGAAAGCCCCTAGTGATGCCTGTGCTTGAATCTCTGACTCCACGGGGGCAGAGCCTCCTCCTTGTCTCAGCAAAATTTCTAAAAACCAAGACCCACCACCATCTGGAAAAGAAGAAAAAGGAGGAGGCGCGGGGCTCTGAGAGGAGGTTCCGAGGCCTTCTAGAAAAGCAGGGGCCTGCTTTTCCAGTCCTGGCTGTAAGGGATAGCTCCCTGTGGGCTGCTTCCATCAGGCCTTGGCTCCCTGCCCCTCATTCACAGGGAGCTTTCTCGTGACTTCCACTCCCCACATGTGCTCCTATCACATGGACCTTCCAGCTTTCCAGGTCCCGAACTGGAGAAAGAAAGAAAAAGGAAAAAGAAGGGGAGAGAACCCTGGGCTTCATGGGAGAACATTGGGCCTCTAATGGTGGAGGCTCGCCTTGGTTCAGCATACCTCTCTTTCTTCTTCCCACTTCCCTTCTTCCATCTCAATCTGAGGCCTCACGTGTCCCATTTTCCAAAGGGATCATTCCCACGTGCGCCATCCCCCTCTCCCCATGTGCCCCCCTGGGGCCACCCGGTCCCTCATCATCCCCCAGCCTGGGCAGGGGTGTCATTTTCTTCCCCTCAGAGCCTGAGGTCTGGCCTTCTCTTTCCTGTTTCCAATTAGAACCTCGTCCTTCAAGTGAAGATCCTGGGTCACATTGGCATGTGGTTAACAGAGGAGAAGATGATGCCATGGGTGGGCAAGGGGGTGGGGAGGAGGATTCCTGCTGCCTTGGGGATCTGGCCATATTCTGAGCCAAGTGGGGAGACCAAATCAGGAGCAGCGATATTACTAGAAGCTGCTCCGCAGAGACCCAAGCATTCCCGTTCCCAGAGCTAATTTTAGATTCTGGTCTTGGACCAGCCCTCCATGACCCTCACCCCTGCTTTTCCCTTTCTCCCCTTACATGCTCTCTCTCTCCAGTGTATATCTGTGTGTGTCTCACACACATATTCTTTGTGTAACACGTGAACCAGTCGTGTGCAAGGTTCCAGACAAATCAAAAAGCCACATGGTTCCATGGGCCTTTCCATCTGCCAGCAGGAAATGAGGGGAGGGGGCGAGGGAAGGGGGAGCCTCGCAGACAGGGGGTGGGGGGGAGGGGGGGCTTCCTACATCCCAAAAAAGGAGATTGAGTTCCTGTCTTCCTTGGTTCGCTCCCCAGCATCCAGCCAGAACAGAGCTCTTGTGTGCATGGCCTCAAAGACTGATTCTCTTCCTTTCAAAGTAGGCTGTGATTGTCCAGTTTATTAGTTTAGAGGGTTTGGGGTGTTTTTTATAAGGATGAGGAGGAGGAGGAGGGAAGGGAAGGGCTACCTATAAAACCTGAGAACCCACAACCTTCCAGGACTAGCCGCATGTTGTAAGGAAAATTTAGCTTCTCATGAAGGTCATCACCCCAGAGTCTACTGTGTCTTTTGGTCAAGCCACAGCGAGTTCTGGAGGGAGAGTCAGGGAGACGTGTCTGGCTTCCTTGTCACTTAGAGCAGAAAGGACTGATTCCCTTTTTCATAGGCTTTATAAGGTACATAAAGGGCTTCCCCTGGGTGTTCACTAAGGCTGGACAATCAGAGTCGTGTCTCAGGATGCCAAAATTTAGAAGACTCCAATAGCAGAGAGGGAAATGAGCTGAACACTAGTTAGCAAGCATAATTACTAAAATTAAGAAGCTACCAATGACTTCATTTCCTCCCCCAATCCCCAAAAGCTGGGACATAGGTGAAGACTACCCTGCCTTGCCCTCCTTCCCTATTCCTCTGAGGCCCTCCCAACTGCTGCTTCCTGGTGTCTCAGGGTCTGTCTTCCAGATGCCCCAGATCAATTTTTTAAATGCGTTTTTACCTGGGTGTGATGGCATACACCTGTAATCCTTTTTACTGGAGAGGCTAAGACTGGTGAATCGATTGAGCTGAGTTCTGGAGTCTCCGAGCTGCAGTGGGGCCAAGGCCAATGGACTATCCAAACTAAGTCTGACATCGATATGGAGCATCCCAGAGATGGAGGAGGGGAACCACTGGGCTACCTAAGGAGGGGAGAACCAGCCCAGGTTGGAAGCAAAGCTCTCCTGGTGAAAGCAGTGGGATTAGGCCTATGAGAGGCTATAGTACTTCCAGCTCGAATAAGACCAAAAAAAAAAACCCCAAACAACTCAGGCTCAAAATAAACTTATTTTTCAAGGTCGATTTGAAGATAAGTTTTATAGTATTCACTCCAGATGCAAAAGCCATTTGTTATAACTCTATACTTTTCTACTAATGAGCCTGTGAAGGAATCACAAAACTAGGCTAGGCTATATGGGCCTCTGTCCAAGGGCCCTGAAATTTAGAGGCCAACATGGTGTAATGAATAGAAAGATGGCCTCTGAGGCAGGAAGCCCAGGGATTAAATCTCATTTCTGACATACTGGCTGCAGCACCCCAAGCAAGTTACCCACTGGAACCCTAGACAGTTCTCAAGACGATGAGTTGAAGAGCAGGTGGTAATCTGCAGTAGTTTAAAAAAAATTCATTGCTAGGAGTGAGATGTCAGAGCCCTTTCTGAATTTTTCCATCCTTCCCTGCCTTTCCTTTTCATCTCCCCACCATAGCACGTGTGTTTGACTCTGGACCTTGCATATTGTGGTTATTTTAAGTCAAGTTCCCCAGAGGAAAAACCCACAGAGGTCCTTTTTTTTGAGGGTTTGGTCCTTCCTGTCTCCAGCATCCCATTTGTGATGGATTTTGAGGTGATTTCGCTGAATCATTTGGCTAGAAGTAAATAAATAAATGAAGGAAGGAAACTTTGAAAGGAATTTCACTAGTGGCTCCAAAGAACCAAAACATGTGTCATCACCAGAAAGATATGCAGAGGTTCCTCCTTTCTCGTGGCCTCATGGAAGTCCGGGTGACCGACCTCCCAGAGCAGGGTCAGGGGAGACCCCATCCAGTGCAAGGCCACCACCCAACTGCTCTGCCGACAGGCAAGAAGGGCAGCCTGACCCCAGCGGGCATTCTGACACCGACCTGCTACCGTGTCAAGCAATCTCCTAATTTCAGGCCTTTTGTGGGTTTATTTGGGGGTTCAGTTATTAAGCCTATACTGTGTGTGCAATCAGTCTCACTGTGCTAGGTTCTAAGGGACATACCAAGTTCATATAACACACAATCCTTTCTAACATCTTTGGATTCAAAAAACCTGGGTTCAAATGTTGACATTTCTTCTCACTTTTCAGATTTTCAGCCTTCTCACCCTGATATATTCCTTCCTCCACCTGCCTCCTTTCCCACTGGTGAGTTTCGCCCTGGGCCTCCATTTTAAGGAAGAGCCCAAGCTGTCCAACCTTCCCTCCTGCCTTCTCTTCTGGCTATCCAGTCCCTTTTCAAACCCTCTTTGTGTGTTCTCTTCCCCTATTAGAATGTCAGCTTCCTGAAGGCAAGGGCTATCTTTTTCTCTTTGCTTGTTTTTGCATTCCTAGCACTCAGCACGGTACCTGGCACAAGTAGGCACTCAATTAATGCATGTTGCTTTATTGATTGGTTCCATCACTTATTAGTTGTATACCTGAGACAAACCATTTAATTCCTCTGCATCCTTCACTATGAAATGAAGGATTGGACTTGATGGCCTCTGGGGTCCCTTCTAGCTAGCTCCAAAGCTGTGTTTCGATCATCTTAGGTCTCCAGAAAAATGTATGCCCAGAAAAGAGCTGGCCCAGTCATGCCATGAGAATGAGGGAAGCCCAATGGACTGGTGTTCAGGCAACTTCAAGATATCTAAAGGAAAACTCTGAGGTCCTTGGGTGGACCCCCACTCCCCGTGCCAAACTCATGAGAGGTCATGGACAAGATTCATACATGGCCAGGCATGGATGTGTCAGGATCTGCACTGTTGATGAGATCACAGATCTACAACACAACCTAGGACTCTTTCACGAGGCCATTTCGGTTTATGATTGGTCCCCCACATCGCCGAGTGCCTCCAGACATCACTGACTCAATGTCCCACAATCTCCTCATGCTCAACATGTCTCAGACTGTCTTTCCCCCTAAATCTAGTCCCTTTCATCCATCTAGCACCCACATTCACCGTCTCCCACATAAAAGATCTGGAGGTTATTCCGGACTCTTCTCTCCCCTATCTAATCGATTTCTAAGGTCCTATGGATTCTACCTCTAAGGGGTTCCCACAGCTGTCCTTTCCCCTAGGTCCTAATAGCCTGTGCTATAGACCCTAGTTGTCACTTACATTTGTCTCTTCCATCAGAATGTGAACTTCCTGAGGGCAGGGACTGAGTTTTTTTCTGTCCTTGTATCTCTAGGGTTTACTCAATGCCTGGTACCTACTTTCTTGACTGTCTGACTCCATTGATCCTCAGCTTTCTTATCTATAAAATAGCGAGGATAACATCAATAATATAGTCAATAAAATGGAAGCTTCTTGAGGTCAGGGACTGTGCTTTTCCCCCTTCTTTGAACCTCTCTGGGCCTCAGTTTCCATTGTTGTTAACTGAATGATTTGGACTAGAAGTATCAAATACGCAGCCCACAGGACAAATGTGACCCACAACCCTACCTAGTATGGCCAGACCAGATTAAAATGTCATCGGGAACTATCTAACAAAATAAATTAAAATATACATAGTATTTGAAAATTAATTCAATATGCAGCCCATCAGAGAGCCTTATATATGGATTAGTGGCCTCCATTTCTATTTGAGTTGGAGATACCACTGGACTCCAAGATTGCTTCTGGCTCTAAAGACCTGTGTCTCAGTTTCCCCAAATGTAAAGTGAGGGGCCTGGACCAGATGGTCTCCCAGGTAAATTCCAGCTTTAGATCTATAACCCTGAGTTGGGAGAGAGCATGAGAGCCTGTCCGACTCTATCACGGTCAACACCAGGGAAACGTCTCTTCAGCCTTTCCCACTAACTGTCCACCAGCTGACTCCTCTCCCACCCTTTCCTTCCTTTCCCACTGCCATTCATCCCCAAAGCAGACTTGGGGACAAAGGAGACCTTGGCCTTGATGAGTCTCTGCGTTTCAAAGGTTCAAAGTCCCAGCCTCAGCCCCTTCCTACACAAGGGTGTTTCCAGCCTCCCTCTCACCCAGCTGCGGATTCCACAGAAAGCAGAGTGACTAAGACAGCGGGAATTTCTGGAGGCCAGGCTGGCTCTCAGCCAGCGGCCTGCCCACTGGGACTGTCAGCCCAGAGCCAGTGAGGACAGAGCCCTGCTGCTTACGGACGCTCTGCCAACAGCATGGACTTCAGACGGATAAAAGCATCTTGTTCCCTAATATTAGCTCCCAGATAGTTTGACCCTGCGGGACCTAGATGAGGAAAAGGAAAACCGGTCATGGTCTGTTTAGTCTCTGATAGGAGTGGGGTTGATGAGTCTTTCCTCACCCATCCAGCTCAGGGTCATGAAGAGTGGACTTGGGGACAAGCCTAGCAGAAGTGCCTCCTAAAATAAGCTCCATCCTCTGCCCTCAGAGGAAGCTTGGCAGCTTCAGTAACCCTCTACCCCCTAATAACTTAGCTTGGCATAAGGCATAAATGTAAGTCGGTAAAACCTGAATTCAGCTCCCATCTCAGACATGGAGTAGCTCGGCAACCTTGGACAAGTCACCTTCTCTGGAAGATGACTCCTTTTTCACATCTGTAAAATGGGCGGGTTGGACATGACCTCCTTGAAGGTCCCTTCCAGATAGCTCCTATGATCTGACATATCCCATAGCCCTGAGCCTCCTGTTGGGTGACCTTGCTTCCAGTTCACAACTGGCAGGATTCTCACATTCTATCCACTGTTATAACATTTCCCAGAGTCTTCAATTAACTGGCATTTAAGTGCCTGCCATCCACAGGGTACTGGGGTATATACAAAGACAAGAGAGAGTCAGTCTCTTTCCTCAAGGAGAAGACATTTTTTACATGTTCACAGGTAAATAAATATAAAAATAGAAATGTATATTTAAACTAAATGTAATCTAGCATATCATAATAATATAAATTAAATACTAGTGGAACAGTGCAGTCAGGAAGACCTGAGTTCAAATCCATCCTTAGTCACTTATTAGCTGCTTGTCCCTGGGCAAGTCACTTTAACTTCTGTCTGCCTCAGTTTCCCTAACTGTAAAACATGTGTAATATCTGCGCCCACTTCCCTAGGTGGTTGTAAGGACCAAATGAGAAAGTAATTGTAAAGTGCTTAGCACAGTCCCTGGCACATAGTAAGGGCTGTATAAATATTAGCTGTTAGCCATTTTAGGGATTCCTGGTCCCAGCTGGACATTCTCCTGCCCCTACTCGGTTACCCATATTTTTCATGTGCCATGTAATGATCACAAAGCTGACATTCATGCAAAATTTCTGAATTTGCTTCCCCCAACACAAATTCAAATTCTGGATCTTTCTGCCATTTATAGGAGATCAAAGGAAGAAGCCCAGAGGTAGGGGCATCTAAGTGGCAGAGGAAGGACCAGAACTCTGGAGTTTATAGACTCAGTAGCTGGTATCCTGAGGATATTTACAGAGTTGAAAGAACGCTGGTCTAGGAATCTTGAAACCTGGTTCAAGTAAGGGCTCAGACACCAATCACTTTAATTTCCTAAGCCTCAGTTTTTTCATCCACGAATTATACTTTGATAGAAATCTCTCTCTCTCTCTCTCTCTGTCTCTCTGTCTCTCTCTCTCTCTCTCTCTCTCTCTCTCTCTCTCTCTCTCTCTCTCCTCCTTCCCTCCCCCCCTCCTTCAGTTTTCTCGTCCACAAAACTTGTTGTGCGGACAGGACCACATGAGAGACAGCATGGCTCCCTAGACAGAATGCAGGAGGTAGCATCAGGAGGACTTGGGTTCAAATCCTGACGCCCCCGCCATCAACAAGCATTTATTGATTGCCTACTAGATATCATCTCTGTGCTAAGCCCTGGGCATTCAAGACAAACATAGAGTAATCTTGGCTCTATCTGTATTTCCTTCCAGCTCTCAATCTATAGCCCCATAATTTTAAATGGGGAGACTTCAGTATATGGAGTATACATAGAGTGTCCAAAGGCAAATGAGAAAAAAAAACTTTAGAGGAAACTAAGGCACAGAGAGAACCAATTCCCCCTTTTCCCCCACCCCAGGTCTTCCAGTGTACAAGGCCCCCAGTCAGAGTTTATACCCAGGTCTCCAGATTCTAAATCCCAGGGTCTTTCTTCTGTGCCCTGGGGGGCTTTGTCCTTCCTTGGTTCTGGGCCCTGGAGGCCTAGTCCTTCCTTGGTTCTGGGACCGGGGTCTCTGAGTCCTGCCTCAGCTCAGACCCACCCAGGGCAACAGCTTTTATGAAAGGCCTCCCCTCTCCCCGGCCTCCTGACTTTAGCAATGTCTAGAGTCAACAAAGTCACTGCTTCTTCTTTGATAGGAAGGCAGGTGGGGTGCTTCAGGGTAGACTGGGGAGCAGGGCTGACCTTTCCTCAGATACTCTGACTTTGGGGGCAGGGGAGTCAATTATCCTCCTGGACTCAGCTTGGCTCTTATGCCAATGGCTGGGCTTCCAGCCAGGATGAAGTAGGCATTGCTAGGGGTTTATTTTCCTAGCAATTTAGGGGAAAACATTCAGCCCCTAACACTTCCCACAGCTGAAGCTGCCTACCCCTTACAACCTCCCCTCTCTGCCTACCTTAGTTGAAGAGAGGGGGCTCAAATGACTTATGGAGGTTTTCATCCATATCAGAGCTGTCTCTTCGCTCTTGACCCCAGAAATCACTGAAGTCTGAATCAAAGGCCCATAGTTCTAGAGCTGGGGCAGGGGGGAAATCAGAGACCACTTATTTCAACCACCTTATTTAATAGATAAAGAAACCGAGGCCCACAGGATCATAGATTTGGTCCTAAACAGAACCTCTGAAAGGCGAGGCCCAGGGAGGTCATAAGATGATTAACTTACAGCTGGAAGGAACCTTAGAAGGAATCTGGTCCAACCCCTCTCATTTCGTAGAGGAGGAAGCTGAAGCCGAGGATGTCACTAACTCACCTGAGGTCACACGGGTTTTAACAGAGCCAGCAGATCCTGTCTCTGTCTCAACGGCCAGGTTCTTCCTTCTGCACCACTCCCTTCATTCTGGACTCATATCTTGGTTCTTTCACTTAATAGCTGTTCCATCTCAGGGAAGTCACCTGCCCTCTCTGGACCTTGGTCTTATCAGCAAGATAAGGAGACTTAGACCTTATATATCTAAGTGTACAGTGGTCCTCTTTCCTGTCCATGGGGATGTGGGCCAAGTGACTTCATTCTGCTGGGCCTCAATTTCTTCCTCTTTAAAATGTCCTAGAGGACGTCTTGGACTCTGTCTTATCTTGGACAAGACCTACAGGAGACCCAGGTTCCCAAACTATTTCTGTTCTGATTTTATCTAAGACAGAATTTCTGTGACCCACTATGTATCATGGAAGCATCAGACCCATTATGGGATTTGGATCTGACAGCCTGATGATGATGGTGATGATAGCTAGCACTTAAAAAGAGAGCTTTTAAGTTCTGCGAAGTACTTTATATGTTACCTCATGAAGTTGGGGCTATTATCATACCCATTTTACAGATAGAGAAACTGAGGCTAGGAATGGTTAAGTCACTTGCTCAGGGCCACCCAGTAAGCTGAAGCAGGGTTTGAACTCAGGACTTTTCTCACTCCAAGTTCAGCATTCTATCCACTGCCTAGAAATGAGTTTAAGACTAAAACAGTGTTGTTGTTTCTGGATCTTTTATTTGCTGTTATCAGTGGACCCTTCAAAGGGGAACCAAGGGTCTTAGCAGGTATTCAATAAAGGCCGTTTCTTGGAATATCTAACCCACTTCTTAAATCCCT
>CM053623.1:242617199-242643711 GCA_028646595.1 Phalanger gymnotis
AAGCCACTTTACCCCGTTTGCCTTAGTTTCCTCATCTATCAATTAGCTAGGGAAGTAAATAGCAAACTACTCCAGTATCTTTGTCAAGAAAACCTTAAATGGGGTCACAAAATGAAAACCAACTTGATGACCACAACAACTTGAGACAGCCACCCTAGGCTTCAGGCCTCAGAAAATGTACAGGAATTGGACTAGATGACCTGATATTGAGAAATATCAAAATGAGACTCATGTGAAGGAGAGATCTGACCGAGATGCCCATCTTGCCGCGCTTTCTGGTAGGTGAGAAGGAAGCTACAAGGATAAACAAGACGCGACCTCTGTACTTGTGATCTCGCTGTCTTGGAAGGGCAGCACAGTATGGAGTGGGGGATGAGAGGAGCCAGGTTCAAATCTTCCCTGGGCCAGGTATGTGCCCCAGCTCTGTCCTACACTCCTGGGCAACCTTGGGGAAGTCATTTCATTTGGAAACTCGGCATTTTTATCTGTCCAAGGGGGCCTGACGGTCCTCACAGGTCCAATTGTTAAGGATCCAATGAGAACATGTGTTAGAAAATGCTTTATACACCACACAGCTTGGACAAATGTTTCCCCTCCCTGGGCCTCAGTTCTGTCATTTGGAAAATGTGGTCAGACAAGACAACCCCTTTAAGGAAGGGATTCTCAACATCTTGCGTACTTGACCTCTCTAGCAGGCAGTTAGTCTGGCAAAGCCTGCGGACTCTTCCAAGTCATGTTTTTAAATTGATGAACTAAAGTGCAAAGGATGGCAAAAGAAATCAATTATATGGAAATTTTCATTGATGAATCTTCATTAAATACCTACTACGCGCCAAGCAGGGGCGGCTAGGTTGTGCTGCAGTGGATAAAGTGCCAAGCATAGAGTCAGGAAAACTCATCTTCCTGAGATCAAATCTGGCCTCAGACGCTTACTAGTTGTGTGACCCTGGGCAAGTCACCTCACCCTGTTTGCCTCCGTTTCCTCATCTGTAAAATGAGCTGGGGAAAGAAATGGCAAATCTTTGCCAAGAAAATCCGAAATGGGGTCACAAAGAGTTGGACATGACTGAAATGACTGAACAATAAATGTGCCAGGCACTATGCCAAGTGCTAGGGATATAAAATGAGACAAAAGACAGTCTCCGCCCTCAAGGAGCTCACAACTAAATGGTTATCAACTTTTTCTTTTTTTTGTGAAACAAGTTAACTGACCCTAGATTAAGACCTCTTGCTCTAAGGTTGTGCCCAATTCTCATACTATCTGACTCTAAGGTCATTGGATCCTAAAATTATCATCTATGCTATGAGGTCAGTTAGGAACATTAACTCATCAAAGAATAAGCATTTAGTAAGCACCTACTGTATGCCAGGCTGGGGAGATACAAGTACAAGGACTGAAACAATCCCAAGGAGTCAAACGAGGATGCAGTTGAAGCTGAAGACTTTGGTTCAATCTCCACGGTACCAGGTGAGTTTCTTTTTCTGTTTGTTTGATTAGCAGCTGTATTCCTATAGATCTGTGCCCTCTGTCAATAGGTGGGCCAGATGAGAGGGTGGGTCTAGACCAGCACAAATCTATCACCACTTCACTATAAACAACTGAGCAAGTGAACTTCCTCCTGACGTGGGCTCAGTAACGCCATCTTTGTGTCCAAAAGGCAGCCAGTTCCATGGGCCCTGGTGGTAGTTGACCCCATTGGTATGGCATGAATCGAGAACTCGGAGGACTATTCTCAGGGTTACAGATGGTGGACCATAGGTCTGCTCAGAAGGCTGAGTGACTCACCAAGACACATAGCTCACCGAATGAACTGGGAAATTAGAGTCAGGCTCCATCTGGAATATGGTATTTCCTTTCTGGGAAGTGCATGTTAGGATGGGACAATGACAAAGTAGGCCATGCTAGCACAGGGCGACGTTGAAACCATGCCAGATGAGGGAAAGCCAAAGTAATGAGAGATAGTAAGAAGACAAAGGGGCAACAAGACAGCTGTGATTTAGCAGAAAGAATCCTGGATTTGGGGTCAGGGGAGCTGGGTTCAAATCTCAATATTTATTGAGTGATGTTGTGTAAGCCATTCCCTGGGCCTCAGTTTCCTCATCTGTAAAATGAGAGCTGGACTAGATGACCTTTGAGGTCTCTTGGGCTCCAGATTTGGGGTCCTTTGGTTCCAATCCCAGCTAAATCACTCACTACCCGCTCGACTTTAAGCAAGTGTCTTCCTTTCTCCAGGCCTTGGCTGCCACATCTAAAATGAGGAGTGACTTGTAAAGTCCTTTGAACCCCAAAAACCCGTGTTAGAGGGAACATTAGAATGAGCACCATGGCAAAGAGAGATTTGATTCACCTTGCAAGTCTTCCCAGGGCACAGCTGGAAGTTACAGATACAGAATTCAGCTCTCTATTAGGAAGAACTTTCTAAACAATAAAACCTTTTCAAGAATGGGATGAGGTAATGAGTTCCCTGTCAATGGAGGTATCCAAGTATGGGTTGGATAACCTTTCATTGACCGAAATTCACCAATCAGGCAGAGAATTAGACCTCTGAGGGCCCTTCCAACCCTTAGATTCCGAATAAGGATCTAGCATTTAGAGGCCCTACCTCCTTTCCCTTCCCCTTCTACTCTACCCACACTCTGTCCAACCTTCCCAGATGACAGACCTGCCTCCTTCCTGTTAAGGGCATATGGCTCTGTTGGCATCTGGTTTTAGAGCTCCCAGAGAAGGAGGGCTCATGCCCTCAATGATTCTCCCTGCTATGGAAACGAGCGCCCTCCACCAGCCGGCAGATCTTCCCCAAACACCCCAACATTGACACACATACCTACGAGAAGCCAGCGAGTGCTCCGAGCTAGCAAGAACCAGGACGTGAATCCCATCATAAATGCTTTCCAATCTCTGGCTGTTCAGTATCTCCCACCTGCCGCCACTGGAGACTCAGACGTGAGCCTCCGGCACAGACAGACAGCGACACCCGTGCTGAAATGTAAAGAACCCTGGGGCCCAAAGTCCTGGGCTCAAATCCTGTCTCTGCTACCTGTGTGACCCTGGATAAGTCACTTAACCTCCGTGTGCCTCAGTTTCCCCTTCTGTAGAATGGGAGTGATAGCAGCACCTCATTTTAGATAGGCAGCCAAGGCCCAGAGAAAGGAAGACTCTTGCTTAAGGTCAAGCAGATCAAATGAGATAACATTCGTGAAGTGCTTAGCTCATAGTAGGTGTTATTTAAATTGATGTCAGTTTCCTCCTCTGTGAAATGAGGGAGATGGACCAGATGATCTCTAACTTTGACATTCAATGCTCCTTCGCCTCCCCATGAAGATACTCAGGAGGGGTTAAATCGGTTAGACAAGGATGCCCAGGGTGAGGTTCCATCCTTCTGTCCCTCTCTTCTCCCTTTTCTTTCTCTCCTCCTTGGTCCCCATCCCAAAGCCTTGTCACTTCCTGGTCAGGGTGGAGGGACTGAGCCAGGCGAGCCATTCCCCTCCCCTCCCTGTATCCTCATCCTTCATTTCTCGGGGCAGAGAGAGGTCTGCTGAGGCTGAGGAATGAACCTAAGGGGGCAAAGCAGGCCAGTGCCCATTCCCCATGTCCTACTCTCCCCCGAAGGGAGAGAAAACGGAATTGTTCTGCCAGTGGAAAATGGGAAGGTTTGTTACTGAACAGCAGCCCCCCTCCCCTATCCCCAGCCCGGCCCCTCCTTCCCAAAACATCTGTTTGGATTCAGGGTGGGGCCGAACATCTGAGACATGCTGACTGAGCACACAGCCATTTCCAGGAGACAAAGGCAGTGACTTCACTGCTAAGCAGTAGCGGAGACAGATGTCTGGGAAAAAGAGCAAAGACTGGGAATGGCATTGACTTTCCATCTGCATTTTCCAGAGAATGGGTAGTTTGGGGCTTGGGGTAGAGAACAAGATGAAGAAGACAAGGGAAAGGAAAATAACCTAAGACAATATGAGAAGCATCCCCCACTACTATTATAAATAATAGCTTACACTTATATAGACTTTCCTGTTCATTCTCTCATTCTCCACTCAGCCACATTCTAGGGTTTGGCCAAACTGCCTTCTTATACACATTTATCTCCCACCTCCAGGCATTTGCACAGGATGTGCCCCATGCCTGATATGCTCTCCCTCTTCATTTCTGCCTCTTAGAATCCCCACTTTCCCTCAACACTCCACCCATGTCACCTCCAAATGAGGCCTTTCCTGATCCCCTCAACTGTTGATGCCTTCCCTACCATAATAACATTATTCCGCACCATAAAATATACTTTAACATAATTATATATATATATATGAATGTACATATTACCTTTTACAGTAGAATGTAAGCTTCTTAAGGACAAAGGCTGGTTCCTGTCTTTGTATCTCCTAGAGGCTGACTCAGTGGTAGGCACTTAATAAACATCTAGTATTTGATTAAGGTTCACAGAGTCTAGCTCTTAGCATACTTCCTGGCACATAGTAGGCACTTAATAAATGCTTGCTGACTTTCCTCACTATCCTGTGACAGAGGCAGCTATCAACATGCCCATTTTATAGCTCTAGTACCTGGAGCACCCTCTCTTTTTTGAGGCTTTTGTCATCTCTGTGCGTGTCTGTCCATCTAGCCATCTCTCTCTCTCTCTCTCTTTTTCTCTCTCCTTCCCTCCCTTCTTTCCCTGACCCTTCTTTTTATCTGTCTGTATATCTGTCTCTGTCTCTATCTCTGTCTCTGTCTCTCTCTGGCAGTAAGAGTCACCTTACCCCACGATGGAGCCGAGGTTCCTAATGATGAAATGACCCCCACATAGCAGTAAAGGTCTAAGCCAGAATTTACACTGAAGTCTCCTGATTCTGGGTCTGTCCAGTCCATGGCTATTCATTCCCAAGATCCATCCTGATGGGAGTCCTTGTCTTGTCCCTCTCACTCCACACTAGTGG
Organism: Phalanger gymnotis; assembly: GCA_028646595.1. Taxonomy (NCBI): domain Eukaryota; kingdom Metazoa; phylum Chordata; class Mammalia; order Diprotodontia; family Phalangeridae; genus Phalanger; species Phalanger gymnotis. Next base: position 242,622,132 of record CM053623.1, read on the forward strand.
AGAGCGGACCCACCTACCCAGTGCCAGCTGGAACAGCATGTCCCCCACACTCTCAAATGCCAAGGAATGTTGCCTCCAACTCCAAGGCCACACAGGAACATCATTTCTCAGAGTTGGGAAGAATAGGGGCTCACAAATCACCTGATTCAACACCTCCCCAGTTCATGAATCTGACCCACAACATTCCCCAACCAGGGGAATTCAGGCCCTGAAGACCTCCAGGAGGGGAACCCTACTTCCCTTGGGGGCAGCCAGTCTAATTATTAGGGAGTATTTCCTTGTACCAAGTCAAAATCTGCTTCTATATGGATTCCACTCATTGGTCCTAAGTCTTCCCTCTGTGGCAAAGCAAGTCAAGTCCAATCCCAAATGTCAGTCCTTCGATTACTTGCAAATGAGGATGCTATCCCCCTTGGGTCTTTCCCTCTCCAGGCTCCTTCAGTTCCTTCAAACAATCTTCAGAAAGAAACTACATCTTCTGTCACTCTCAGGGTCTCCATCTGGCTAGAAAAATAGGCATGCACACAGTAGGTGCTTAAGCAATACTTGTGGCATAATTAAATCAGTCAACCATTGAAAGAATCAAATACTTTCTTAAGGCTGGGGATCCTAGCACAGAGAAGGGAATAATTCCTATCACCTAGAAGCTTAGATTCTAGTGGTAGAGAGAAGTATATTCTTAAACACATACAGCATTAATATGGTGTGAATAAATGCAAATGGATATAAGGTCATTTGGGAGAGAAAGCACTAGCCCATGGAGGGGGCCAGGAGAGCCTTCATTTAGAAGATGATGCCTGAGTTGTGTCTTCAAGGAAGAAAGAATCTCTATGAGGCAGAAGTGAGGAGGGTATGCATTCTAAGCACAATGGACACAGCCTGGGTACAGGTGTAAGGAGGGTCAATACAAGCACAGGGATATGAGCTCTCAGGAGGTTTCCTACTCACGAGATAGGTTTCCTCTCCCCTCCACTCCCCCTCCTTTCCTCTCTCCTCACCTTCCTTCCTTCTCTCCCTTCTTCTCCCCTCTTCTCTCCCCTCCCCCTTCCTGTCCTATCCTTTCCCTCTTCCCCTCCCATCCCATCCCTCCCCTCCACTCTCCTCTTTGCTATTTCCACCTATTGCTTCTAGTTCTGACTTCTTGGACCAATAAAGCAAATCTTATCTCTCTCCCATATAACGACCCTTCAGACACTTGTAGACAGCCCTCATGTCCCACCCTTCCCTGAGTCTCCCCTTCTCCAGGTTAAACATGCCCAATTCCTTCACTCTATGCTCATGAACCCAAGGCCCTTCACCAACCTGGCCGTGCTCCTCTGGGCACTTATCCAGTTTATCAATGTTTTTAATAATCATGGTGGCCAGAATGAAACATACTATTCTAAATACAGTCAGATGAGGGCAAATAGACAATGACCTTTCTATAAGTCACATCCTCCCTAATATAGTCCAAGATTTCATTAGGTTTCTTGGCCCCAGCTACCTCATAATGAGCTTGAGGTCCACTAGAACTTCCCAGATCTTTTTCAAAATGACTGCTGCCTCTTCCAAGTTGCACTTGTGAAGTTGATTTTTTGGACCCAAGTGCTTTACATTGAGCCCTGCTAAATTTCATCTCATTAGATCCTGTCACATGATCTAACCAGTCAAGGTGCTTTGGAATCCTGACTCTGTTTATCCAGTGCATTAGCTATCCCCTCCCAGCTTGGCATCAGTCTGCAAAGCTGACCTTCATGCCCTCTGTGTTTTTATCCAAGTCACTAATAAAAAGCTGTCACTCAATATTCTTTCCTATATTCCCATCAGTCTCAGTTCTTTGATTCATCCTTTGAATGAAGATAAGAAGAGGTACCGGGGGCCCAAGATGGCCCCAGTTTCATCATCATTGATTGTCCGATGATGTCAGCCACACACTGTTCCCCCAGCCAAGGGATTGCCAACCCAGAATGTCTGGATACATTACACATCAGAAGTGCTGCTGACCACGATTAGGAGTGGGTGCCTGAGACACGCAGAGGCTAACGTTTTCTTTCCCAAACATCAGCACCAAGGTAGGAGACACACTGGGCCTCCCAGCAGGCTCTCACTCTCAAGCTGGGCCCAGCTCAGGGTAGTCAATACTCCTTCCTATCTTGAATCAAACGACCTCTTTGGGGAGGGAGTCTGTGCAGGTGACTTTTGATTACCAAACACAGGGTGGTACTGGGTGAAAAGGGGATGGATTTGGAGTCAGAGAATTGAATTCACATTCCTAACTCTGTCATTTAAACTTCTACTGGTTTCTCTTCAGTGAAAATGAGGGGCTCTAACTAGATGACCTCTGAGGGTGCTTCTAGCTCTAAATCTATTGTTCTATTATTTCTCTGGGCCTCAGTTTCCTCCCCTGTGAAATGAGAAAGTCAGACTCAATGGCCTCTAAAGCCCCTCTCAACTATAGATCTATGGCAGGGGTAGGGAACCTGTGGAATCCAGGCCCTCTAGGTCCTCAAGTGTTGCCCTTAGACTGAATCTTAACTTCACAGAACAAATCCCCTTAGTAAAAGGATTTGTTCTGTAAAAGTTGGACTCAGTCGAAAGGCTGCACCTGAGCTCCTAGCAGGTCACATGTGGCCTCAAGGCTGCAGGTTCCCCACCCTGATCTAGGGTATTATGATCCTGTGAATTTAGGACTCCGTTATCTAGGGGAACTGTTATTCCAGTTTGTGGATTATCCAGGCCATAATTCCCTCCACTATCATACATTGAACAAGTGGCAATCTAGTCTCTAGTGTACCCATGATTTTGCTGCCCCACCCTGGGTTGTTGAGTGACTCGCATGAGATAATGTGTGTGGACAGGCTTTGTAATCATAAAGTCCTGTGTGCCATAAATGCCAGGGCTACTTATTCCGTTATCCCACAGTCCCTGTCCCTCATGACTCTGGGTCATTAAGGCTGAGCTCATGCCTTCTTCCAGAAGGGAGAAAACTACACATGCAACGAAAACTGTGTGGGCTTGAAAAGGGGGCTCCCACTGCCCACACTCTCAGGGCCTCCCTGACCTGTTTCATTTCGTTTTAATATCTGTAATGTTTTCCTTCAGCTTTTTGAAAGGCTAGCGCATTAATGTGGTCACCAGTGGTTTGAGAGGCGGCCTTGGAGAATGGGGAGGGAGGGAAGAAGGAGGTGATGAGGTCTTGGACCCTGGAGGCCAGGAAATGGAAAATCCACATCTTCATGACTTGGGGCCAGCCTTCAGGGGTCCGAGTTAGAGGATCACAGAGGAGCCTTTGGTGTTTCTGGGGTCAGAAGGCCTGAGTTCAAATCTTAGGTCTGCCCCTGGCTGGTTACAACCTCCTGGACCTCCTGGACTCCTCCCTTGCATTCACTCCACATATCTGTTACCAAATCTTATCATTTCTACCTTCGCACCATCTCTCATATCCACCACCACCTCTCCTCTCACATAGTCACACTGGTCCAGGCTCTCACTACCTTTCATTTATTGCAGTAGGCTTCTGGTTGTACCCTACCAAGGATCTCTCCCCCTTCTTGTCCCTCCTCCAACAGCTGTCAAAATGATCTTTTTAAAGAGCAGATCTGGTTATGTCCTACCCTACCCCCTTACTCTATTAAACTCCAGGGGCTCCCTGTTACCTCTGAGATCCAGCATAAAATCCTCTGGGCTCAAAGCCCTCCATAACCTGGCCCCTTCCCATCTTTCCAATTTTCTTCCACTTGACTCACTTCCATGATTCTACAATCCAGTCACATTGGCTTTCTTGCTGCTCCATTCTCCAACTCCATGCTTTTCACTGGCTCTGCCCCATGCCCTCCCTCCTCACCTCCATCTCCTGGTTTCCTTCACAGCTCCAATCTCACCTTTGGCTGGAGATCTTTCCCTGTCCCACTCAGTGTTAGATTCTTGATCACCTTCCATTTGCTCTGTATATGTCTTGTGTGTAAATTTTTGTACATACAACAACTGTAATGTAAATTCCTTGAGGGCAGACAATGTATTTTTGCTTTTTTTTTCAACCAGCAGTGCCCAGCACAGAGAAATCATTTGTTGATTAACTGAGAGCTAGGTGACCTTAGAGAAGTCACTTATTCTTTGCTCTACGCGCCTCGCAAGCTTCAATTCCATTCATAAAAGTAAATATTTGTTAAAGTACCAGTTTCCAGGCAAAGCCTTTTGTTCTCTTGGAGAAGATACAAAGATAGATTGGATAAGTCCCTGCTGAGGAATTGACAGTCTATAACAGGAGATAAGACAAGTACCCAAGTTGTTGTGGTTGTTGTGGTTGTTTAGTTATTTCTTAATTATCTCTGATCTTCCTGGTCCCACTTGGAGTTCAGTCATTTTCAGTCCTGTCTGACTTCATGACCCCATTTGGGGTTTTCTTGGCAAGAATACCAGAGTGGTTTGCCATTTCCTTCTCCAGATCATTTTACAGATGAGGAAACTGAGGCAAACGGGGTGAAGTGACTTGCCCAGGGTCACACAGCTAGTAAGTGTCTGAGGCTGGATTTGAACTCAGGTCTTCCTGAGACCAATCCACTGTGCCACCTAGCTGCCCTACTAATAATTACTAAATAGAAAACAGAACCCCAAAACATCACAGGAAGAAAGATCCTTACTATGAGGAGGGATTAGCAAAGGTTCCCAAGGTCAAGTACAGGAACTAGATGAAAATTCTTTATAAATCTTAAAGTACAGTTGTCCAACCACCACATTTTATGAATAAGGAAACTGAGTCCAAGAGTGTTGCAATGCCTCGCCCTGGGTCACAAAACTAAGCCTGGGCCAGAGGATTTAAAGCCAGAAGGAATGTAAGAGACCATCAAGTCGTGATCATAGACCTGCTGCTGGAAACATCTTTTTACAGAGGAGGAAACCGAGGCTGTGTCAGAGGTGGGGTGTGATCCGAGGCCTCTGACATCAGAGCCACCTCTCTCCCCCTCCCTGGTGCATGCCTCCTCCTTTCATTCTACAGATGAGGAAACAGGCTCATTAAGGTGAAAAGCCTTGTCTAAGGCCACACGGATCATTTAGAGCTGAGGTTCCCTTATCACTTTACAATTTGCAAACAGCTTTGCACATTTTATCTCATATGAAGATCAAAGTTAGGATTTGAATCCCAGTCCTTAGACTCCTGATTCCCAATCTAGGACTGGTTTTCATAAGTTTTTGATAAGTTCCCTATTCCAGTGAAATCTATCCCTTCATTCCCTGCCACAAAGGGTAGAACCCAAGCTGAAATGTCTTTTTTTCTCCTTTTTCGTTTATTTCATTAAGTATTTCCCAATTACATGTAAAAAGAATTTAACATTCATTTTTGAAAATTTTGAGTTTCAAATTCTCTCCCTCCCTCTCACCCCTCCTTCATCTATTGAGAGGGCAATATGATATCAATTATACATGTGAAGTCATACAAAACACATTTCCATATTAGCCATGGTGCAAAATTACACACACACACACACACACACATGAAAAAGAAAGTTTTAAAAGTCTGTTTCAATCTGCATTCAGAATTCATCGGTCCTCTTTCTGGAGATGGAGAACATTGTTCATCATGGGCGCCTTGGTGTTGTCTTGGATCACCGTCTGGAACAGGGAGAGCTGAAATTTTCTCAACAGGCTCTCTAAATCCCCTCCTCATCCTGAAGGTCAGGGAACTAAGCAACAGGGTGATGGGTCCTGTTTTATCTAACCTTTCCCCCTCCTCCACCTCCTAGTACTGGGGCTTGCGCATACTAGGTCCCTAACACTGTAGAAGCAATGAGGAAGTTTGAACCCTGCAACATTGTCCAGAGTAACGGCAGTTTGTACAATCAACTGTGAATGACTTCGCTCTTCTCAGCAATACAGCGATTCAGACGATTCTGATGAAAAATACTGCCCACCTCCAGAGAAAGAACTGATGGGGTCTGAAGACAGATTAAAGCAGACTTTTAAAACTTGCCTTTTTTATGTTTTTTCTTCCCTTTGGGTCTGTGTTTTCTTTCATAACATGACTAATATGGAAATATGTTTTGCATGATTGCACATGCATAACCTATATCAAATTGCTTTCCATTTCAGGGAGGGGAGAGGAGAGGGAGAAAATTTGAAACTCAAATTTTTTTAAAAAAATGAATATTAATGCATAACCTATATCAAATTGCTTGTCTTCTCAATGGTGGGGGGATTTAGAAATCAAGCATTTTAAAAAATGAATGTTAAAAATTGTCTTTTCATGTAATTGGGGGAAAATAAAATATTATTATAAAGTAAAATGAAAAAGAAGAAGAAGAAAGAGAAGGAGAAGAAGGAGGAGGAGAAGTTCAGATCCTGAGAGAAACAATGTGACTCTACAGAAAGCATTCTGTCTTTGTAGTCAGGGGATTAAGATTCAAGTCCTGGTTCTTGTGTTTGTTTGTTTTTTGTTGCTATTTGTTTGTTCAGTCTTTTTTCAGTTATGTCTCCCATTTGAGATTTTCTTGGCAAAGATACTGGAGTAGTTTGCCATTTCCTTCTCATTTTTACAGATGAGGAAACTGAGGCAAACAGGGTTAAGTGACTTACCCAAGGTCACACAGCTAGTTTGTGTCTGAAGTCAGTTTTGAACTTGGGTCTTTCTGACTCCAAGCCCAGCACTCCACCCACTGAGCCACCTAGCTGCCCAGTTCTTGTGTGGCCATGGACAAAGCACATAATCTCTCTGGCACTTAGTTTCCTCATCTGCATAATGATGGGGTTTGATGAGATGATAATGATAATGACAACTCCTTAAGGACATCTTATGGCTACATCATAAAGCACTTAGCACAGTGCCTGGCACATAGTAGGAACTTAATGCTTATTGACTGACTGACTTTGGACATCAGTTTCATAGAATCAGAAAATCTCAGGGTTGGAAGGGAAAGGACCATAAAGGTACTATCTAGCCTAATCTCTTGCCCAGCAAATGTTTTTCCGCATGTAAAATGAAGGAACTAGACAGAATGACTAGGGTTCCTAACCTGAGGTCCCTTAAATGACTTAAATTATTGGATTTCAATGTAATTGGTTTCCTTTGTAATCCCTATGCATTTTGTTTTATGCATTTAAAAAATATGAAACAGAGAAGCGGTCCACAGGCTTCACCAGCCTGCCACAGGGATCCAGGACACACAAAAAGGTTGAGAACAACTAGCCTAGGACATGGTAGACACTTAACAGAAGATGACTCTGCCTATGATTCCAGCAGTCCCAAACTGACCTGTTTAAAAAATCCATAGATTCCAAAAAACAGGAAATAGACAAAAGTAAAGACATCAGCCCTATTGCCATCTTTAACTAAAATTTAGTTGCCACAACAAGAAGCTCAAAAGAGCCCAGAAGTTGCCTAAGCCAGATTTTTTTCCTTTCTTCTTATTAGCTATTTACCTTGACCATTGCTTTAACCAATTGGATTGGAGGTATCACATACTCCAACTTAAATTTCTGGGAGACAACATTCTGGAGGGAAGCCTGTATCAGATTAAAATGTAATTGGGAAATATTGACAAAATAAATAAAAATACAACAAAACATAGATAATGTTAATTTGTGGTTTCTAAGTCAATATGTAGCCCACAGGGATCCCTGTGTATAGTTTAGTGGTCTTTGTTTCTATTTGAGTTGGACACTGCTGATTTGCATGACTTTGATTGCCCACAGACGGCTGATCTAGAAATATGGCTCTATTTGTAACTAATGTTTTCCTGTCTCTTAAGAGATAGTTTTATGTTGGGTGATATTGTTGGCATGACTATGCTCACCACAACCAGAGGCTTCCAATTCTCTTCTGGAAAAAAAAGGATTTGTAATGTACGGACACAAGTCTTCTGAGTGGTCTACAAGCTCTAGGGCTCTTTCATTACTGCATTCCAAACCAGAGTTTCCACCGTCCTGTATTATGTTTGCCTTCACTTTGAAGTCATCAAGTATCTAGGTGTAGGCTGACTTAGTTTCAAATATGTCATAGCAAATTCTTAGGATTTTTCTCCTGCTTAACAAATCCTTCTTCATTCATACATTTATCTTTTCATCCTCTTCAACTCTATAAGAATGTTTCAGACAAGATGCCAACCTGCATTGGTAAAGGGAATTTCCTTGTCCAACAGTTCTCTTTACCAATGAAATCCAGTCCCTATCTATCCTCCACAACAAATGTTGGGTCCATGCTGCCATTTTCTCTGTGGTCCCTTGAGGGTGTATATTTAGCATGAGCATTTCGAGAAGAAATGAACAAGGGTCCCACAAAAGGAAACTTCTCCTGGCCTTTGGTTGCAACATGAAGCTAATTTCTTCATTCACCTCCGAGGAGAACCTGTGAGCTTTCTCTAATTTAGCTGTGGCCTTTCAATGTCTCCTGGTTTCATTTTTGGCAGAAAATCAGCCATATAGATAATAACTCATTTTTATGTGGTGTGATTAAGTTTAAAGACACTTTCCCCTCAACAGCCATTTGAGGCAGGTAGTAAAAATGTGATTATCTCCATTTTAGAGACTGGGCCTGGGATTTCATTAGCATAAAGAACTTTCAGAAGAGAAAACGCTCTCTACTAATACAGATCAGCACCTTCTCAGCAACTTATGGTCTTGGAGCCTCTAGCTCTGAGAGGTTGCATTAGCCCCATTTCACAGATAAGAACATTAGTTCAGAGAAGCAATTTGACTGACCCAGGGTCACATCACTGACAAGCGTTACAGCCAGCATTCAAACTGGAGTCATTTAATTTCAGGTTCAGGGTCTTAATGTCAGAGATGCCATTTGATTCCTCTGCTAATATGATGACTTTGGTCAATGGACAAAGGCTATACATTAAGAATGCCTATTAAATGGATATTTATAGATTGATAATCATGTGAATCTGCTTCCCAAAGTCCAGTCTAGCTAAGGGATAAGTGGCTTTTCACCAGTGGGTTGGCACCAGGTGGTACCACAATGATCCATGAAATGGACCAAAAATGAAGATCACCCATTAGTCATCCATGGTCCCCTTCTGTGTTTGAGACAGCATCAGTGTTTGGAAGTCCTAATTGGCCTCTCTATCGATCAGAACTCTGAAGTCTTTCTAAGCCGTTTTGCTTTATTTCACTGTGATCCTAATATAAATTGTTCTCCTGATTCTGCTCTTTTCACTCTGTATCGAATCATTCCTTCCCATGGTTCTCTAACTCAGTCATATTCAGCATCTCTTAACAGCACATGCCTTTACATTCACATGAGAGGCAGCTCTGCCTCAGTTTCCTTATCTGTAAAAATGTGGATCATAATAACCCCTAGCTCCCAATGTCATTGTGAGGATAAAATGACAATATTTATAAAGTGTTTTGCAGACCTAAAAGCACCATATGTGGACGCTCCATATTGTTGTTATTCCTATACATCATTATAATTATCATCAGACCAACGTCAGTAAATAACAATAGCCAGCAATTACATAATGCTTTCAGGTTTGCAAAGCATTTTATAAATATTATCTCTTTTGATCCTTACAACAACCCTGGGAGGGAGATACTATTATTCCACCCATTTTTATAGATGAGGAAAATGACAGCAGGCACAAGTTGCAATTCAACCAGAGTCAACCACACCTAGTAAGTGTCTGAGGCTGGATTTGAATTCAGATCTTCCTGACTCTAAGTCTAGAGCTCTTATCTTCTGTGCCTTCTCACATTGGACTCTTATGACCAAAGAAGTTGATCAATTAAGCCTTGTTAGAGTTGACTATTTTTGGACACAAGTTTAGAATGAAGTGGGCGCCATCCATACTAAAAGTTCAGTATCTCCCAGTGGGGAGGCCTGGGCCCACACCAACCATGAGCAATAGCTCCCTTGGGTCACTGAACAGCTGGGCCAAGGAACAGAGACAAAGGAGAAACTACCCAGCTCAGCCAAGTCACGGTGTCCATGGAAGTCCTGGTATCGCCCTTAGATGGCAGGCAGATAAGAACTCCTTGTGAGGCCCTCCTACATGAGTACAATGAGGTATTCATTGGGTTCCCCCATGGGACCTTATATACAAGAGGCATTTTAGACCCAAGAAAGGACTTTACCTCATGATTATTGTACAATGAGGATTGGGGGGACCTCTTGCCATCCCACCCCTCCCTAAATAGCATTTGGACAGGATGACATTTGGTGGATGTGAATTCATGAGTCCATGTCTTAATAAGGACATTGATAAACTAGAAAGAATCCAGAGGAGAGTCACACCATACGAGGATGAGCTGGAGAAATTAGGAATGTTAATTCCGGAGGAGTAAAACTTTAGAGAGGATATAACCATCCTCAAGTATTGGAAAGGATGCCATGTGGTACAGGGATTGGACTGGGTCTGTTTGGTCCCAGGGGAAAGGATCAGGAGACATGGTGGCACCTGCAAAGGGACAATTTAGGTTTGATATCAATGACAACTAGGGCTGCTCCAAAGGGCAATGGGATGCCTTGGCAAGTAGAGATTCCCTATTCTAGAGGTCTTCAAGCAGAGGCAAGATGACCGCTTGATGAGCATGTGATAGAGGGGATTTCTGTCCAGGGATGGTTACACCGAATGCCATCTCTTCCTTCCATCTGAGATTCTGTGACTCTAAGGGCTGAGATGAGGCATGGCTCCTGTCTTCAGGGAGTTTACACTTACTAAGGGGATGAGACATCCAGACACGAACCAGTTAAGTCTCCTTTCAAGACAGGACTAACTGATGGTCTAGACAAGAGTCCCTAATTGGTAGTACAGCCAGGGAAAGCTTCATGACAGTGGTGGGATTTGAATAGTGTGCTGCAGGTTTCCATACCCAGAGTGCCCTGACCTCTACAAAAAGTGCCAATTTCTCGTGGAGGCCAAGTCATACAATAACCTCATGAGTGATCAATGTCAGATTAAAGAATACATGAAGCCACCTTAATATCTTCATCTCCTAGTGTGACATTGACCTTCTACACTCAACATTACATTCTGTCTTGGTGCCTTCCATTTTGGTGCTCCAGAGAAATCCAGTTTCCCAACCTAACTTGACCTTTAGGTCTACACTCAATTGTATCCCAATTCCAACGTCCTCTTCATTTCATTAGAAAACACCAATCTACTCTCCCAGACCCAGATATTATTTTCTCTTATCCATTAATGTTAGGGTGGTGCCATGAATATAGAGACTGCATATGTCAAAATGAGTTTTTTTCTATGAAAAGGCACTGGCCTTTTCCAAGACATTGTTATTGTCCATGTTCTATCACTGCTGTCTTACTATGGAATTCACAAAACTGGTAGAAATTTAGCAAAGGGACTTCTTAACTTTGGGAGTTTCACCTACAAGCGTCCTCTCCTCTGGACAAGCCTAGATCTGTGCAATGAGTGACCTGTGCCCACATCCAGCAGAAAGCACTTAGGCTGAAGTGTTTCAAGGGTAATGAAATATCAGGCATTTTCTAGGTTATGAAACAGCGGCGATTACATCACCACCGATGGCCAGGCCAAGAGCTCCAGTCATGTCCTGAATTCAATCACTGTATGATCCCACACCATTAACAAACCTTGGCATTTAGGAAACATTATCTTTAAAAGACCTCCATGGACATTAGCTCACTTGCTCTCTTTAAATGCTCAATGATACAGGTCCAAGGCTGTGCTTGGTGACATCTCAAACACATTGATCAAGGTCCAAACCAAATGCCATCTCTTCCTTGACAACCTCTGAGGCTCCTCCCCATTCTGTGACTTCCTTGAAACTTCTACTACCCACCCTGCCTCCACCTCTGATGGAAAAGACAACCCAAGCAATGGGTTTGAATCCACATGGGTCAGTTCACTTTCCATCCTTAACCTTAGCTAGAAAACTCTGGGGAAGAGGGCTGAGAATATCGATGGTCTAGTGCAAGTCCATCCCCAGTCCTGGGAATGAGCTTAAAGGCTAAGTAGGGAAATTGAAGTGCTGGACCTAGGGCAGCTGGTTGGTGCCATAGTGGATAGAGCACTGGACCTGGAGTCAGGAAGACCCATCTTCCTGAGTTCAAATCTGGCCTTGACACTTACTAACTGTGACCCTGGGCAAGTCACTTCTTATGCTATTTGCCTCAGTTTCCTCATCTGGAAAATGAACTGGAGAAGGAAATGGCAAACCCCTTCAGGATCTCTGCCAAGCAAACTCCAAATGGCATGACGAAGAATAGGGCAGGGTTGAAATGATGGGACAACAAGAAGTCAAATCCAACTTCAAACACTTAAAAAGCTGTGTGACCCTAGGCAAGTCACTTAACTTCTGTTTGCCTCAGTTTCTTCCACAAAGTAGGATCTGTATAAATACTACTTTCCCTACCCTTGACCAAGTCACTTAACCACTGTTTGCCTCAGTTTCCTCATCTGTCAATGGGGATTATAACAACAGCCTATTTCTCTGAGTTGTTGTGAGGAACAAATGAGGTAAGATTTATAAAGTGCTTGGAAAACTTAAAACCCTAAAGAAATACTAGCTTTTGCTATTGTTGCTGCTGTTAAAACTGACATAGTAAGTTCACAGTGATGAATGGACTATATTCAGGGTAGAAGAAAAATCCCTGGGTGTGTGGCGTCAGGAGATCTAGCCATCTGCCAGCAGGAAGTAGCCTAGGCACAGGGGGCTACAAAGACAAAAAGGAAACAATTCCTGCTCTCAAGGACTTTATATATTCTATGGGGAAGAAGAAGAGGAGGAGGAACCCACCCTTTCAAAGCAAACACATTCTAGGCTCAATGGGAGCCCGTGTCTTATAAGGATGGGTTGAAGCCACTGGGGATGCTTAGTCAAAAAAAGAGAAGCTTCGGCGGCGGCGGGGGGACCACACAATGGCTGCCTTCAAGTCTCTGAAGGGTTGACCGATAGAAAAAACATACAATTTGTTCTACATGCCCTCCCACACAACGGACCTGGGAGCTTGGAGTGAAGTTCCCAAGAGGCAAAGTTAGTGAGGGGCAGAATGAGCTGCCTCTGGAGGAAATAGAGTCTTCTCATTGGAAGGGTCTCCAAGCAAATTCTGATGAGCACTTACTGAGTATATTACAAAGGGGATTCCTTTTTAGGTATGGGCTAGACTAGAATATAGTCCAAATATGATATAAACACAATAAAACTTTATTTTAAAATGTAAAAAACCATCCTTGGCTCATGGACCTTACAAAAATACGTAACAGGCTAGATTTGGCCCATGGGCAATAGTTGGCCAACCCTGGCTGCTGAGGTCCCTTCCAACTCTGTGATTCTGGGAAGTCGTGATTCCTGCTATGAATGATCTCAGTTTCCTCATCTGTAAAATAGGAGGGTAAGCAATCAAATGATTTTAAGGTCTTTTGCAGCCCCTGTGATTAAGCAGATGGAGGGAGGCTGGCTGACCACTTTTAGAGACTGTGTGTAGAAAAGATTCTCATTCAGGTACAAGTCAGGGACTGTAAGTTGGTAAACATCCACGTACTTAATTGCCTTTGATTTGCTTTGATCCGGAGGCCTGGGATTTCCAGGCCTCTGTACAGTCACCCATGAATGACCCCTGTCCCAGCGCGCCTGAGCTCCTCAGGTACCTTCTCGTGGCGAGAGACACCATTCGTCCAAGTTCTCCCATGGCGCCTCCCCGGGAACCGAGGCAGCAGCCGCCGCAAACATGTGCACTCTCTGTGGTTTCTACTTATAATAATTTCCTGTTGGAGCCTGCCAGTTCCTTAAAAGCACTGAGTTGAGGTTTCGCCGAATAACTGTTCTGTTTTCATAAAGGGGCGGAGGGTCTCCTCTCTCCAGGGCTGAGATGAGGGGAGAAATTCCACATGAATTAAGGGTATTTGGGGATTGGAACAGAGTCTCCTGGAAAAGAAGACAGTCTGGCTGGGGGCAGCTTCCAACGGGCAGTGAGGACTGCCCCAGGGGCCAGATTTATCCTGTGCCTAGGCTACACCCTCATTGGTTCCCAGAACACAGAATTTCAGAGCTGAAAGTGATCTTTGAGGGCATTTGGTCTAAATTCCCTCCCATCTCTCCCCTCTCCCCCACCTCTCATTTTACAAAAATAAGAAACTGAGGCTCAATAAGGACAGAAAACTTCACAGAAGTCTCACAGGGTACATTGAGAAACCTGGGACTCATAGCCAGACCTTCTGATGCCACATCCAGGGTTCTTTCCATGGTATATGGGAGCAGAATTCTACAGAGTACAAGCTCCCTGAGGGCAGGAACTATTTAGATGATTTTTTCTTCTGTGCCTTATCAAATTCTTTGTACCTAGTGAGTATTTCCTTAAGATCTGTCAAGTTGAAGTCATAATTTACTAAATTGTATTTGAAGACCCTTCCAAAGCCCTTGCACCAGCTTTGGACCAGAGCAAGTAAAATCTGATCTAAAACACACATTACTACTTCTTTCAAGAAGTTCCAGCAGGATCTGAGTGGAGACAATAGGTAAATAGTTTTGTTTCATTTTTCTCAATTCATTCAACATGGATTATACACCTACTGTATACAGGGCATGGGGCTGGGAGCAGGACACCAAATTTAAATAGGACCATTTATAATATAATGGAAGATAAGAGAAAGTTAAAACACAACCACAAGTAATTGAAATACAAAATTATTCATGACAAGAGCATACAGAGAGGTCTGCATCAAATGTGCTGTAAGCCGAGTCTATCAGAAAAGTCTTCCCAGAAGATGGCATTGTGGAATGCATGCTAGATTTGGTTTTAGAGGAGCTAGTTCTGGGCCACTATGACAGCTGAGTCCTTTTTACTCACTGGGTCTCAGTTTCCTTATCTGTAAAATGAAGGGGTGAGATGACAAATTTTAAGGTCCTTCTCTGCTCTAAATCTTATGAAGCCTACTTCCCCATCTGTGAAAAAAGACAGACAAAATGCTGCCACACCCCCTTCCAGCTCTGACATCTGAGGGTTTTCTTTTATTACATTCAGTGTATTCTCCATGCTATCATGGAAGTATTAGAAGCCCTTAGGGGGCAGGGACTCCACCTGCTCAGGTGTTCCCTGTGTGATACGGATGCCAAGTGATGATACTGACCAGAAGGGGAGGAGATACAGCTTGGGGAAAGTCTAGACCCAAAGGGCCCCCTCCTCGTTCCCAGTAGAGGGGGAGGCTGATTGGAGTCTCCAGATTCCAAAGGGGCCGGTGGGGCAAGGAAACCAGTCTCCAAAAAGGAGAGGAGGCCTGGACCCACTCCTAACAGCAGCAGCAGCAGCAGCAGCCACTGAGAACTCAGCAGGGCCTTGCCCAAGGGATGAAGGCAGCTGAAGGAATGTGCTGGCTGGGGTTGGGTCCCTGTCCTGTCAGGGTTTTAATGGGTTTCCTGCTCCTACAGGTTCAAAGAACGATTCAGTCTCTGGGAAAAGTACAGCTAATGGAAAACAGATTCCTTGGCTCCTGCTGCCAGGCCAAGAGCCCAGGAGGAGGAAAAGGACCCCCCAAAACATGATTTGGAATGACTGAAGGAAGGGAAGGACGTTTTCCTTCCCCTCACCTCTACATGGGGGCCTCCAGGGGACAGGACGGAGGCTGCTTAGTGCTGGAAAGAGGGAGGGAGGGGAGAGGAGGGTTAGCCCTTTGGGGCAGGGGGAGCAGTGTTATGGCAGGAGAAACCACAGCATCCAGCTTGCAAGGAGAAGATAGAGAAATGAATGAGAAGCACTTGTGGTTTTGCCTTCCTTTGTACCTCCAGCATTTATCCCAGTGCTTGGCACACAGCAAGCGCTTAATAAATGCTCACTGACTGACAGACTGATGGACCTCTCTCTGTCCTGGGAGCACCATGAGCACTTAAGGTCAAAGAGACACCATGGGCTATAGGATCATTGATTTAGAGTTAGAAGGGCACTATGGTGCCTCCTACCCATCTTACAGAAGAGAATACTGAGGATTCTTGCTATCTGTTTGACCTTGGGCAAGTCACTTCCCCTTTCTGGGCCTCAGTTTCCTTTTCTGTAAAATGAGGAGACGAGACTAAATGACCTCTATGTTTCTCCCCATCTTTGAATCCTGCCATCTTTTGAAGAGGCCTGAGAGATGATCTTGTCTTTCTTGGTCTCAGCTCACACAGAGTTGTGAGCTGGTCAGCACTTGCCCGCTTTGCTTTTTTTTTCTTCCAGGAATATCTGTAGGACTTAGCTGCTTCCTAGTCGAGAGTGTTGGATTAAGAGTCAGGATGATGCGAGTTTGAATCCAGCCTGGGATGCCCAGTAGTTGTGTGAGACCCTGGGCAAGACACTTAACTTTCTCTTAGCCTCGTCTGTAAAATGGGAGGCTAAGAGTACTTTCCTTGAAGGATTGTTGGAAGGATCAAATGATATAAAATAAATCACTTTGCAAACTTTAAAGCTCTATGGAGATGCTAGTTGTTTGTTCTTTTAACGGAAGGTTAAAAAGTCTTCAAAACCCAAAAGAGTGAATACATTATAGGTGAAATTTCAAACACTGTATATTAAAGGGGTCACGGATACAGACAGAGAAGAGGAGAAATTCTTTGCCTCATTCGAGGGTCAATATTTAATAATAAGTCACATGGACCTTTACACCCAGAAGGGGCTTTGGAGATTGTGTAATCACATACTTTTATATCAGGGATGGAAAACCTGAGACCCCAGAGGAGAAATGTCTTGCTGACGAAAGTCACACAACAGGTCATAGGTAGAAACGGAACACAGATCAGGTTCTCCTCATCTGTTTATTCTGACAGACCATCTGACTTTGCTTTCAATTCCCTACATTTGTACTTAGAGTGCAGAAAAGCAAATGAATTAAAAATTAAATTTGATCATTGTCACCAAAATGCCTTTAGCCCACATCATTCTCAAGAAACAATGACAGTCTAGTGCTGTTCTCCTCTGAGCTGCTCTTCCCTACCCTCCACAGCATCTCCGTAAATCCTCAGTTCTCAGTCATGCCATCCTTCAAGGCTCACCTTCCCCCTCAAAGTCTTCCTTCACTTCTCTAGCTTTCTTGGACGTCCCACTTCTCTGAACTCCAACAGCCCGAGTCTTGTGACTTCCAATCCAGGGCTCCTTCCTTCCGTTGCACCTTACTTAGTCTATGTGTACCTTGTGCAGACCTTGCCAATGAGTGAGACGGCAGCTTTGAGTGCCTTGGACTATTGATGAGTGAATGAATGAATGAATGAATGAATGAATGAATGAATGAGTGAATGATGGCACTCCCACCCCTACAGGAAGCCTTCCCTAACCTCTCTTCATTTCAGTGCCTTCTCTCTGTTCATTATTTCCTACTCATCCCGTATAGGGCTTGTTTTCTATATCTTTGTTTGCATGTTGTCTTCCCCATTAGATTGGAAGCTCCTTGAGGGCAGAGACTGTCTTTTGCCTCTTTTTGTATCCCCAGAGCTGAGTGAAGTGCCAGGCTCATAGTAGGTGCTTAATAAATGTTTATTGAATTGTATGAAAAAGCATTGTGCATGCATAGAGATAAGAAGGGAAAAGCAAGATAGTCTCTACTCTTAGGAAGCTTACATTTTAATAGGCCCATGAAAGGCAGCCAGGAAGAATTTTTGACACTGCAAACTGGAACCCTGGATCACACTGAGATTGAGACAGGTGAGGCATAGGATATAGGCACAGGATAGGGTACGTACCACCTGATGGTACCCCTTACTCTTCAAGGTCCTGTGATAATGGAAGGCAGTGTCACTGTGGGAGCAGACTACTGGCAACTCTCTCCTAACACTTGGGAGCTGGGGGGTCAAGTTGACAAGGAAATCCTTTGAGGCAGGCCCTAAGGGAGTGAGACACAGGACAGGTGGGCTAGGATGAGGTCAGGAGAGGGGGCTAGACCCCAGGGCATGAAGCCTCACCAGAAGATGGCATCTGAGGGACATTAGAGGAGGCAGGTGGGTGCCCAAGACAAACTTTGCCTCCGACTTCATTCTGGAGGGTTCAGCCTGACCCTAGTCCGTAGAGAGCTCCTACTGCCCAGGCCTGGAGCAGGATAGAATGCAAAGTTCCTTTCCCTGTTTTGCTTCAGCTGGAAAATGAATCCTGTCTGTGGAACTGAGCCTGTCAGTCCAAGTCAAAAAGGGATTGTGGAATTTTACAGGAAATAACCCAGACCAGTCCCTTCAGATCTCTGTCTGGACTTGACTTGATTGGACCAGGAAAAGGTACAAAAAGACTCTTTATTAAGCAATCTGCAAACCCGTGTGGGGAGGTTGATGGGCCAAGCAGGCAAAAGGCAGACTGATGTCATGCAAACCCTTACTCCACCTGGAGACCTGTGTTCCAAGTCCTTGCTAGGTCACCAGACAAAAGACATCACCCAATACAGCCCGAATGCCTAGCCCAGGTACGCCCGCCAGCCAACACCACCAGGGGTTGTCTCTCTCATCTCTGCTCTGGGGCCAGCCCTCTCCTCACCTAGACAAGGACAGAAGTTTTCCCTTTCCCCTACTCCCTAAAAGTCAAACCTTGGTGATTAGGGTTATCAGACCCTATTCTGCCCTCAACACCATTTCTACTGGACCATTCTTGGATCTGCTAGCAGTCAAATCAATACACATTTATTAAGTGTTCACTATATGCCAAGTGCTGTGCTTGGTGCAGGAACTTTAAAAAATATATGCCTGCCCTCAAAGCGCTTACATTCTATCAGAGGAAGATGGCACACTTTACCCAATGTGTTTTTGTTGTTTCTATTTGTTTTGACTGCTCTCCCCTCTCCCCTCCAGCTCCTGGCTTTCTTCAAGACCCAGGTCAAACCTCAGTTTCCACAAGAGGCCTTCCTGGTCTTACCAACTGCTAGCGCATTCCCTCTGAGAAGAGATCTTGTCTAGGTGTAGTTGTTGGCATGGTTGACTTCCAGGTCAGAATGTCAGTTCCTTGAGGGCAGGGTCAACTAGCGCATTTCTTTGTTTCTCCAGCATAGCCTGGCACACAGTAGGGGCTTAATAAATGCTCGTTGCTGCTGCTAACTGTGATTTCATTCGCATAGGAAACTCTTCGGTGAGGAAACTCTCTTAGCTCATTGCCTTAGCCCTGGCACTAGGTGACCTGGCCAGGATCACACAATCAGTATGTGTTCAAGGCAGGCCTTGAGCTGAGTCTTATAGACTTCAGAGAACGCTCTTTATCCATGACACTACACCGTCTCTCCCACTGTGTAGCCTTGGTTACCATCTCTGGGTCTCAGTTTCCTCATCTGTAAAATAAGGCTGACTGGCCTCTGAATTTCTTTCCAGCCCTATGCTCCCAACACATAAGTATTTACAAAATAAATCCAAGGTAATTTGGAAAGGACAGCCCCTTAGACAAACGTTTTAATCTTTCTGGGTCTCATTTTGCTCTCTATAAAATGAGAGGGTTGAACCACCCAGTCCCTGGGGACCAAATCTTGAGAATGCTGGTTGAGTCAGCACATTCACTTTCCTCTCTGGGCTTCCTGGCTACCTCGGTTGCCCTTTGCTGAGGTCCCTAGCAGTGGGGGGAAATGAGCAGGTGCCAGGGATTGTGGGCCCAAACCATGTGAATCCCTCAACCCAGCTCTGATGGAGACCATGGAGACCCACCCTCTGAAAAGTCACCATTCCAGTCTTTGGTTGCCTCTTCTTGAGCCCTTCCTGGATTAGTCCATTGGTATTTGAACTCTCCTCACTAGAATATCTCAGGGTAGCCCCACAAAGATCTGGGCTTGTCTCTTCTAGTCATTTAAGGAGGGCTCAGTCTATCTGGGGAAACTTAGACTGGCAGAGATGAAGTAGGGTTACTTTCTCCCACCCAAGAATTTTCTGAATCTGAGAAGACAGTATTATGTCATCAGGGCATAGACCTTCACTTCAATTGAACAGGAACCTACAACGGTCCAGGCCTTATGCTAAGTGCTAGAGACAGTACCAAAGACGCTAGTTCTGGAGTCAGACCACCTGGGTTCAAATTTTAGCTCTGAGTTCAAATCTAGCTTCAGACACTTACTAGCTTGTGACCCTGGACAAGTCTCAGAGCCTGGACCCACCTCTGTTTGTCTCAGTTTCTCATCTGTAAAGTGAGAAGGTCAGACTGCACAGTTTCTGAGGTCCCTTCCAGCTATAGATCTGTGAAACAGGACCCGGTCCCAGGCAGCTCAGGATTTGCTGGATGGGTCAAGTAAACAAGCCCATCTCCTACTCCACAGGGTTATGCCAGCATCATTCATCTCCCGGAGGCGGACCAGATTACATGACATCATAGTCAATCAATAAACGTTCATTAAACACCTACTCTCTGCCGGGTATGGTGATAAGCACTTTTCTACAAATAGAATCTCGCTCTCAAGGGTGCTGAAGATAAAGAGGTTTTTCATCAGATACCCACTGGGCCTCTGAGGTTCATTCCACCTCTAAATCTAGGATTCTGTGGTCTTAGAACCTTCCCCCCTCTCTAAAATGCAGGGGTTGGGCCAGGTGGCCTCCAAGGACCCTTCCAACTCTAAACCTTAGGCAAGTCCTCCTCTGTGCCTTAGTTTCCCTTCTATAAAATAAGGTGTTTGGGCTACACAAATTCTGAAGTTCCTTCCGACTTCAAATCTTATGAGCCTTATAAGAAGAAACAAAAATGTCAAGCCCTGTAGTAGGGGGTGGTTACTTTACACCATAAGGAAACATTTACCTTCTAGAAGACTCAGCCTCCTCTGGGCGAGTATTTCCTTCCTATGCTCCATTTTGCTACTATTGGCTTTTCTGAACAATGTTCTTCCTACCCCATGCCCTGACCTTGGGGGCAGCATCCTTAGCCATCAGGGAGGGTGGTTTCAGGCTGGCTCTTCCGTGGGAAGGTCATTCAGAATGGATTTTTTCCAACTGTATTATGTCCTCTGTGTGTATGACGTACCCTGACGTTTATACAGGCTTTGGACACTCCCTGGGCTCCACTGGGACATGCCTGCATTGAGAGACTTTTCCCGCCTATGGCACATAGGGTTTTCAAACGCAACGTCCTCACCACAATGGAGTGACGGCTTCTCTAGTCCTTCAGCACCAATGAAGAGACTAGCCATCCTCTTGGTGCTGTTTCTTCAATTGGGCAAAAGAGCTAGTATTTGGGACCATAATTTAATTCCATTAACTCATTTATTAAGTGTCTATTCCATGGCAGCCACCTGGTCTGACTTCTTCCCTTAACAGATCAGGAAACAAGTCCAGAGAGGTCAGTTAAGTGACTTACCCTAGGTCACACAGTAGTAGCAAAGCTTAGATGAGTTAGAATATTACTGCTAGGTCTAGGAAAGAAGGACTGAGAGTCCAGATGAAGACAGTGGCTGTGGGGAACTCAAAGAAGGGCATGATTTTTTGAGAGATTGTAAAAGAAGGATTAGTCGAGCAATAGGCATTTATTAAGTATCTCCCTGGGCTAGATACTGTGCTGGGTACTGTGCAGACAATGACAGAATTGAAACAGGGCAACTAGGTGGCATAGTGGAGTTGGGAGGACCTGAGTTCAAATCCAGCCTCAGGCACTTACTAGCTGTTTGACCCTGGGCAAGTCACTTAACCCTAACTGCAGAAGGAAGGAAGGAAAGAAAGAAGAAAAGGAAGGAAGGAAGGAAGGAAGGAAGGAAGGAAGGAAGGAAGGAAGGAAGGAAGGAAGGAA
>CM053623.1:242644211-242672575 GCA_028646595.1 Phalanger gymnotis
ATGGAAAGATGATGTGTATGATTCATGAGACCTCGGTATTAGGGTAGCTGAAGGGAATATGCATGTATGTATATGTATATATGTATATATATATGTGTGTATGTATGTGAATGTGTATGTATGTATATATGTATGTGTATATATATATATACACAGAGAGAGAGAGCAGGCACAGGGTGAGTTGAAGATGAATAAGGGATGAGAGAGGAATATATTGAGAGAGGGAGATAGGGAGAGATAGAATGGGGTACAATATCTCACATAAAAGTGGCAAGAAAAAGCAGTTCTGTAGGAAGAAAAGAGAAGGCAGGTGAGGGGGAATGAGTGAATCTTGCCCTCATCAGGTTTGACCTGAAGAGGGAATACCATACATACTCAACAGGACAACCAGAATATATGCCATCTTGGAGTGGGGGGAGGGTAGAAATGGGGAGAAAATTTGAATTCAAACTCCTGTGAAAATCAACGCTGAAAACTAAATATATTAAATAATAAAAAAAGAAAATAAATACCTGTTCATATTGTAAAAAAAAAAACAAAAAAAAAACACATCACAACCTCTCATCTTGGACTAGATGACCTCTGAACTCCCTTCCAGCTTCAGATCAATGGTCTCAGGAAAGGAAAGAGGTTGGGGGCAGGAAGACTCATTTGAAGGCTATTGCTTTGGTCCAGGTGTGAGGGAATAAAGGCCAGCAAACTATAAATGAGTGGTGCTCATGATACTTCTAAGCAGGACCAGAAAGATTTGAGTTTTCTCTGGGCTCTCTGCCTCCTTATCTAGGTTGCCCTGTCTGATCTCCAGGGAATGACATTTGGCAAGAGAGTTTCCAGGCTGGAACAAATGCCTATAATTACTCCAGGAAAGATGGCCCAGAATCATGGGCAGGACTCTTAACTCCCTCTCCATCCAAGCAAAGAGGCTAAGGCAGAGATTCTGGATCAGGGTCCAAGCCACAGCTTACCTGCACTGTCTTCCTCACATTTAAGCCAATAACCTTGATTCTAATATGAGAAGTATGCATCTGGCTTCCTCTGGATCCCGTGTTCTGTCTTCTGCCCTACCGCCTCCATCATGGAGGTCACCTGGAAGGAAGATTCCTTCTAGATTTGCTGATTGAAAGTCTCTTCCCTCAAAGCCTTCTCAAAAGCCCCTTCTGAAAGAGCCACTTATGGGTTTATTTCAAGGCAGAATTATTTTGGGAGGTAAGACATGGGGAAGGGATTTGTAGGTGACCTTAAGCAATTGACTCAAGCTCAGAGATGGCATATCCAAGGAGATAATGCTTGTAAAATGTTTTACAAACCTTAAGTCACCTAGCTATTTCTCTGGGCCTCAGTTTCTTCATCTGTTAAATGATAGCATTTGACTGAATGGCCCCTGAGAGTCCTTCTAGCTCTAAATCTATGATGTATGACTAGGAATGGACAATGGGAGAGGTCAACAGCTGGAATCCATCAGCTGAAGGAAACCATGGGCAAAAGAATGATAAGTCTGTGTGTGTGTGTGTGTGTGTGTGTGTGTGAGAGTGTGTGTGTGTGTGCATTTGTATCTAACCCAGGCACATTTATAGATGGAGAGAGACAGACGGAGTTACCTCAATATCATCTCCACAATTACCTGAATGGATAAACTAATTAGGTGACAGAAGCAGAAATTTGCATGACATATAATAGCAAATCAAATCTTCATTTGGCACAAAGTTTGAAATTAAGACCTAGGGTAAGATCACTGTCTTTTCAGTCTTCTGACAACAGACTGTCTTTTCAGAGTGAACTTCTCTATAGAATGGAATGATCTGATTTCCACTCCCCCCACCAGTAAATCCAGGTGTAGATTTGACTCTCCTCTCCCTCTCACCCTCCCTCCAACACACACAGACACACAGACCCCCACCCCTGTAACTGTCATATCACCTAGTTCAGACCTCCCTTGTGTACTTATATTCTAGACTAAGTGTGTGATTCATTCATTTGGCAAACATTCAAAAAGAGTCTACTACTTGCAGTGTGGTGTATTTGATAGAATGCTAGACTTGGCATTTAAATCCTGCCTTAGACACTTACTAGCTGTGTGACTCTTCTCTGAGCCTCAGGTGTCCTTATTTGTAATACGGGGATAATAATATAATTCCAATAAGGAGGAAAAGTGGGATTTGTCTTAAGAGACCGATGTGGTTGCACAGGGAGCTCACCAACCAACTTAGATTTGAAAAAGAAATGTATAAACATGGAAGAATTACATTCAGCCAGGTGGCTGAACATAAATATGTGTGTGTGGCACAGTCTTATAAAAACAGCATCAGGAATTCCAAAATTCAGAATGAGCTGAGGCTGACAAGAAAAGCTAAGGATGATAAAAAGAGTTGGGCCTTTGTGGGCTCTATGGGGAGAAACAGGAAGATCAAAGCAGGGCTCAGCCTGAGGTGGATAGGACAATGACACTCAACGACAGAGAGAAAGTAGGTTTTCTCAATACCTATTTTTGTTTCCTCTGCAAATGAGCTTGAGATAGAAATAACAAGAGAAAAAATAACCAACAGGGAATCATTACCCAAGATAAGGCAAGAGATTGTAAGAAGGAGCCTAGCTACCCTTGAGAAATCATCATCTGTAAGAACTGGCAGAGACAGAAGCTGAGCCCTCGCCAGGGATAACTGAGAGGTCTATGAAAAATAGAGAATGCCAAATGTAGGCCTGGCTTGTTTAAGGGAAAAGAGCAAACTTTAGGCCAACGATTTCGATATTGATTCCTATTGAAGGGATAGTTGGCAAACCCTTAGAAAGAGAAGCAGCAGTTACAAAGAGCCGCAGGGCTTTGTCAAGAAGGGGTTGTGCCAGACTAACCTCATGCCATTTTTTGACAGGATGACTAAGCTACTAGATAGAGTGAATAGAGTTTATCTCAATTTTAGCCAAGTTTTTGACAAAATATATCATACTATTCTTCTGGAGAAGATGGAGAGATGCAGATTAGATAATTATACAATCGAATCAATTCAGAATTGGTCAGGTGACCGGACTCTAAGAGTATTTGTTTTTTAAATTAATTTTTGTTCTGAACTTTACATACACTAAATAAAACAGACATTTCCACATACCAATAAAAAGTAGGACTATGCATAATTATGTACAGCTTGCTTTTCAAAAACTAGAGTTATTAATGATTCAATGTTAACATGGAAGGTGGTCTCCTATGGACTACCACAGAAATCTATGCTGTCAAAGGTTCCTCAGCTATAAATGAAAGGGTTGGACTAAAAGGCCCCCAAGAATCATTCTAGTTCTAAAATCCATGGCCCTGTCAATGAACAGTGCTAAACAATTTGCCTAGCCAAAGTAACACTGTTAGTTGGCGTCAGAGGCAGGAGCCAAACCCAGGTTGTCTTGTCTCCAGGTCCTGAGTTCTGTCTACTTTGCCTTGCTATTTTTCATGTGAAAAATAAAATGAAATCAGTATTGTAACCTAGGGCAATTCTATTCACATCTAATATTTAGAGCCCCTGAAGGGACAGAAGGTGATGAATTTTGACATGTGGGGCAAAGTATTGGCTTCACCAGGCTGTTTTCCAAAAGTACAAACACAAAAAATTTACAGAGGGTCCCAATGAGGACTGGTACCTGAACTGAACCAGGAAATCAATCAATAAGCACAATTTTACAGGGCAGCTAGGTGGCACAATGGATAGCGTGTCAGGTCTGGAGTCAGGAAGACCTAAATTCAAATCCAGTCTCAGACACTTACTAGCTCTGTGACCCTGGTCTAGTTGCTTAACCCAGTAAAATGAGCTGGAGAAGGAAATGGAAAACCACTCTAGGATCTAGGATCTTTGCCACAAAAACCCCAAATGGGATCAGGAAGAGTCAGACATGACCGAAACGATTCAAAAGAAATGTGTCAGGTAGTGTGCTCGATGCCACAGATAAAAAGACCAAAATGAATGAGACTTCAAGGATCTCACATTGGAATGGGAGAAATAACACATCCCCAGATAGAGAAGTGCAGGAAGCCGTGATGTGAAAGCCATTGGCACATGTCGGAGTCCACAGACTTCATGACCTCATCTCACCCAAGCCACGATTGTTCCCTCGCTCTCCTCTGACTTCCCCACTCATCCCTCTTTCCCACAAGCCCCAGTGAGAGACTCGAGAAGAATATCCAAAATAAATGTAGAACTGCCTTTCTCCCACACCGCCATCCCAGCAGTCCTTCTCCCTTTTATAAGAGGGATTGCTCCATCTCTATTTAGACTGAAGTCACAGTATTGTCAATCCCGCCGGCCATGTCTTCCCCCACCAGATCCTGCTGTCTCTGGCTCAAGTCATTCGGTGATGTCATGGTACTCCAGTGAACATGACTGGTCAACCCAAAGAGGAAACCATAAAGTAAATAGACAAAAGCTCTTCCTGGCAGCCCCAGCCCTCCTGGCCCCCTTCTTGGCTCTATCATAGGGTCATAGGGCGTTAGAAAGGACCTTAGAGGCCATCTGGTCCAACCCCCTCATTCTACAGATGGGGAGACTGAGTCTCAGGAAGGTCATAGATTTTAAATAGAAGAGACCTCAGAGGACGTTGAGTCTAATCCCTTTGTTTTACAGACAGGGAAAGTGAGTCACAAAGGGTTCAGAGGATCATGTATGTTTGAGCTCAAAGGAACCCCAGGGGACACCCAGTTCAACCCTTATTTTACAGATGGGAAAATGGAGGCTTTGGAGAAAGGAAGTGGAATGACCCCTGGTCATTCAGGTAGTAAGTGTAAGAGACAAGAAATGAATGTAGATTTTCCTGACTCTGGATCCAGTGCTCTAACCATTATGACACACTGCCTTACCTTGGATCCTGGGTGATCTTCCCTGTATCCCCCAGGCTTGGCTATTGGATTCCTATACATCATTTAAGGACCAGCTCGAATATTTCCTCCTTTATTATACCTTTATGATGCCTCCTTGCCCCCTGCAACCAGGTAGGACATTGCCTTCCTTAGAACCCCACCATGGCCCTCTTTGGCGACCTCTCATGGCACTTGATACTTTCCTTATATATAGGGTTACAATCTCCCCTACTGGACTGTAAGTCCTTGAAAACAGGGCCCAATTTTTTTTTAAATTTGGTTGGCTTTTTAGGGCCCCAGTTTTGCTCATCTTTATGAGTACAGTATGGTAGATTCAAAGTCAAAAGACTAGAAAAGCATTATCATGTCCTCTAAATTCAAGATCCTAGGACAAAGCCCTAGTGGTCCAGGCTAGGTACAGGTCAGTAATTTTGCCTAGGGCTGGGCCTGTCTACCTACATCCCTGGATCCAAGAAGCTTTCTCTGCCACACTGAGTCATGGGAAAAATTTCTAAAGAGTGAAACTGTGGTGGAGATTTGGGAGAAGCGGGGAAAAGAGGGAGGGCTGGAGTTCCAGGAGGTGTTGAGAGACTAAGTGTTCCAAGGAGGAGGCTGGATCCGGCTCGTCTCAACCTCCCTTTTCCAGGAACGGCCGCAGGAGGTAATGATCAGAGCTCAGAAGTCTCCACTTGCCGCCGCGGGGAGAGACGCTGGGGCCTCTGTGTGTTACTCTGAACAGAATGTCCATATTTCCTGGCTCTCTGCCTCCACCCACACCCCCCTCGCCCCCCAACCCCTGTCGGCTCCAATATACAAATGTGTTTGTTTAGGAGGGTAAGGAATGTCATTGATTGGACTGGCGGTGGCCAGAGAAGAGCAGAAATAATATGGACAGTGGTTTGTTCTGTTTCCCGTACGCGTGTGCATGTGTGTGTGCGTGTGCGTGTGCGTGTGTGTATACTCAGCAAGTTCTGGAAGGGATACATCCTGGAGAGAACAGAGAGTTAAATGGGGCTGAAAACAGGACCTCTGGACCCCCCCTTCACTCACGTGGAAGGGCACCTGCCAGTCCTGCCCACGCTAGAAAGGCTCCTTTGGGTTTCCTGTTGGTGGAGGGCCCTCATTCTCCCCAGCTGCCCCTAATATTATGCCACATCATTAGAAACCCTCTCCCACTTCTTTCTTCTATTTTTCTTGAGGCTTCTGCCCCCACCCCTTCATCTTTACCTTTCCTTGCTGTGGTGGGCAGGGGTCCACAACTGAATTGGTCCAGAACCAATTAGTCTGGGAAATTCCTCCCACTGAAAGGATAGGGTACAGACAAGAAAGGGCCAAACTTGGGGGTCCTGGAGCCTGATTCTGATACCTGCTATGAACTTAAACAACTCAATTTGTATGGGTCTGGGCACGTTATTACTGTCAGCCTCAGTGTCCTCATATGTAAAAAGGGAACAATCATGACACCCACCAAACAATGTTGTGGTGAGGAATAAAATATGGGAAGTGCTTTGCAAATCTTAAAGCTCTATATTACTATTATTAATAATTATTATGTATTATAATATATTGATATATTGTATATAGCATTGCATATTAATATTATATATTACAATTATTATTATTATTAGGTATTGGACCTGTAATCAAGAAGAACTGAGTTCAAATCCTGCCTCATACAGTTACCAGCTCTGTGAAGTTACTTCTTTTACTAGGGCCTCAGTTTCTTCATCTATATAGTAAATGGACTCAAGGCCCTCCAAGGTCCCTCCCAACTCTAAATCTGAGGTCCTATAAATCTTGTGAGCCTATGATATAGACAGCAGCCTAGCTGAGCACAGAGGCTAGGCCTGGGCGGTGACTTCTCTTTCTCAAAGACAAAGCATGTCCGCTGAGCTTCGGAGAGGTTATTATCGGCATCACTGGAAGTAAAACCCATACGGGCTAAGATCTTGAATCTTTCTAGACATTAGAATAAGTTCTTATCTGAAATCTCACAACGACTTCAAGTGTTATTACATTTCATAGGGAGAACCAGAGTTCTGAGGATGAATACAAGAAGGAAGCAATCTGGTAAAGTGAATATATCATTGGCCCTGGAGTCAGAGGACCTGAGTTCAAATCTAACCTCCAATGCTTAATCACCCGTGTGACCTTGGGAAAGTCACTTCATCTCTGTGTGCCTCCATTTCCTTATCTGTTAAATGAGGGAGTTGGGTCACATGGCCACTGAAGTCCCTTTCAGTTCTGAGTCTTTGATCAAGGAACCAAAGAATCAGGCAGAAGTGTAACCAGGGTGTGACATTTGCGGTTGTATCTCAAGGCACCCTAATTGAGAGGTCACAGGCACCACTTGAACCCTAGCAGCACAGAAACCACAGAGCTTAATTCCTAGTTAGTAAAGTTGTACAAAAGTTACTGGTCCATTGGTAGAGGGAATTTCCCAAACTAATAAGATGACGGGTCCAGAATCTCTATCCCTAATCCAAAGGCATATTACTTATCCAGGGAATATTTGGAATTGCTTGCCAGCCATGAACACGCAATTGCATGTTAAGTCTCTGGTGCTAGGGGGTATCATCATCATCATCACCATCACCTTCATCATCATCTTGTTATTACCAACAACAATAAAAACATAATGAATAACGTAATTCAGTCATCTCTCCATTTTGCCTCTGTGCTTATTATTTTCATTATAATTTTTTTTGTTGTTAATAATAATAATAAAATAACCAGCCAAGTGGCAAGATGACTGAATTTGGAGTCAAAGGCCCTGGGTTCAAATCTCTCCTTTGCCACTTGTTATCTATGTGGCATTCATCAGACCACTTTAACCCCATTGTGCCTGAGTTTCTTCATCTGAATAAAAGAGGGTGTTAGGCCAGATGACCTCAAAGGTCCCTTCCTGGTAAATCTATAACCCAAGACATCTAGGTGTTACCTGCCCAGGGAATGAACGCAATCTCCTTGGCCTGGCCAGAGAAGAGGATTGAAATATGGTGGTTTGGGCTTGCTTTAGCATGCAGGACCTATCATCTTGAAAGAGTGGATTGACATCACACCCAACTTTCCAATGCATTAAAATGTCATTGACCTGTCAACAGAAAGACATTAAGTAAATATCTCCGAAGCACAGCCTATTTCCTAGGCAAGGAGGCTAATTCAGTCTTCCGGTATTCACTGCCCGTTAATGGAGCGCTACAACTGTCTAACTTTATTGATCTTGCTGTTTTCCTTTGGGTTAGGCTAACATAACCCTGAACCAGTGACTTTCGACATTCCTGTTTGCCCAAGCAGAGCAGAGGGAGGGGTCTGTTCCTTCCATTTCCCTAAACAACTGATTGAATGATTGCATCCTCATGGTTTTCACTGCCATTGTCATTCATTATCTGACACATTCCCATCTTGGCTGGGACTTTAGGACTGGGAGTAGATGGATTCTCTAACCAAAGGGCTGACTACCCAACCTTCTTCTAGAACTCCCACATCTTGATAACTGCCCAGGAGGGGCCCAGCCCTGTGAGAAAACATATGAAAAACTCACTGATCCATTGGGGTTGATTTTGCCAAGCAAATTAATGAAAGCATGGCCACCAATCATCCCCTTTATTGAGTGCCCTTGGCCTCCTGAGACTACATGAGCCAGTATATCAAATTAGCTGAACTTTCCCAGCTTTCCTCTCTTCCCTTAAAAGAAAAAAAGAATCTCCCAAGCTCAATGCATGATGCTTAAAGGACCATGAAAGAAGGTATAATTAAAACCAGGCATCATTAGATCTGTTTCCCAGAAGGGGAAACTGAGGCACCAAAGGCTAAATTCAGTGCAAAGAAGAAAAAAGATTATTAATATTTTTATATTTATTTTATATATTCTATATGTTTTATAAAATATATAATATATGGATTTTATACTATATATAATAATGATGATGTTATTTTCTATTCTATTGTTAACAGCCTAATGGTTTTTCTTACGTAATTCCAGAATGTTTTCCAGAACAGGTAGACCAAATTGTAGTTTCTATTAGAGTGCTGGTTTCCCCACAGCATCTTGACTGTTCGTTATTTTTATTTTTGTCATATTTGCCAACTTAAATGGGAGGATGTGGAATGAAATCTCAGAGTTACTTTATTTTTCAATGGGCAACTCACTTCAACCGTCTAGGCCTCTGTTTTCTCATCTGTAGAATGGAAGGGGTGTCTAGACTCAATGGTCTCTATGGTTCCTTGCAGCTCTAAATCTATGATCTCCTTCCAATTCGAATTCTTCTGAGTTCTCAGCAATGAGCTCAATAGCTGAATTCCATCCCCTTTAGGGAGCTGGAAATGAACCTGCCAAGACCACTCCCCACCCCCTGACCCCTCCAAGGAAGGGGAGTCAAGGTGTTGGGTGTTGGGCAGCCCTGTTTGAAAACAGTCTATGGGCTGAAGCAAAGAATTCATCTTTAAATTAGATCTGTCTCCCCTACAAGGGCAAGGCAAGCATGTGTCACCAACTGGAGCAAAGTCATTTAAACATCTTGACAGCTCCAGTCAGGGCTCCCAGCAGGGCCTCCAGCCCCATGAAATGCAGCCTCAGTTCACCAACGTGGTAGAGATTTGGATGGTTGTCTCACTTCACTTTAACTAATGCATAGGAGAGCACTGGTACAGATTGGTACCTTGGTTTATTTATCATTGGGGTTCTGGGCTTTGTTGGGGCTTGTTTTGTTTTCAAAGAAAAGTTTTAGTTAAATTTAAAAACAAAACAAATTTAAGATGGGGTCAAGGTCCAAAGAAGGAATAGAGCTAATTTGGTTTGTGGTGCCTGCTCCCTACAGACGGGAAGGAGCCCAGGATTTTGGCCCTGAAGATTTCCTTTCAAGTCTCACCTCTAACCCATCTTAGTTACAGGCAAATAAAGTACCTACATGCAATGCCTACCTCTCTGAACTTCAGTCTTCCCACCGATTCAGTTCAATAAGCAACTTTATTTTACAGACGAGGAGACTAAGGCCCAGAGAGAAATGACTTGGCCAAGGTCATACAGGTAATAAATGGCAGACCTCCTCTTTCCTACCTCCCTTATTAACTGTAGAGGGCACCAAGATCCTCCCAGTCCCTCAGGCTCCCAACCTGGAGTCATCCTGCACCCCTCATTCTCTCTTACCCCCATATCCAAGCTGTTGGCAAGGCCTGTGGAGTTCACCTTTGCAACATCTCTTAAATATATCCCCTTCTTCCTCTGACACTGCCCCTAATCTAGTGCAAGCCACCATCACCTCACACCTGGACTATTACAATAGCCTTATGGTGGGTCTGCCTGCCATAAGAAGGGGGAGAGGGGAAGAGAAAGGAGGAGGAGGGAGGAGGAGGGAAGGAAGGGAGAGAGAAAGAGAGGGACAGGGAGAGGGGGAGGGGAAAGGGAAGGAAAAGAGAGAAAGAAGGAAAAGAGAAAGAAGGAAGGAAAGAAGGAAGGAAAGAAGGAAGGAAGGAAGGAAGGAAGGAAGGAAGGAAGGAAGGAAGGAAGGAAGGAAGGAAGGAAGGAAGGAAGGAAGGAAGGAAGGAAGGAAGGAAGGAAGGAAGGAAGGAAGGAAGGAAGGAAGGAAGGAGGGAGGGAGGGAGGGAGGGAGGGAACATGAAACTCTCCAGAGCCAAGAGGGTTAATATCCATTCCTGAGTTTGAGGAACTCTGTGCCCTGGAAAAATATAAACTGAGCTTATAAAAACATAGAGAAGCAATGATTGCCCTGCCTCCTTGGTCGCTATCTCTGCCAGTAATTTGATCACCCCCTGGGTACTTGAGCCAAGATGAAAAACAAACAGGAAAGTGAAGGTTACAGAAATACCCTGCCAACCAGCGGTGGGATGCCTAGAGGACATCCGCCCTAGCGGGCCCTAAACAAGGGCCCCCCCCACCCTTACCCTGGAAATGAGCAGCCCAGGTAGACTTGATGCCAAAGCCCATGTAGCTGGCATTGCTGCCCAAGGACATGCTGCACTCTGCCCCTCCCACCCCTGCAGGCTGGACTCACCATTCCTTGGCTTGAGCTAAGGGTAATCAGGACTCCCCTCTCTGTCCCCCACACCTTCCCCCATGATGCAATGCAGCCTTCCTTCTTCTCTCCACTCACAACCCTGTCATTTATCTTGCTGCGAGCAGGACCTCTCTCTCTATCAGCCTCCAGAGTCTCTCTGGCTGCCCCATGGCCCCATCACAGGCTAAAGGATGAAGCTCTTTACTATCAGACTTGTTTTTGTAGAAACAAAATCTGGGAGCCAAAGAATCTCTTTCTCCCCTTTTATCTCGTTATTACAAATACTGAACTGTGTCTCCCTTCTCCCAAGAGCAGAATGGGGAAAAGGCTTTTAAAACATAGGCAGGAACCTTATCCAAGACCCCAGTGCTCAACAGCAAACAAAAACAGCCTCCACTTAGAAGAGAGTTATGGTTAGGCATCAGAGTGGGGCTACAGCCAGAAATAAGCAGACGAAAGAGAAATAGGAATGGGTCCGGGGTCAGAGGACCTGGATTCAAATCTCTGCTCTGTTGTTGGCTACTGTGTGACCTTAGGCAAGTTTCCTAACTCACTACTCTCTTCCTCATTTTCCTCTAATAAAGGAGTTGGACCAGATAGCCCCTGAGGTCCCTTCCAGCTCCAGACCTAGGATCCTGTGACGTTAGCTGGAGTTAGGTGTCCAGGTGGCTTGCCGCTATGGTTTTAGGATGTCCCTGGTAGTAGTAGTCCCTTCAATAATGCAGATCAGAGCCCCTCTGCAACCTCATCCTGGGTGATTCTGGTCCTTAACTTTCTGTCAACCCTCCACAGACAACCTCCATCCAAAGGGCCTCTCCCCATTTTAATATCTCGGGAAGGTCAGTGCTCCACTAAGGTTGGTCACCTATAGGCAGCCATCTTCACAACATGGCCAGACCAAGCCCTTTTCCATTCATCATGGAAATGATATTCAAAGGAGGTGAAGTCATTTTTCTAAGGCCATATTGATCATAGATTTAGAGAAGGAAGGAAGAGAGGAAGGGAGGAAAGGAGGGAGGGAGGGAGGGAGGAAAGAAGAAAGGAAGGGAAGAAGGGAGGAAGGAAGGAAGGAAAGAAGGAAGGAAGGAAGGAAGAGAGGGAGCAAAAGGAAGGAAAGAAGAATGAGGAAGGGAAGAAAACATTTTTAGGTGTGGGCAGCACACAAATCTGAATGGTATTGCTAGTTACAGATTGCATCCCACTGTTCATTGCTATTTGGATTTCTCATAATTTTTTAAGTTCTGGCATCTAAATTTCTCATAATTCTCATCTATTATCGATGAGCCATGAAGAGATTTTTTTTTGAATCATCTAGACTTTGGTGGCAGTGAAAAATGTAGGACTAATTAATTAATCAACATTTACTAAACTATATAACCTATATGCCTGGCACTGGGAAAATAAAGACAAAAGTGCTATCTCTCTGACATTTATACAGTTCCTGCCTTGAGAGAACTTATATCCTTTAAAAAAACACCTTTTTTTATTCAATTAGAATCCACCTCCCTTTCACCTCACCTTCTCTCCACCAATGAGGAAGAAAAGTAAAACCCCAGTCAGCAGCATTCAGAGTCAAGCAAAATGAATTCCCCACATTGGCCACACCCTAAAGAAAGTCCCAGGCTGCAACCTGAATCCATTACCTCTCTTAGGAGATGAGCATCAGTCTTCATCACATGTTTGCTGGTTGGCCATTGAGTGAATTGTAATTTTTAGGATTCTCAAACTCATTTTTACAATGTTGTTATTACATATGTCGTTCTCTTTGTTCTACTCACTTTATTTTGTATCAGTTCATATGAATCTTCCCAGGTTTCTCTGAAATCATCCCTTTCACTGTTCCTTATAGCACGATACTATGCCATTATATTCACAAAGCATAATTTGTTCAGCTGTTCCCCAATTGATGGGTATTGCCCTTAGATCTAGTTCTTTCCCACCACAGAAAGCTTCTATAAAATATTTTTCTCCATATAGAGCCTTTTCTTCTTTCTTTGACCTCTTTGGAATATAGATCTAGCAGTGGCATTGCTGGGTCAAAGAGTATGCACCATTGGATGACTTTGGGGGCATAGTCTTCCTGACTCCAGGCACAGAGTTCTATCCACTTTGCCACCCAGTTGCCAGGGTAGGAACAAATGTATACTAAAAGTAGGAACAAAACATACACTATGGAAACCTAAAATGCTTCAGGGGCGTAGACAATAGCAGCTAGGAGGATCCCATGGATGGATCAACCCAATGGGCAATACAAGACTACAGAAAGAAAAAGGGAAAATGTTTCTGGTAGAGATCCACTGATCTTACACTAAGAGATATAAACTGGAATTAACTGAACATCAACCCAGGTGACCCCTAAGGTGCCATTTCAGATAAAGGCAAAGGAAATACATGCCCTGTTACCAACACATACACACCCCCAACCATCCCCTAAGTAGTCACCCAGGTAAAGGTAAATAAATAATATTTGTAAAAAGTGTTCAGCACAGTGCCTGGCACATAGTAGATGTCACCTAGATGCCTATCCCCTTCCTTCCCACCTCTCCATTAAAAGCTTTTGAAAACTCATGGATGCCAAATCTGGAGTCAGTTATGAAGAGAAACCAAGGATTTCTTGGGGGTCCTTCCATAAAGTTTTGAAATAGAAATTGTATCCCATACTGCTTCCTCAGACACCCCTGATAGAACACTGGGTTGAATGGATCAGTGGTCTGATTCCACCTGGAATTTTTCAGGATGTCATGAATGTATGTTGTAGGAAGGTGACCCCAACAGGCAGGTAAGAGAAATAGATAGAATGCCTCAGAATTCCCAACAGAAGAGCTGGGGAATGGATGATGGATGGATGGATGGATGGATGGATGGATGGATGGATGGATGAATAAGATGGATGGGTAAACATTTGACTGAAAAAATATTTTAAGTGATTACTATACCATTCTAAGTGCTGGAAATACAGATTCAAAATAGGGATAGTCTCTGCCTTTAACAACCTTACATTCTAAGAGGAGAAGACAACATATATAGAAGAGTGGTGGCCAGGGAGCTATGTGTGGGTCCCAGAAGTTACAACATGGCTGGTGGAGCTATAGGGCAATGATTGACCAAACATCAACCCTTCCAATAGCCTCATTTAATAGAAGAGTAAACTGAGATTCACAAAGTTTAACTGCCTTGCCTTCTCTTATCACCCCACCCCACCTCATCCAATGCATTACCAAGACTGGTCAGTTCTACCTACAGAACATGTCTCCCATCCATCCCACCACCACTCTCATTTGGGCTCTCACCATCTCTTACCTGGACTGTTGTCATGGTCTCCCTGACCTCAACTCTCTTGCTTTTCCAATACATCCTCCACACAGCTCCCAGTACAGGTCTAATTATAACACACACACACACACACACACACACACACACCTCAAAAAGCTTCAATGATTCTCTGCTGCCTCTAGAATCAAGTACACACTCCCTGGTTGGGTATTTGAAGCCCTTCCCAACTTGGCTCCAACCAACCTTTGCATGCTCATTACCCATCACTCCCCTTTACACATTCTTTGGTCAGCAAACCTACCTACTCTTCCTCACAGATAACATTCCCATCTTCCATCTCAGCACTTTTCCACAGACTGCTCCTTGTTGGAACACACTCTTACCTCATCTCTACCTCTTAGAATCCCAGAGTCCCTATCTTCATCCAAAACTCAACTCCAACGCCTTCTACATTAGGACTTTTCTGATCCCCTCAGCTGCTAATACACCTCCCTCCCCATTGCTTTGTATTTACTTTGTGTTGTATTTGTTTGCCTCTGTTACCCCAATAGAAAGTAAGCTCCTTAAGGAAAAAGACTGTTTCATTTTTGTCTCTGTATACTTAGGTGCTTCTTGAATGCTTGTTAACTGGTTAATTGATAGCCCCACATTACATAGAAGGTGCATTGTGACTGGAGAGCTGGACCTGAAACCATTATCTAAGCAATGGCTCATTCTCTTGAGACAAAAGGTTGTACGGTACATCAGATTTGGGGTCGGAGATTCGGGGTGACTCAAGCCCACCTCTCCTACTGTGCAACTTTGGGCTTGTCCATTGGTGTCTCTGGGTCTCTCATTCTGCATATTAAAAATAAGAGCAGGGGAATCTCTGAGGGTCCATCTCTAACTCCCACAATGATGTTCCTGCCAAGAGCTTAGTGTAACTCTTAAGAATCCTCTTCTTCGTGATTGTCCTTGCAAAAGGACCATGGCTAAGGATGCTGCCCTGGTCTCTGGAGTCATTTCTTCCAATCCCTCTTATCTAACTTCTTTGTCTCCTCTCTCTTCTTTCATGACTTTCCTTTCCCCACCCTCCACTTTCTTCTTCACCTTCTTCTCCTCTTCCTTTTCTTCCTTCTCTCTCTCTTCTTTTTCCTCCTCCCTGTATTGTGTTTACTTTGGGAGGGGAGTACTCCAACTTATAAATGAAATGAGGACATGACCTGGAACCATTTAGAAACACAAACACCACAAAAGGGGAGGGAAAGAATAAAATGAGCCTTTTTTGCCATCCCTACCCCCGGAGCCTTTTGAAACCTAATCTCCCCTGCCCACTCTCAAGAGAGGGCAGAGTTCAGCAAGCTTATGGGAAGCTGGGGGGGGGTCTCCTTTCTTTTAAGGCACACACACACACACACCCCAAAATGAGGAACCAACTTCAGCTGGGCTCTGGGCTGCTTTGAAAAGTGTTTCCCTGTGTTTGGACAGGTGGCACGGGGAAAGGAGCCGTGGAGAGGGGTGGCCTTGGGGGCCTTTGCCCAGGGCTGTTGGCCCTCATTCAGGGTCGCCCCTCCCCCCTTCCCCCTCCCAGTGAACACACCATGTCTTTGCAACTCAGCTGTCTTCCTGGTTTTGTTTTTCTCCTCCCCTTGTACTGGGACCCTCTGTGAAAACAAAGAGAACTTTGAAAAAAAAATCCTGTCCCTTCCTGTGTTCCCAAATGTTCAGAATGCTGTGGTGAACTTGAACTGTGCCCATCTGTAACGCCCTGCCTGAGGAAGTAGCCGACAAGGCTTATGAATGTCTACCATTGACATTACACCTATCAGCCTAACCTCCCCCTCCCCCTGATCAGAGGCTCAAAGCAGGACCATTCCTGGAGCTCCAGATTTCCAAAGCCAGCGGAGACTGGTTGAACCTCTCCCTGGAGAAGAAAGAGAGAGAGAGATGGGGAGAGAGAGGGAGAGAGGGAGAGGGAGGGAGAGGAAGAGAGAGAGAGAGAGAGAGAGAGAGAGAGAGAGAGAGAGAGAGAGAGAGAGAGAGAGAGAGAGAGCTGAGATGCAGCTGAAAAGCCAGAGCAGCTTTGCTGGCTTCCTTGGGGTTCTCCTTTAGAATAATGGTTCTTTCATGAGCTGAAAAGGTCAAGGTGCCACCTTTGGGGCTTTCTGAATGGCGCCGTCAGGGCACCAGAGGTCTTCCACCCGACTCAAGGGCATAATAACAGTTGACATTTATACAGGCAATGCCCCCAGCTGTGGAAGACCTGGGCCCTGCACATTCCTGGCACCAGGAAGGGTTTGGGCTGTGGGCTCATAACAATAGAGGTCAATATGAGTGTTTATTTAATGTCAGAAAACATGGAGACCTCCCAACCCCCTGAATTCAATTCCCTTCTCCTTGAAATAAATATTCCCCTTCTTAGATTCCAGCCTCCATTGAAATCCTTTCCTCAGCCCACCTTGCCTAATGCTTCCCTGGTCCTGGTGGTATTACAGCCACTGGACCAGCCTGCCTAGATACTGGTGCTGTGGTACAGGCTGAAGAGCACCTGTTGGCTCTGTAGTCAGAGGACCTGGGTTCAAATCTTGCCTCTGATGTTTACTACCTATGGGATCTTGGGCAACATACTTTACCTCTCTGCCTCAGTTTCCTCATCTGTAAAATAAAGGGGTCAGACTAGATGGTCTCAGAGGTCCCTTCCCACTCTAACCGTATTATCTTATAATCTCTGCTCATTGGGCTCAGGCTAGGGGCACTAAGCTTCAGTGGAAGCATTGGCAGGGACCAGTCTAATCCCTAAAGGGCACAGATCTCAGCATTGTTGGAGGGAGGGAAAGCAAAGCCAGAAGAGAGCCAGGTTGGTCAACAACATTATAGGAAGCATTTGTTCAGAAAGCATAGGGCTACTTCAGAAGTGCCAATGGTCAAGATTAATGAAGATAACATTAAATGTTAGTAGCAAAAATATACCTTGATGACAGAAGCAGGGGTCTCTTGAGAGCTGTATTAAAGTATAAAGGGCCTTCCCTCCCTCCCTCCCCCCGCCCGTGTGTGTGTGTGTGTGTCTCTCTCTCTCTCTCTCTCTCTCTCTCTCTCTCTCTCTCTCTCTCTCTCTCTCTCTCCTTCTCCTCTTTCCTCCCCCTCTCCTCTTTTCTCTTTACATCTCTCACAGTTTTTGTCTCTCAGTCTCTCCCTGTCTCTTACAACAGGGAAATTCATTCTCTGAATACAAATTGACAACTGCAATTTATAGTCTTCAAGAGTAACCTGGGGGCCCAGAAATAGTGAAGTAACTTGCCCCAGGCCCATAGTCAGAAGCAGGACCTGAGCCTAATTGAATCTTCTCACTTCCATGACCATCTCTCCATCCACCAAACTATGTATTTTAAATCCATGGGTAATTACAGACAGTAGGACACTAAGAGCAATGAGGGCTGATGACCATAAATTGTTCAAACGTGTCAGGAATCTCTAAAGAGAAGGAAGGCTGCCCCACTTCCACCACCCAGCAGGAACACACACACACACACACACACTGGGTCCTAGATGCTGAAGATGCCAGGGAGCAGATCTATGAAGAACAAAGGGGATTTTTAGAAGAAGAAAAAACTTTGAAAAGGCAAAGATGAGCAGGAGTTGGGATGCACTCATCTAAAAACCAAAGGAAGTGCATTCAGCAGGCAAGGAAGAAGCAGGGCCACACAAACAGCAAAGAGAGAAACGCAATCCGATCCAACAAGCATTTATTAAAAACCTACTCTGTGTAAGTCAGTATGCAGTAGCCAGGGCTGGCCTTCAAGTCAAGACAACCTGGGTTCAAATCCTGCCTCTGACATATACTGGCTGTGTGACCCTGGGTGAGTCACTAGCCTCTCAGGGCTCTAGGCATTTCTCTCCAAGAATATAAGTTGCAGAGATGGAGCCAATCAGGAGTGGTAGAGGGAACTTCCTTACCTGGGGCATCCCTATACCAAAGAAACCATAGGGCCAGAGAAAAATGTTCAAAGCACCATGCTAGGTGCTAGGAATACAAAAGGAAAAGTAGTTTCTGCCCTGAAGGAGCTTATTGGTAACATGTAAGCCAGTGAACAAATACATGTTAATTTGAGGAGGGAGAAAGAACATGCTGAGGAGTAGAGGAATCAGAAAAAGGCACGCAAGAGGAGGTTAGATATGAACAGAGTCTTCAAGGAATGATGGACTCTAAAAGATAGGAGTGAGGAAGAAGTGTGTTCCCTGTAGGCAGGACAGTATGCATCAAACAACAAGTGTCTTACTATGAACCAGGCACTGTGCCCAGCAAGCAAGGGGGATACAAAGGCAAAGCACAGTGTCTGCCCTCAATGGAGGAAAACCCAATGACATGGAGGTGATAGCTGTAAGAGAGTTCAGCCTTCCTGTAGGATGGAGTAGTGAAAAGAATGAATGCAACAGATATTCATGACAACCTTGTGGGGGAGCCAGAGCAAATATAGTCCCTATTTTACAGATGAGGAAACTGAGGTTTGGTGTGTTACTTCTGGAGGCAGAATGGGGAACTGAGAGAAAGGGCATTAGGATTCAAAGCCAAGGAATTCATGGAAGAAGATTCTGTTGCTTTGCATTTTTGCCAACCTACTGAATAATGGGAGGTGGTCCTTGTCATCCACCTCAACTATGTGAGTTTGTACTCTGAAACTAAAGTGAGCTGTGCCCTTGAGCTGACTGTGTGACCTTGGGGTTACCATGGACAGCAAAGTGACCAAGAGAAAGAAACCCACATCTACCTACTACCTCAGCGAAGTAACTCAAACTCTCTGGGCATCAGTTTCTTTACCTATATAATGAAAGAGCTGGAAAATGATCAATACTGAAGGCTGCAAAATTTTAATGCCAAGCTTGAAACCAAAAAAAAAAAAAACCAGACATCTTCCCTTGATTCTTAGGACAGGTGGGGGACTATGGATGTGAAATGCCAGGTCAAGTCAGACTTTTTCACTATGTTGGTTAGTTTTGCTGAGCTGCTTTCTTTCCTCTTTTGTATTCATTATAAGGGATGGCTCTCTGAGAAGAGAAGGGGATGGATACATTGAAAAATGTAGATGATGAAAGAACCAAAATTATCAAAAATATTTATTTTTAAAAAAGCTTTAGACTCGACCTTTAAGGTCCATCCCACCTCTAATTCTATTCTCCTATGATACTATGATCCTCCACCATATGCCATATCCATCTATCCATCATGGCGGTACCATGCTGCTGAACAATAGGTAAGTGCTGTCCCTGGCCGTAGTGCTGACAACGCTACCCATCAACCTCTCCCTGCCCTTGACCAGGGTGCTGACACAGACAAGCCATGTGGTCACACAGCTAGTAACAAGCGAAGGCAGAATTCCAACCCATATCTTCTAACTCCAAATCCAATGTTCTTTCCACAACATCCCCCTGCATCTCAACATAATCTTGGTGAGGTTAAGTGAATCAATTGCCCAAGGTGGATTCAAAGCTGGAGTTCAAACCTGGTCTTCTGATTTCAAGTTCTGTGATTTTTCCCCTATTTTGCCAAACTGTCTCAAAGTAGGAATGACTTATGACCATAGGGTCTAGTTTTTGATGGAAAAATACTTTGTCATTTTTTTTTAATTTGCCATTGGATTGTGGCAGCAAACAGTTAATTAGGGAACTATAAGGGATTAAATCCAAGTCTGAAGAGGGCAGGACATTGTCTGGGGAGCCTCTAATCTGCTTGTTTGGGTTAGTATCCTTGACCCTGGGTGTGGCCTCCCTATTTATTGACCCTTTTTCAAGCAGGTGCTCTCCCTTCACCTAAACCCTTCTCTTCCCATAATGCCTATCCACATTAAAACCAAGTCCCCACCCATTAGCCTCTACCCTATTCCATGGGGACCAATGAAGCCAATTCCTGGGAAATTCACTGGGAAAATTCAACCCTCAAATTGATTTAACTTCAGGGAGCCCTACCCAGACTTCCCCAACCACTGCCACAGCTAGGCTCCCTTCCAGCCACTGACCTCATGCTGACCAAATCCCTAATATCCATTAAGTCCCAAAGTCAAGCTGAAGGAATGATGTCATTGTCACCTCCCCACCCCCTCACCCCACCTCCCCATCACCATCATTTAAGAAAAGCTATAATCTAACTCGGAAGATCAACTTGCAAGGCAAGAGGCCAAGCAGTTTATCTTGGCAAGACACTCTGATGGTTGCCTCATCAAAGGAAAGGGCCTGGCACTCTTATTAATGTCATTTGTTATTCGCTGAGTGTCATTGAGGGCCTCTGAGACAGGCTCTAATGCCAGAGATACCATCATGATGAGGGGAATGAACTACAGAGAAATTAGCCTCGGTTCCATCTCGGCAGAAGCTCCATCACCCTTGCTTTGGGCACTCAAGGGACTGTGTCCTTCATAGCAGGCTGATGGGGGCTATATCCATCCTGCCCATCAAAGTTTTAAGCGTTTACTCATTTGGCTCCAAGTGTGAAGGAAAAGCCTGAGGCCTCCAGTCAGGGAGCCTGGATCTCCCGGCATCACAGAGTATCTCTGCTTCTCAATCATAGCCTGTCCCCAACATTGAGGCTGTGCCTGGTGATGGAATCAGGAAAACTGAGTCTGAGCCCTAGCCCTGCCCCTGACTGTCATTCCCTGGGGCATTGGCTCAGATATTTCATCATGCTCAGCCTCCTCTCATAAATAAAAGACAATAAAGGGGGAAGGGGAAGTATGGATGGACTACCTGGCCTCTGAGGGTCCTTCAAGGCTGATATTTGATGTTCTAAGTCACTTTAGCCTTGACCATTTCCATGTTAAGTTCTCTCCCAGCTTTGACATTCCTTGTTCTAGGGTTCCACCTAGCTCTTGAATTTCATGTTCTAAGGTGCTCTACCAACTATGACATTTAAGGTTCTAATGTCTGGAATTCTGTGTTCCAAGGCCTCTCACAGCTCTGACATTCAATATTCTAAGGACCTTCACAATGCTGATATTTCACATTCTAAGGTTCCTTCCAGCTCTAACATTCCTTGTTCTAAGGTTCTACCTAGCTGTTGCATTCTGTGCTCTAAGGCCCTCCCAACTCTAACATTCCCTGTTCTAAAGCCCCTCTTAATTGTGATGTTCCGTGTTCTAAGATCCTTCTCAGTTCTGAAATTCCATATTTTAAGGCCTCTTCCAGCTCTGACATGCTATGTTTTAAGGCCCCTCCCAGCCCAGCCATCCCCAGTTCTAAGGCCCCTCCCAATTGTGAAGTTCTATATTCTAAGATCCTTCCCAATTCTGACATTCCTTGTTCTAGGGTCATTTCTAGCTCTGATCTTCACTGTTCTAAGATCCCTCACAACTTTGACATTTTTTATTCTAAGATTCCTCCAAGCTCTTGAAGTCCATATTCTAAGGCCTGCTCCAGCTCTGACATTCTATGTTCTAAGGTCCCTTCCAGTTCTGCCATTCCATGTTCTAGATCCCTCCCATGATTCTCTACAAGCAGACTGCTCCTCATTTGTATGTCCAGCTGCTCTTACCAACTGTGCGCCTTTTCAGCAGTCTATCTAGGTGGGTGGCTCTGGCCTCGGGCACAAAGGAAGCCCTCATCACTCACTCAATGTGACCCAAGGACAAACCCTGACCCCAAGGCCTAGGGCCCCAAATAATGAATGACAGGCCCGACAGAAAACATGCAGGAGGCAGAATAAAACTCCACCAGCCTCTTCCCTGTCATTCTGTTCGGTTTAGTCTCCTTGGGAATCAGTTGGGGGTCAGCATGGGACCCAGACGGGAGGAAGATCCTGAGTGTGTTTGCCATAGATAGCCGTTTGTGTTCTTTCCATCTGGGGACCTGGGAGCTGTAGGAAGATGCAGAAAGGACCCGGGATAAGAAGGA
This sequence comes from Phalanger gymnotis, assembly GCA_028646595.1. Lineage (NCBI taxonomy): Eukaryota > Metazoa > Chordata > Mammalia > Diprotodontia > Phalangeridae > Phalanger > Phalanger gymnotis. The sequence goes on from CM053623.1 coordinate 242,666,190, forward strand.
TAGGGAAATGGGGGCATAGGGGACCCCGAGGGGTGCAGGTGGGACCAGGGCTCATTTTGCAAACCAAATAGAACTTTTCCAGCCTAATGATTTTGGAAAGCTATTTACAAAGTTAGGTTAATCCACCCCAGCTGTGCAGCCCCAGGCTTGTTTGGTCAGACTGCTCGGTGTTTATACACTCACCCCACCTTCATGTGCTGATTACTCAAGGAGCAAGAAGAGGAAATGAGGGGACAAGGCAGAAGTTAAGTCTTGCCCCCAGAAACTTACCCATCACTCACTTCAGCTGGGGATGTCTCAAAGAATCTATGGGGGAGATTGGCAGAGAAACCATGAAGGGCAGAACCCAGACAGCCTCGAGGCGTGATAAACCTCCATCAGCTTCCTGTGGATTCCAGCTCCTTCTCAGAATTAGCCGCAGGGCCTCTCAGCTTCCCCCAATTTCTAAACCCATGGCCCATTACAGACTCCCAGCTAGAGTTACCGGACCTCCTGAGGTTTCCTGATATCTGAATCAGGCTTGAATGCCTGGGTTCAGAGACCGGCTACACACTCACAGGCTGTTATCTCCCTCCCTGTCTTTGACCGTGGCACTCAAGTCTTGGTGCTCAGCGTCAGCACGGAAACCTCCCACCTCTACATTCTGGACACACTTACTGGAGTGATATCTCCACCTGTATCCATCCTCCTTCAGTGCTAAGCAGGGACCTTGTGTGTCGCAGGATTGACAAGGAGGGGGAGAAGCCTTGCTATTCACAAACAGACCTCCCCGCAATCAGCCTGGCTAACTCCTTAGATTTGACTATTAGAGCTTTGTGCTATATAGATAATATAGTTTGTATGGATAATATAGTTTGTATAAACATAGTTTGATTTGCAAACGTTACACATTCTTATTTGATCCTTAGAATAACACTGTGAGAAAGGTGTCATTATTATCCCCATCTTACAGGTGAGGAAAGTGAGGCCAAAAGAGGTTAAGTGACTTGCCCAGGGTCACACAGCTAGTAAGTGCCTAAGGCAAAATTTGAACTCCGGTCTTCCGGACCCCAAGTCCAACAATCAATCCATGGTGCCACCCACGCTCCCCGAAGTTACCTACTACATCTTAATGGCTAAATCTAGTTTCCTTTTCTCAATTTCATCCTTCTCTACCTCTTTGCTGCATTGGACACTGTTGATCTCTCCCCTCATAGATATGCCTTCCTCTCTGGGTTTTAGTGACATCGATTTCTTCTAGTTCTCTACTGGACCCTTCCTCGGTCTCCTCTGACAGATCATCATCTATATTGTACCTCGTCACTGGGATGTTCCCCAAGACTCAGTCCTGAGCCCTCTCCTCATTTCCTGCTACATTCTTTCTCCTGGTGAAGTCAACTGTCATGGGCTCCATTACCAGGTGACTCCCAATGCTAGCCTCTCTCCTGAGCATCAGACTCACATCACCAACTGCCTATTAAATATTTCCAACTAGATGGTATCTCAACTTCAATATGCTCAAGATAGAACTTAATGTGTTTCCCATAAAATCTCCTTACTGCTCTTTTTTCTGACAAGGGTGCCATTGTCCTTCCAGTCACCCAGATTCACATCCTTGAAGCAAACCTCAACTCCTCCTTCCTTTTTAACTCCTCTCTCCTCCCTAGAGTAACCCTCAACTCCTCCTTCCTGCTTGGAGTAACCCTCAACTCCTCCTTCCTCCTTAGAGTAACCTTCAACTCCTCTCTCCTCCTTGAAGGAACCCTCAATTCCTCTTTCACTCTTGGAGTAACCCTCAACTCCTCCTTCCTCCTTGAAGTAACCCTCAACTCGTCTCTCCTCCTTGGAGTAACCCTCAACTCCTCCTTCCTCCTTGAAGGAACCCTCAATTCCTCTTTCACTCTTGAAGTAACCCTCAATTCCTCCTTTACCCTTAGAGTAACCCTCAACTCCTCTCTCCTCTTTGGAGTAACCCTCAACTCCTCCTTCCTGCTTGGAGTAACCCTCAACTCCTCATTCCTCCTTGGAGTAACTCTCAACTCCTCCTTCCTCCTTGAAGTAACCCTCAACTCCTCTCTCCTCTTTGGAGTAACCCTCAACTCCTCCTTCCTGCTTGGAGTAACCCTCAACTCCTCCTTCTTGCTTGGAGTAACCCTCAATTCCTCCTTCACCCTTAGAGTAAATCTCAAATCTTTTCCCCTAAGCCCTGAGGATCCACTCAGTTGCCAAATCTAATTGATTCTACCTCTACCTCTTTCACAACCATCTCCTTCTCTCAATGCACAGAGCCCCCACCCTAGTTCAGGTCCTCATTACCTCTCATCTGGTTAGAGCCATAGCCTCTGAATGGAGCTTGCCATCTTTCCTCTTTCTAATCTGTCCTCCACAAAACTGGCAAAGTGATGTTCCTAAAGTTTAGGTCTAACCATGCCCTCCTCTTCCCAATAAAGTCCAAGGTCTCTCTATTGCCTTTAGTGTGTGTGTGATATACATATATGTATATATATACATATATATATGTATGTATGTATGTTATTGCATAATCTATTTGTGAATGTGTCCTAGCTCTCCCAATAAATTTTAAGCTCTGTGAGGACAGGCATCATGTTTTCATTTTCCATCTCCCTTTGTGTGTAGCACAGAGCTTTGCATGTAACAAACTTTTAATTGGGTCAACAGAGCAAGTTTAACAATGCCTAGGCATTACACGAAGCCCTGGGAAACAAAGGAAAGGAAAACAGCCCACCCCTGCTCTCCAGGCTCTCACAACCTAATGGGGGAGGTAACATGAAAACAACTATGTACAAGCGAGACAGAGTGGAGAGCGTTGGGATAACCAACAGAGGGAAGGCTCTAGAGTGAAGGGGGATTGGGACGGGCTTCTTGCAAAAGATGGGGGAAGGGCGAAATGATGGAGCAAAGGAGTTACTTCAAGACAGATATCCTATTTCCCATGACTCTTCTTCAAATAATAACAGGCCTCTAGAAATTAAAGTTTGCCAAGCACTTCGTGCAGATGATCTCATCTGAGCTTCATGGTGACCTTGTGACATAGACATCATTAACCGCATTTTACAGATAAAGAGACTGAGGCTCAGAGAGGTTAAGTGATTTACCTAGGGACACCTCATCAGAGAAGGAATTATCAGAACAACCTAGGACTTCCAGACTCCAAATCAACTCAGTCTGAAAAGGATTTGTTGAGTAGGCAAACCACTCCAGTTATCTCTGCCAAGGAAGCCCCAAATGGGGTGTCCAAGAGCTGGACGTGACTGAAACAACAGATAAGTAGCTATAATACACAAATTACTTGGTGCTGGGGTTACAAAGACAGGGAGTAAAATAGTAGTTGTCGTTCAGTAGTTTCAGACTCTTCACGACCCCATTTGGGGTTCTCTTGGCAGAGATACTGGAGTGGTTTGTTATTTCCCTATTCGGCTCATTTTACAGATGAGGAAACTGAGGCAAACAGGGTTAAGCAACTTGCCCAGGGTCACACAGCTAGACACCAACATATGAGAAGCATTTGAAGGAACTGGAGACTTTTGGCTTGGGTGTTGTGGGGGTAAGAGAGGCAGCAATGGAGAACCTGTGACCTGGAGACCACATGCAAGTGAAGCCCTTTGAATCCAAACTTCACAGAACAAATCTCCTTAATAAAAGGATTTGTTCTGTAAAACTTGGACTCAGTCAAGGCAAAGGTTTCCCACCCCTGGGAGGATTAGATTTAGGATTTGAGCAGCTAGGTGGTGCAGTAGATAGAGCCCTGGAAGTCAGGAAGACCCTGAGTTCAAATCTGGCCTCAGACACTTACTGTGGACCTTGGGCAGGTCACTTCAGTATCCTCCACTATAAAACAAGGATGATGATCATATCAACCCCCACCCCCAGCCCCCAGATCCAATGAGATAATATTTGTAAATGTGAAAGCGCTCTATCTATAAGTGTTAGTTACCAAGGATCTGCCCATGTTTACAGTTCTCCAAGATGGAAGAAAAAGGCTTCTTTAGGAAAGCTTAGCTTGGGGCTTCAACTTCAGATTTCATCCTGAGTCTGGTTCCCAGATAACTCCATCCCTAGGCAACTCTCCAGATCTAGAGAGATCATTCCAGAGGTCCTGGCCCTCCACTGCCAGCTTTGTGTCTTAGGAGGCCAGAAATCAGGTCCCTTCCTGGGGAGGGTCCTGGCTCTGCACCACAGAGGGCTAAGCATGTGGGTCTGTCGTTGGGGGCCCCGCTTGGTATCTCAGTGTCTGGGATTCGGATTGCCCTGTCTGCTGAGCTCTTCACGAGCCTGGCAGCTGAAGGCCTCCGTTGTTCTCCAAAGCAAACTGAACATTCTGTCCAAAGTCTTAGCATTCCACACATTTTCAAAATGGGAAGGAGGTGGTGGGGGGGAAAGTGAACATTGCCCCAGTTCATTCGCCTAATTTGATAGCATTTAAATTTCTTTTTAAAAGTCATTTGAAATGGAGGAAGCCCAGGCTTCTCTGATCATACGGCCAAGAAAGACTTGGTGAGAGGTGGTCATGGAATAGAGGGGAGAGGAAGGGATTTGAGGCGCTACCATGCTTATGAACAGACTGCAGCTCCTGGGATTTTTTTCTCATCAGCTAACAAGCCACTAATTGTCCTATGACTTCTTTCTAAAATTCTCTTTTTCAGTTAACAAGAATTTATTTTCTTCCTTCCCGCCTCCTCCCTGCAAAAAAAAAAAAAACTAGAAAAAGAAGGAAAAAAAATCTCTTGTGATAAATATTCGGAACCAAACAAAACAAATTCCTACATTCTGGGCCTTACTCTTGCCCCAGCACCAGATTCCCTACCTCCTAAAAAAAAACCTTCTATATTTGGGCACCCATTTCCAATGAAGGACAGCTAAACTGAGGAAAAAGTTGTAGGATCAAAGATTGAGATTCTAGAGACAGGGTTCTCAACCTGGGATCTAAGAACATGGGTTTTTTAAAATACATATTATTTCTTGATGACCATTTTCCAATGTAATTGGTTTCCTTTGTAATTGTATGGATTTTATTTTATACATTTAAAAACGTGATTCTGAAAAGAGGTCCATAGGCTTCACCACACTGTTAAAGGGATCCAACTCTCCCCAAAAAGATTAAGAGCCTGCCACTGAGTAGTTATCAAGAAGAAAAAAAAACCCTACTCCCATTTTAGAGTTGGGGAAACTGAGACCCAGGGAAATGAAGCTACTTGTCCAAAGTTACACAGTTGGTGAGTATTAGAGACAGGTTTGGATCCCAGACTTTTAACTCCAGAGTCACTGCTCTTGCTTGGTTGTAACACTCAGCCCCCTCCACCTTACCATCTGACTATCATGTTTAGAGATCTTCTCAAACATTTTCTACTCTGGAAGGGAGCAAGGAGGGAAAAGTCCCTTTTTTTCTCCAAGCCTATCTTCACACAGTTGCCAAAAGAATACCCCGCTCTCCTTCAAGACTCAGCTCAAATCCCATCTTATCCAGGTCCTTCCCCTTCATTATCAATGCTCTCTTCCCCCTCCTATCACTATGCCTATATTCATTTATTTGTGCATCCGATCTACCCTATTAAATTGTAAGTCCCTTGAGAGCAGGTGCAGCTTCATTTTGGTCTTCCTCTTCCCAACACCTAGTATTTATTAAATGTTTACTGAATTGACATCCTCAAATGGCCAGATGAAAGTTTTGGTGGGATGCTGGTACACCATAAAGGAGGTATGGGCCACATTGACTTCCTTCTGTCTCTCTAGCCCAATCGCTCTGCTTTTTCAGCTGTGCTAACAGCAATGGGTTCCCAGACCAGATAAGATCCTAGATCTAGAGCTAGAAGGAACCAAAGAACTCATTGAGCTTGGTTTCCCTTTTGTCTCTTTATTCAGAATCCTGTGATTCTAAATTGGGCATCTAGGTGGTGTAATGGATAGAGCACTGGGCTTAGAATCAGGAAGACTCATCTTCTTGAGTTCCTTACTTAGCTGCATGACCCAATTCTTTCTGCCTCAGTTTCCTCATCTGCAAAATGAGCTAGAAAAGGAAATGGCAAACCGATAGGAGGGAGCCAAGATGGCGGCTGGGAAGCAATGACTGGCGTGAGCTCCCCAGCAAGTCCCTCCAAAAACCTATAAAAAAATGGCTCTGAACCAATTCTAGAGCTGCAGAACCCACAAAGTGGCAGAGGGAAGCAGGGCTCCAGCCCAGGACAGCCTGGATGGTCTCTGGGTAAGGTCTGTCCCACACGGAGCTCCCAGCCCCCAGCTGAGGGGAGCAGAGCTGAGCCCAGCGCGCACAGCACGAACAGACCAGGCGCGAACAGAACAGGCGTGGACCTACCAGACCAGGAGACGAACGGAGAGTGCCCCGGCATCCTGAATTACTGAGCTGTGGCATACACCAGACCTCTCAACCC
>CM053623.1:242672675-242708193 GCA_028646595.1 Phalanger gymnotis
TCCTTCTTTGGTGACAAAGAAGACCAAAACATACAGTCAGATGAAGTTAACAAAGTCATAGAGCCTACAACAAAAACCTCCAGGAAAAACATGAATTGGTCTCAGGCCATGGAAGAACTCAAAAAGGATTTAGAAAAGCAAGTTAGAGAAGTGGAGGAAAAATTGGGAAGAGAAATGAGAAGGAGGAAATGGCAAACCTCTCCAGTATCTCTCCCAAGAAAACCCCCCAAATGGGGTCATGAAGAGTAGAACATGACTGGAACAATGGAATAACAAGATTTTCCGGTTCCTCCGCTATAAAATGGGAGGATTGGTCTAGATGCTGTTTAAGGTCCCTTACTAGCCTCAGGTTCATCATCTATAAATTGAGTGGGGTTGGACTAGGTTATTTAATTCCAGTCCCTTTGTACCCCAATATTCCATAATTCTATGAGCTGATATGGAACAAGGCATTTCAATGATTCTTAAACTCATAAATAATACTCCTTCACATTCGGAGTATAAGAAGAAGCTTAATTTCCCTAACATGGGTTGGCTCCAACATTTGTTGGCAGGATTAACATCTCACACTAGAATGTGCAGTATTCAGAAAGTATTTTAGAGTCAGGTAACTGAGGAGACCCATTCTCTGAGTCAGGCTTGAACCAGCCCATTTATCCCTGCTTCACTGTTTCAGATAACTGATGAACAATTTCTTATTTTAAACTATTTTAAATGTGTAATAGATTTGGAAATGGAAGGCTCGATCCCATCATTTTACAAATGAGGAAACTGAGACCCACAGAGGTGCTTTGCCCAAGGTCATACACCTGCAGAAGGATTCGAATCCAGGTCCTCAGACTCCAGAACCAATGCTCATTTAATCCTTCATTTAAAAGTATAAGGGGCAGCCACAAGGAAACTCCTGAAGGATTCAGGGGATGTGATGCTAACACTGCCTTCTCCTCCCTCCTCATTGGAATCTCAGCAAACCATGAAGAAGAGAAGATAAAGGCAACTGGGCATGGAGATCTCTTGGGAAAGGTTCAGACATCTATTGGGCGGACCTTGATTTTGAGAGATACCTGGGAAATAGAGAGGGATAAGTGACCTCTGAGATAAGGAAGCATGATGGAGTGGAAAGTCCCCTGAGTTATGAATCAGAGGGTCTGAATTTGAGTCCTCACTCTTGCCACTTACAGCCGGTGTGACTTTGGGTGAGTCATTTGACTTCAGTGGGCCTCTGTTTTCTCATCTGTGAAATGGACAAGATGGTTTCCAAGGCTCCTTCCAGCTTTAAATCCTCTAAGGCTTACAGTTAGCTGGGGGTTATTATAATCGCTTTTGTTCAGTCACATCTGACTCTTAGTGACCTCATTTGGGGTTTTCTTGACAGATACTGGAGTGGTTTGCCGTTTCCTCCTCCAGTTCATTTTAAAGATGAAGAAACTGAGGCAGAAAGGGTGAAGTGACTTGCCTAGGGTCACCCGGCTAGTAAGTATATGAGGTCAGATTTGAATTCAGGTCTTCCTGACCCCCAGCCTGGTGCTTTTTCCACTGTAGCATCCAGTTGCCTAGGTTGCCTTAGACTAAAAGGTAGGCTTAGGTCATCTTGAAATAAGCCTATGGCGCATCACATGATGGAAAACTCTCTGGAGAATTCTAGAGGTTGAACATCATCCATATATTTCATGTAAACTGGAAGTGATCACACACCTTAATCTCTAATTCTTATGCAGTAGAAAAGATTGAGCGCTCGGATTGATGTCGGAGGACCATAGATTTTGAGCAAGAAGGGACCTAAGAAATTACTGAGGCTCCTTGTTTAGGATTTTGTGGAAGCTCAGGTCTCGGTTTGCTTAGATGGCCTTTGAGCTCATTCAGAATGGGAAGGGACCTCAGGTGGCCGTCCAGGCTAAGGCCTTCATTTTACAGATGAGGAGAAGTATGGACAAGCTCCCACAGCTGGGAAGCAGACAAGTCAGGACTGGACCTTAGATTTATATTCTTTCTGCTGCTTTCCTTCCAACCCTCAGACTCTCCAGTCCTGCTTACATAGCATGCATTTACTACCCAGACCAGGCTTGCTGCCACCATTGTCAGATTTGTCCATTGAAGGGGAAACCATATTGGCGGAAAATGGAAAGCACATTCACTCTGCATTCAGAGGACTTGAGTTCAAGTCTTACCTCTGATGCCTACAACCCTTGTGACCTTGGGCAACAGTTAAGTCATAAACAATCAATTATTACAAGCAATTATTAAATGCCTGCTGTGTACCAGCTACTGCATGAGTCTCCCAGCCTCCCTTTTCTTATGGATAAAATAAGGAGGTTAAACTAGGTTGCCTTTGAAGTCCTTTCCAGCTCCAGATGGATGATACAATGACCCTAAGTCATGTAAGCATTGGGCCTCAGTTTCCTAATCTGTAAAGTCTTGACATGGCCTCCAAGGTTCTTCCTAGCTCTAAATCTATGACTCATGTTACTTCCCTTCTCTGGGCCTCAGTTTACTTATCTGTAAAATGAGGGGGTTAAACTAGATGGCCTCTGAGAATCCTTACTCTGCCCTTTGTGACTAGGTCTATGGCAAAAGTTTCTAGAGTTTATCCTAACTAGTATTCACTCAATATCCACTCTAGTAAGTTAGTTACTCACTGTCCAGCATAGCCTCCCTCTGCACTGACCACTTTGGAATTGAGAATTCAGAGCTCAAGTCAATTTTTGACACTCCCATTAAATTTTCTTGATGGATTGGTCTGAGGATTCCTTTTATGAAATTACCATCCCCATGAAATGTCACATCTTCATGCTCCGAAACTCCCTCTAAATCACTTTGACGATCTCACCATACATACTCCATAAATCTCACAATGGCCTTTGGCCAAAGGCAATAAAATCTGACCTACTACAGCTACCATGAAGGAGGCCAACTTTTAAAGAGATGGCTATGTATGTGTCTCTGGGCACACAATCCCTTGGGACTGCAAAATCATGGCGGCCATTCTTAAACGAACTACAATGGATTGGTGCAACGGAGAACAGCCATTAGATCGATGTCCAGTCTCTTTGAGGGAATGTGGGTTTCTTTTGCTCAACTGGGAGAGTTTCTAATAGAACTGTGGAGGTGGGTTCCATCTTGCCTTTGACAAGAAGTACAGACAGGAGAGTCATAGCAAGGACTACAAATCCCAGAATCCCAGCCTTGGAAAGGAAGCTTTGTATATAAACTTCGTAAAGATTATGTATTTTCCCATCTGTGTACTCAACAAAGGTGAGCTCCATGAGGGCAAGGCCATCACTGTTTTTGTCTTTGTGTCTGCCCCTGGAGGAATATAACCAGGGCTTAATAATTGCTTTTTTGAATGAGTGAAAGAATCTGACAAACAGGAATCCCCTCCATAGCAAATCCAAGGGTAAGTCACCAATCCTTTATTTGAAGACTTCCACAGAAGAGGCAACCATTACCCCATTCCCACTGACTCTACTTTCAGACAGCGCCATTTGTTAGAAAATTTTCCCTTCTACCAAGTCAGAATCTCTACCACTCCTCTTAATGGTGGAGGCCTTGCCAAATAAATCTATACCCTATTCTATATAATAACGTTTTTAGATTCTTGAAGACATCTAATCATGCCCCTTTCAGCTCCTCCCCCCGGAAGTCCTCATATTATGTAGATATCCAGTCAATTCTTTGGAATGAATGAATAAATGGGAAAAAAGCATTTAATGAATACCTACTATGTGCCCAGCATGGTACAAAGTGCTGGGGGTACACATGTAAAAATAGGACAGTTCCTGCCCTCATGGAGCTTATACTCCAAAAGGGAGATAAGAAGGCCAGAGAGGGGTGTCAGGAAGTCACAGGAATGGTATTACTTCCTTCTGCTCCCCTACAAATGTGCATGTACACTTTTATAAATAGCAATCATAGTGATGATGATGATAATTATAACTGCAACATTTCTGTAGGGTTTAAGATTTGCAAAGTACTTCACATGCATTCTCTCCTTAGATTCTCTTAGGCTCAGGAGATAAGGACCTTTAAAACTACGGCATTGTTGTCCACATTTTATGGCTAAGGAAATCAAGCATTTATTAAATACTGTATCAGACAGGAATTATCCTTCCTTTGTACCGTCTCCCCAGCACTTAGCATAGTGCCAGGCCCCACATAAGCTTAATCAATGTGTTTTCATTCATTTATTGACTCATTCACTCATTTATATAATGGAAGAGTTTTTCATCTTTTTTGTGTGTGATAACAGCCCCTGTGTCTGTCTCTGGCTTCTTTCAAGTCCCACTTAAACATCTTCTATGAGAAGGAAGCCTTTCTGTTTTCTCTTAATACTAATGCCTTCCCTCTATTAATTATTTCCAGTTTCTCCTGTGTAGAGCTTGTTTGTATGTGAATGTTTTCATGATGTCTCTCCCCATAGACTGGGAGCTCCATTATAACACCCCTCCGCAAGTACTTAGCATAGTGCCTGGCACATGTTCAGTGTGTTTAGTTGTTTTGACTCTCTATGACCCCATTTGGAGTTTTCTTGGCAGAGATACATCAGTGGTTTGCCATTTCCTTCTCCAGCTCATTTTTCAGATCTGGAAACTAAGGCAAACAGGGTGAAGTGACTTGCCCAGGGTCACACAGCTATAGTAAATGTCTGAGGCCAGATTTGAACTCAAGAAGATGCTGCCTTCAAGCCTGGTGCTCTACCCTCTGCACAACCAGATTGCTGCCTGGCATTTAATAAACGCTTACTGACTGACGTCTCAGAATAATGTATGCACAAAACAAAGTACCTAAGGTTATAAAGGAAACCAGTTATACTGAAATGTCAGTATCAAATATATATTTTACATTCACAGATACCAAATTAAGAACCCCTGTTAGTATCTTAAAATGTGTTTCGTTGTTTATTATGTGCATCCCAGGGATACATAGGCAATTCATAAATGCTTGTTGACTGACTGATGTATTTCACCATTGGGTGGCAAATCCCTTTAAATATCCCTCAGTGCATCCTCAGCATAACTCTTAGAAATGGAGAAAAGAAAGGAAGGTACTACATCAGGAGATGAATTCTAATTTAATTTCAAAGGTTGAACAGGGAGTGGGCACCGTTTTGAAATCAACTTAGCCATTGGAACCCTGCAATGAGCCTCCACTGGACACATTACTTGCCATCGTCCCTGGGTGTCCTGGGTACTGTTAGCCTATATTGTCAGTATAGCACAGAAGGACAATGGGAGCGTTCCATTGGCAGGCAAATCATGTCCCGTGTTAAAAAACCTAACCCAGGAGGAGAAGGAGAAGAATATGCTGGCCGGCACATCACTGTCATCCAATCTGTTGTTTATTTCTGACAATTCCGCTTTCTCAAGGAAACAGGAAATGTGAGAAAAAAAATGAAAGAACTCTGGAGGGAGGAGGAGGGCAGCACGAAGTCTTGTTTTTCTAAATACGCCACAAGTATTTTTCCAAGAGTAACCAAGAATCAGATAGAGGAAGGGGAAGGGATAAAGGAGGGGCCTGTGAAGTCAGAAATCTTTGAACCAGTCCTCAGACCCATGGGCAGCTATTGTATGTGTGGCCCCCCCACCCAGCCACCCCTGCCAATCAATGACTCATAGGACCATAGACCAAAAGCTAGGGATCACCTAGGGGTCATCTAGTCCAATCCCCTCAACCAGAAAACATGGGGGTTACAAATTCTCTAATCAGTCCGTCAACAAGCAATCATTAAATGCCTAATATGTACCAGGCACTGCATGACATATTGGGGATTCAAAGGCAAAAATCCTCATTTTTACAAACCCTCATTTTACAGATGAATGAATACAAGAGTGAAAAAATGCTTTATTAATATAGCATGGTCCAGTCAGTTAGTCAATAAGCTTTATTAAGAGTTGACTATGCTCCAGATATTGGGCTAACAATATGCTGGGCACTGGGGATATCATAGAGAAAGCAAGAGAGTCCCTGCTTTTGAGGAGCTTACAGTCTAACAGGGAGAGGAGAGGATGGAAAAGCCCCCAGTTCTAAGGGACAACCATGGTAAGACCCAGGCATCTTTAGAATGCATCAGAATGAGAGAAGAGCAGTTCTTTGGGATCTTGAGGGTGCAGAGACAGGGCAGATGGTCAGTCCCAGAGGACTGTAGAACAAAATGTCAAAGGAACTGATGATAGGCTTTTCCCAATCCCCCCAGTTGTTAGCATCTTCTCTGTCTTGAATTTGCTTTCAATTTACCTTTCTAGTACCTGTTGTAGCCTAGAGGAATGAATGCAAGGATTGTTTTGGTTTTTTTGCTTCATTATTTTTAGCAAATGCTCCATAAATGTCTGTTGGACCGAATTGGATCCAACATAATTATAGCTGATAGTTACATAGGGTTGTAAGGCACACAAAGTGTTTCACATTTAGTATCTTACTTGATAAATGCCTATTGATCATGAAATAACATGATCCATGATAAGCCCAGGTGAAAGCCCATCCCTCGTCCAATCTCTCAGAACTTTTAGATATTGTTATCTGAATTCGTATTATATTTATCTATGTACACGTTTATCTTGCAGGCAAGGATCAAGTCATCTGGACCTTCCTATCTCTCTACTCTGGCACATTTGTTGTTGTCTGGCTCTGTGACCCCATTTTGGGGTTTTCTTAGCAAAGATACTAGAGGTTTGCCATTTCTTTCTCCAGCTCATTTTACAGATGAGGAACTGAGGCAAACAGGGTTAAGTGACTTGCTCAGGGTCACACAGCTAGTAAGAGTCTGAGGTGAGATTTGAACTCAGGAAGAAGAGTCTTCCTAACTCCAGGTCTGGCACTCTGTCCATTACATCACTCTGGCAGAGTGTAAACATTTGATAAACTTTTGTGGAATGAATGAATAAATGGTTCGTCTTAGGTCACAAAATCACAGAATCTCAGACATCACCTGGTCTAATCTGCTTTCTGTTGGGGTTACTACCATCCTTCCAATCAGCTAAGTCTGCAACCTTGGAGCCAATCATTGAACAAGTCTTGTGGATTCTACCCCCCTCAAACCCTCTAGTTTACAGCCTCTCCCTCCACGTCTCACCTAGACTACTATGACAGCCTTCTAACTGGTCTCCTGGCCTCCAGCCTCTCTCCACTTCGATCCATTCTCCACACAGTGGCCAAAGTAGTTTTCAGAAAGTGCAACGAATCATGTCCCTCTCCAGGTCAAGAAGCATCAGTGGCTACCTATTGTTGCTAAGACATAACACTTCTATGTCATTTAAAGCCTTTGACCATCAGGCCCCAGCCTACCTTTCCAGGTTTACTGCATCATTCTTCTTAATACATTTTATGCCCTGAGTTTGCCTCCTTGCAGTGCCCTGTACCCCAAATTCTACCTCTCGCCTCCATACCTTTTCATACTACGTAAGTACATTTGTTGTCAAAGGAAAGAGGAGACACATACAAGAGATATTATGAAGGTAGGGCTTAGCAACTGATTAAATATGGGGGCTGAGACGTAGGGAAGAGTTGAGGCCAACACCAAAGTTGGGAGCCTGGGTTGGGTGCTTTCTGAATATCTGACATCATTAGAGCCTTACCTAGCTTACTGATCTTGAGGCAATGGGAAGGGGTTATCCCATTCCCTAGGGAATCCAAGGGGTAGTTGTACCCTACACTGTGAAATGATGGTGGCAAGAAGGGGCGATGGGTGGGAGCACATTTTCCCCCAGATGTCAGCACCCTGAGACAAAGATCACTGGCCCACTGCTGCTTATAGCTCTGAACATCAGGGTGGTCTTCCTTATTAAATAATTTTTTTTCCTGCCCCATCCTAACAGGAAGGATCACATCACTGAACTCAAAGGCAAGAGGGTATATGTTTAGAGATTGGAGTTAGTAAAAGACTAGCTCTCAGCCTCCAGGATCCCCCAGGGAACTAAATAAAGCCATTGTGGGGAAGAGAAAGAGAAACTAGCCAACAAAATGTTTTTTCTCTTGCCTGACCTGTCTGTGAGCTGGGAGTAGCTGGCATCTTCCATACCACTGTTTATGGAGTAACTCCTGAGAACAAGAGCACTTGGAATGGAGTCAGAAGGAAGGAGGAGTAATCTGGATGAGATAGAAGAGCTGGGAAGAGTGGGCTGGCTTCCCCAGCATGGGAAGCTGTGTGATTAACTTACCAGGTGTGGACATAACACTGCACCCTCTCTCCTGACTCCACCCATTTTAAGATAATTGCCACCAGGTTGCATGGATTCACAGGGATGGCTTCCTGGATGAAAGGGCATTTTAACAGGGCTTTAAAGACTGAGGAAGGATTGAACAAGTAGAGAGACAAGGAGAAAGCATTTCGGATGTAGAGAACAGTGAAAGCAAAAACCTGGAGGAGGGATAGAACTGGTCGTGTACAGGAGATGATCTGTAGAAGCAGCTGGACTGGCTAGCCTCTCAACTCTCTTCTGGTCCTAAACCCATGCTCCTATGGGCTTGGATGAGGTCCTTAACTTCCTGAGACCCCTATTTTGTCATCTGTAAAATGTGGTTTGGACTGGATGGCCTCTGAGTTCCTTCGAGATCCCATGAGCTACCCCATTTCTAAATCAAAATTCCAGACCTGCGATCAAAAAGAATTCTCCCCTATTGTTATTACCTCATTATGGCAATCAACTGACTGACATTGGGACTAGCCTTCAAAATAACCAAATACACAAGTTCTTGCCTCCCCCATTAGATCATGGGCTAGCTGGTAGCAGGCACCGTGTCTTAAGCTTCTTTTCCCTCTCCCCATTTCTTCCCCAGTGGCCTACCATGCATAGCATGGGGCTGGGTACAAAGTAAGAGTCCGTGATAGGTTTCTTGGACTAAACTATAATATTACTTCACTGTTACAACAAGCAGAATATTTATTGAGCTCAGTTAATGAAGAGAAGCCAGATGTGGACTAAATCCCAGTGGGAATGTGATATAATTAAAAGAGCATGGGATTCTAACAGAAAGAGGCCAGGCCCTTTCCCACCTCCATGACTCTCATCCTACCAAGCAAAATGCTTAGAATGCCCCCTCTCCCATTGACCAACCTTCATATGATTGCTAAAATCCTTGCCAACCTCCAAAGTCTAATTCATATACAATCTCCTATAGCCCTTTCCTTGATGTAAATAAAAAGGAAAAAAAGAATCATGCTTAACAATTAGAAGTGAAACGGGTTACTTTTTGTGGTAATGAGCCCCCTATTACTGGATGTGTGTATAAATTTAAGCATATATTTATGTATACAGACATACACAAAGCATTCAAATGCAGATATATTCATTTATCCTGGCCATCATGCTATAATTATTAAACTCTGGCCATAAGTCAAGCAATAAGTCCTTACCCTTTGGGCCTCTTGTTTTTTGGGGTGTTAGACCATGAGAGTTACAGAAGTAGAGTGAAGACAAGCTCTTTACCCTTCAAGTGTGCGCAATTCAGATTCAAAGATGAAACACATAAAACATGCAAATAGTTTGGATGTGACAGAAACTTGAGCAGATCCGTGATCAGAATGGGTATGCCCACCATGAATGCAGATGACAACTCCTCCATAATATTTTTCAACTTGTATGAGTGCCATGGCTATGAGAACCAGTAGAGCCGGCCACAGATGACGCTTCTGGCATTGCCCTTACCTACCAAGGGTGGTAGCGTATGGATTGGAGAGAGGGTGGCATCTTCTGCTGGTGAATTACAAGGTTGACCACCATCTTGTTGCCTTTGGATGACTTTGGGATCTCGCAGAGTGAGATTCAGACTCAGGTAAATCTTTGGGGCTTGGGTAGGGTGTGGTTCCATTGTCTGAGTTCCCTGGAAAGTCTCCCTGAGATGTTCCTGTCTCATTGGGTTCTTGGCATTCTGAATTCTGGGACAGCAGCCAGGGGAGCTGTGTGTGTATGTGTGTGTTTAGTCTACAGTTTCCTTCCCCTGCATTTGCTGTTCTGTGATGGCCTTCCTACTTATCCCAGTGGGAGGAGGCCAGTTTTCAAATACAGGTGAGTTTGTGAAAAGGTTCAGTCTCAGATGCATTTCTGATACAGTAATGATTCGGAGATTTGTCCATCATCACTCAACAACAGTCCTGCCCGTGACATCCTATGTGAGTCCATCATTCCACACAATGTTCCAGATGCTTTCTGCTTAGGAATTTAAAAATCTCAGGGGTAGCAAAATTTTATTCAGGTAGAACAGCTGCTCCTTCTAATTTTCACTCTAAAACTGCTCCACCTCCTTTCCTAGACATAAATGTCTAAATGTTTATACGTCTCCACTTTTTAAATGCATCCTGTCATCATCATATCGTAACATATCCCACATCTTTCCATTCTTCTTGTGGTTGTTTGGTCGTTTCAGCCATATCCCATTCTTTCTGACCCCATTTGAGGATTTTTTGGCAAAGATACTGGAGTGGTACGCCATCTCCTTCTCCAGCTCATTTTACAGATGAGAAAACTGAGGCAGGTGGGGGTGAAGTATTTGCCCAGGATCACACAGCTAGTAAGTATCTGAGGCCTGATTTGAACTTAGGAAAAGTCTTCCTGATTCTAAGCCTAGAGCTCTATCCACCTTACTACCTGGCTGCTCCATCATTCTACTACTTCAAGGTTATTTAGAACCTTCATTCTCTTTATATTGTATTGTTCCATATTTCACAGCCATACAGAATCACTGACAGACTACTGGGGTTGAAGACATAGTCTTTGGTAGCAATGCGAGGTTTGGAATCATTGCAAGTAGCATACCAAAAATAAAGAAAAAGCACATGGTTATACACAGCCCTGAGGCGGGAGAATTACTTGAGTTTGGGATTTCTGAGTTGAAGTAGGGCTAAAGTCCATATTAAGTTGGGCACCAATGTGGTGAGCCCCCAGAGTGGGAGACCAACAAGCAGTCTAAGGAGGGCCAAACTGGGTCAGGTCAGAAAAACAGAGCAGGTGAAAGCTTCTAGGGTGATCAGCTTTGGGACTAAGCTTCCTAAAAAAAAAAAAAAAAAAGGAGCAAGAAAACAGAAACACCACATGATTTCCTAAATGTGAATTAGCCCATCCTGCTTCCAATACTCAATCTGGGGCCCAACCTACAGTGCCAATCTAAAATACATAATCATATTTATCAGCTAGTCCAACGAGGTATCCATACATAAAGATATCCATGAAGAAGTAAATAGAACACCGGGCATGGAGTCAGGAAGACCCGAGTTCAAATAGGACCTCAGACACTTACTAGCTCTGTGACCCTGGGCAAGCCATTCAGTTTCCTCATCTGTAAAATGAACTGGAGATGGAAATGGCAAACCTCTCCAGTATCTTTGCCAAGAAAACCCCAAAGAGGGTCACAGAGGGTTAGACACAATGAATAACAAAGTCTGGTCAACATTCATTTTTCATCCACTTTGTTTTCTTATTGTAAATGCGTAAGCCAGCTGATGAGCTCGAGGCATGAAGGGTCCTCACGTAAACTCCCGTGAACATTTAGCGGCCTTGATGACACAGTGCTACTATGTGATAGAGACATCATTTTGTGCCCGCAGTAGCGTCCACATAGAAAAAGAGAGCAAGCAAACATAGCAGTTGTTTAACAATTAACTAGAGAATGCTCTTTGGTGGGTCAATGTCACATCCCTAAAGAAAGTGTTAAAGATGTACCAGCAGAATCAACAGAAGCTTCGTTACACAAAAGTGGTATTTCTAGTGCATGGTAGCATTCCTTAGTGCATGGTAGGATTTTTGAAAAATGAGTTTAATTAGCAGGAAATGCCATGAAAATGGTTAGAACACAGCATATTAGCACGGGAGGAGATTTAGTGGGTCTACTGCAGCACAGTAATCCAATGAAACACCAGAGGAGAGCAATCACGATGGGGAAGGCCTCAATTTCCAGACAATGTTATGTTGGAAGGACTGGGGCTATTAAGCCTGGAAAGGAGAAGTCTTGAGGAATGATTGCTGTCTTTAAGGCTGTCCCTTTGAAGAGGGATTAGGTTTGATCTGCTTGGCCTCAGAGGGAAGAACCAAAACCATTGGGTAAAAGCATCAAAGATGCTGGGTCAGCAAAGCCTTCTCAAAAAGTAATGGATTCCCCCGTTAGAAATCTTCAAGGCAAAGACTGGGCCACCAAGTCCAAGTGTGCTAAATTAGGGATTCTTGTGCAGGGGCATTTTGGACTTCATGCTCCCTGAGGTCCCTCCCCATTCTTGGATTCTTTATATAAATTGTGGGAAAATGTCCATTGAATAAATAAAAAGATGTCTCGCAGTCATAAAAATTGAACATAGAATTAGGAGGGCAAGTTGCTCAGGGGATAGATCGCTGGGCTTGGAGTCGGGAAGAAATGGGTCCTAAGGTCGCTTTAGACAGTTACTAGCTATATGACCCCAGTCTGAGCCTCAGTTTCTTCATTTGTAAAGGGAATGTAGCCACGGCAACTACAGGGCTGTCATGTGAACTAAATGAAATAACGGGCAAAGTACTTTGCAAAGCCTTAGAGCACTGCATAAATGCCAGGTTTTATGGGTATTATGATTTTGATCTGGATCTGGGATTTCCTTAGTATAAGAACAAATCAGGACACAAATTAGAACACAGCATATTAGCACCAGGGCACCAAGATATCAAGGGACTTAGTGGGGATCACAGAGCCAATACGGTTTAGAGACAAGACTAGAACCCAAGTCCTCCTGAAGATGTCACATTGGGTAGGGTTTGGGGTACAGTGCAGAGAGTGCTGGGCCCAGAGTCAGGAAGATCTGCGTTCAAATCTGACCTCAGAAACTGAAAAAGTCTCAACCTCCGTTTTCTCAGAAATAAAATGGTTATAATAACAGCACGCCCCTTTCAGGGTAGTTATAAGGATAAAAGGAAGTAATTGTTAATGTGCTTAGCACATAGTATATAAGTACTTATTCCCTTCCCTTATAAGTCTCATAGATCTAAATCGAGAGCCAATGAGCTTTAAAAAAATTGATTATTGATTTTTATGAATCAATTTTTATAAACTGATTTTTACATAAATCAACCAGTTGTTGACTTCAGTATAATTGGCTTTCTTTGTAATCCCATGTCTTTCACTCTATGCATTTCAAAACATGATTTAGAACAAGTTTCCCAACATGGCTGAAAGGGGTCCACGTCACAAGAAAGGTTAGGAACCCCTGATTTAGAGCCAGAAGGGGCCTCAGAAGCTATCTAGTCCAAGCCCCTCATTTTACAGATGAGTATAGTGAGGCCCAGACAGGTCCCGTGAGTGACTTGTCCAAGGTCACGCAGGCAGTAAACATTAGAGGAGGTCGGAGCCCATGCTGTTTCCTGTGTCTCATCCTCCTTCCCGTCCCCAGCAGTGCCTTCCACGGTACCTCCCACACAGCTGGGACACTGTCAATATTAGCTTTTATTTCATTTGATCTGTCGCCCACGAATTTATCTAATCCCTTCATGAGCTCATTTATATTCTCAGTCGGCACCAGTGAGGGCTCTCCCCAGGCGCTCCCCACCACAGACAGTCAGATTTCCTCTTGTCCTAAAGCCACCTCTCCCAAACTTCAAGGGGAGCCCGGTTTCATGCATGTTCCTCCCATCTGGGTCAGAAACATAAATAAGCCATGGTCCTACCTGGTGAGTGAGTGACGAAAACGGACAAGGCTCTCACCAGGCACATTTATTTACTTGGGAGGAACTTTGGAGTTTAGTGACACCCTTCAGTATACAGATGTGTCGACCAAGGACCAGAGAGGTTAAACACCTCTCCCAAGGTCACACAGCAAGGTAGCAAGGGATGAAGACTAGGAGCATCCTGACTCCCAGATCCGGTCTTTCCTCATTGCATTCTGCAGGAAGACTTTTAAAAAGAATACAAGCTTGGGGGTACTTGGATGAGCAACAAGGCAAAGTAGCCCTGAGCTGAGCCGGCTCTGAATCTCAGATAGGTCAGAAGAGATTTTCATCTTCAGAGGTGAAGGACAGGACGGCACAGACATAGACTGCTGCCCATCGAAAGAGGGCTCGGTGTGTGAGCAGTAAAGATGTTTAGGACACAGAGGAAATGATATATAGGAGGCTGGCTGTGGATGCAGGAAGAAATACGTGACTTCAGTTCTTGCTTCTCAATATGTGTGTGTGCATACACGTGTATACACACAACACACACGTGGGCATGTGCATATGTAGACATATACATCACTGGATATACGTTATATTGTAGCATCTGTATATTATATGTTGTATGTTATATGCATATATATGGTTATATGTTATGTGGTATTTATTTATATATTACTTCTATTCCATAATACATCCTATATTATACATTGATATAGATCTGCATTACAATACTATATGTAATATATAATTATTATATGTATATACATACACACATTATAAGTATACACATATATACATTTATTTAGACATACATCTGTGTGTATGTGTGTGTACGTGTGCGCATGTGTGCATGTATGATTTAGACATAGCCAATGCGGTAATTTCTTTTGATTAACTATGTATATTTGTTAGAAGGGCTCTGTTTTTCTTTTAGAAGGGAGAAAGAAAATACATTTGCTTGTTAATTGAAAGATAAATTAAAATGAAAAAAAAATTCCTGCCTCTGATACATGCTGGCTAGATGGGTAGAGCCAGGAAGACCTTAGCTGAAATCATGCCTCTGACATATACTGATTGTGTGACACTAGCAAATCACTTACCTCGGTTTGACTCACTTTCCTCAATTGTAAAATGAGCTGGAGAGGGAAATGGCAAACCATTCCAGTATCTTTACCAAGAAAACCCCAAAAGGGGTCACCAAGAGTTGGACAGGTCTAAACAACAACTTTATCCTTTCCTTTTGTTCCCATTCAGTTTCTGCTAAAAGCTCCTAGTTTTAGAACATCATGGTGTCTGGGGTCAGAAATCCTGGGTTCGAATCCTAATCCTGCTCATTACTGTGTGGTGCTTGGATGAGCATTCCCTCCTCACCTGTAAAATGGGGTGGGGGAGCTGCCCCAGCCTTAACCCATCTCTAAGGTTCCTCCCAGCTCTAGACTCTTAGACCCCCTCACTCTGTGAGATGCTCCCCTGGCCTCTGTGACCAAGAAGCTTGTTGGAAAAGACCGAGCACTGACTGGGGGGCTGGGGATGCCTGAGTTCCCTCCACTGTCTCACTTAACCTTTCTCTAACCTGCTCTTCTCAAACAAAGATAAATACACCTGTTCCTCCCGCCTCGCTCAGACACCATATGGTCGAGTCTGAGAACGTCTGCTCCAAGTCCCTGGAAAGAAAGGCTGGCACATAAGACAGGGATTGATGTTTCGTTAGAATTTGGAAAGAGTGTGTTGGCTGGCTTTTCCTTCAACAGTGTCCCTAATGACTGGGGGTGAATTGATGATCTTTACAGATAGAGAGGGTGTCTGTTGTGGTGTAGCTGATTTAAAGGGGCAGCACAGAGTAATGGGGAGGCAGTTTGGGGGCACCACAGTGCATAGAGCTCTGGGCCTGGAGTCAGGAAGGCCTGAGTTCAAATCCCTCCTCAAATGCTCACTAGCAGTGTGACCCTGAGCAAGTCATTTAACCTCTGTTTGCCTTAATCCACTGGAGAAGGAAATGGCAAACCTCTCCAGTGTCTTTGCCATGAAAACCCCATGTACAGTATTGGCATGCTATGGTCCTTGTGAGGACGAAGAGTCAGACATGACTAAACAACAACATGGGGTAACAGACCCAATGATGATGATGGTGCTGGTGGTGGTGGTGGTGCTGGTGGTAGTGGTGATAGTGATGACAATAAGTGGCATTTACATAACCTTTGGAGGTTACTAAGTACTTGAAACTTTTCATTTCATCTATACCACAACCCCTAGGGTAGGTGTTACTATTATCCCCTTTTTACAGATAGGAAGCAAGACAGAGAGGGTTGAGTGACTTGCCTGGCCAGGATGGCACAGCTTAGAAGTGTCTGAGACAGGATTCAAACTCAAGTCAGCCCAACTCCAAGTCCGAAATACTCGCCACTGCACCACCAAGCTGCCTAGGGACCACTGGACCTAGGCAAAGTTGTATCACGATTATAGTTCTGGAATGGGAGGAAGGGGAGGGTGGGAAGGAAGAGAAGGAAGGAAAAGAAAGAAGAAGGGAAGGAAAGGAAGGAGGAGGAGGAGGAGAAGGGAGAAGGAGGGGAAGGGAGGGAGAGGGAGGGGAGGGGGAAGGAAGGGAAGGGAGGGGAAAGGAAGGGAAAGGGGAGAAATGGGGAAAAGGGGGGGAAAGGGGGAAAGGGAGGAAAAGGGTGGGGAAAGGGAGGGGAGGGGAGGAGAGGGGTCGAATATGTAGACAGTGACAGGCTACATTTGGACTCTGGTCTAATGACTCCTGTGGATAGAACTTGGGTCCTGGAGTCAGGAAGACCCGAGTTCAAATCCTGTCTCAGATACGTGCTAGCTGTGTGACTCTGGGTAAGTCGCTTCACCCCATTTGCCTCACTTTCCTCATCTGTAAAATGAGCTGGAGAAGGAAATTGGAAATCACTCCTGGATCTTTGCCAAGAACTATCCAAATGGGGTCACGAAGAGTCGGACACAACTGAACAACAACAAAAAGGAGAGATGACCAAGACAAAGATAAGTATGCCGCAAAGCAGTATGGCCCAAGAGCACAAAGACAGGAATAAAGCAGGGGCTGGTTATTGGTTCTGATGAGAGGGAGGGGGAGGGGAGATGGGGAGCAGGAAGAAGGCCATGGAGGAGAGATGCCATTTGATCTGAGCTTGGAAGAGCAGTTTGATTGGAGGCAAGTAGAAAAGAAGGGAAGAAAGTTTATGGAATTTCTCTACCAAGCATCTCCTTTAGGGTACCAATAATGACCAATAAGTGATAGTAATAATGATAGCCCACATTAGCATAATGCTTTAAGGTTTATAGAGAGGGCTTTTCCTGACCTTAGCCTGAAAGGGCCAGGGTCTCTAATTGTACCCTGGGCATCTGCAGTCATCCTGATGAATATCAGGCTGCTGGACCCAGGTGGCTCTGGAAGAGAGAGTGAGGCTGGTGACCTTGCACAGCCCTCCCTCACTCAAATCGAGGTCAACTGCAAGTCATGTCCTCATCTCCCTGATGTTGTGGTCCTCTTCGAGAACAAAGGACAAACACAACAACAACAACAGGGGGCTTTTCCTACAACTCTGTGAGTGAATTAACACAAATGTCATTAAGCTTCATTCAGGCAATGATGAGCATAACACCTCCCATTTGGCATTGCTTTAGGGTTTGTACAGGGCTTTTCTTACAACTCAGTGAGGTACACAGTATAATCATCTTGTTATTATCCTATTATAATATTACTATCATATATTTTAATATAATTATTATTATATTAATGTTGTCTATATTATTATTTATTTAATTGGGGTATCATTAACCCCACTTTACAGAAAAGAAACTGAGGCTGGTGAGATGCATAGTGGCTTTCCCCAGGTCACACAGATAGAATATATCTAAGGCAGGATTCCAGTCAAGGTCTCCTAATCGGCGGACAGGTGCTGTGGCCTTAGCTGGTACCCTTCTCCTCAAGGGAACCTTGCTCCCAGGAAAGCTTCCACTATCAGTCATTTACCCATTAGTGTAAATTTATGGCACTGTGCTCTCTCTCCCAAAGGTTTTCACTACTATTCTGAACCTAATGTGTCGTTGTATAATAAAAGACTGACTTTGGCTACTGAAGGACAGGATGACTTCTAAGATCAGATAGATGTCTAGAAAAAATTCACTCAAACTGGGGGGTGACACACATTGGGGGGGGGCTTCCCTTTCATCCTACTGCACAGGCAGCCCCCTATCCTTTACAGTCAGCTTTGCAGGTTGGTCTCCCCCTCCCAAGCCCCCAGCTAAATCCCAAACCTAGAAAATCCAATAGAAGTGGGACGATCATTGACATTGCTTTAATCTCTACAATTCCTCCTCCAGGAAAAATCTCATGGGCCAGCCAGGTGACCACAGACCCTTGCATCTGTCCAGCTCTGTTCATGTGATTTTATAAGCATTTTCATTATCCATTCATCAACATTATTATATTATATTGATTACCATATATCAATCATTATATCATATATTCATATTATATACAATAAGATATTATAGTGTATATTTCTATTACATAGGGTGAATTATATATTTATATTATATACAATAAGATGTATTTGCATTCTATATAATAAATTATATTTTATTACATATAGTAAGATATTACATTGTATATTTACATCCTATATAATAAATTATTATATTTGTATTATATATAAGACATATATTTACATTATATATAATAAATTACTATATATTGATATTATCTATTACTATATCGATAGTATATATTACTTGTAATATGTTCTTATATTTATGTTATATAATATATTGCTATATATTCTATTATTCATTATTGTGTTGGTAAGCAAAATAGCCTTTGTTTTCTTTGAGTAACTCAGTGTATTTCATTAAGCCTTACTAGGTGCTAAGCCCCAGGCCCAAAGCCCTATTAGGTGTGGAACCTATGTGGGTATGGATTGGTGACTGGGGTGGAGCCCAAGGTGGGGCTGGCTAAGGGGAGGTGTTAACTCCAGAGCCATGCCCTATTAGGTGTTAACCTAACCTATGTGGATGTGAACCTCCTATGGTCCTAAGGGGAGGGGCCAACTCAAGAACCAATAAGCTCTGGTCATTCAGACGATGCTTGATGACATCAAAAACCCTATGAGAGGAGAGAAGACAGCTTGAAGATTGATTTTCTGTTGGAGCCAGAGACAGCTACAGCCAAAGCTGAAGATAAAGCCGAAGCCGAAGCAGGAGCTGCGGAAGCAGAGCTGACCCATGTGTGGACCAAGGAGTGCCAAGCAAGGACTTGAGGCCAGTGGGTAATCTTCTTACCGGAGAGGGGAAGCATGAATATGATTTGGTTTAATACCATCATGTTTTTCTGTGGCCTCCTGGTTACTCTTGTGAGGCAGACTTATTGGGCCTGGAAGCTTTTGATCAAAATATCGAAATGGGGAGGCTGGTTCATGGGTCTGTTACTTTGGAGCCTGAATAAATGCTTTAATTCTTCTGCCTTCTACTTAGAGAATTCCTTATATCCTGCAGTTCTGAACCATTCAGACATATATATGATTCTCTTTGAAATCATAAATTCTGCCTTCATAATACAATTATATAAATATCCATTTATTATTCAACCTTCATAGGAATTCTATAAAGCAGTTAGGCTATTTCTCATAATCCCCACTTTATAGATGGGGAATTTAGGCCTATGGGGGCCTAAAGGCCTGGAGACCTTAGGACTCATCTATTCCAAATGCCTCATTTTGCCCATAAGGAGAAACTAAGGCACAAAAGAGGGCTGGTAACTTGCCTAAGGTCATACAGCTAGTCAGTCCCAAAGCCAGGGATCAAAGGTGGATTTCCTGCCTTTCAGGCCCAACCCAATACACTGTGGCTGATTGGAAACACTTGAGTTCCAATCCAAACCTTCTCACCAAGTCACTTGACCCCTTAGGGACTCATGTAAAATGGCCATTTAACAGGTCTGCGCTGCCTGCTTAACCAGGTAGTGAGCCTCAAGTGAGATCATGTGGGTAAAACACTGCGAAGCTCAAAGCATCCTATAACTGCCAGCTGTCATTTATTCTCTTTCTATGAATAGCCTTGTTCCCGAGCACATGGCTACAGGTTACTTAGAGTGCCCCATCTGTCTCTTTTTCTCTTTTCAGCTATATTTTAAGAGAACTAGGAGTACACAGGTAAACTCAAGTTTAAACTCTAAGCCAGCTAGATGGCCCAGTGAACAGAGCACTGGGCTTGGAGTTTTAATGACCCGAGTTCAAATCCAGCCTCACACACTTACTAGCTATGTGATCGTGGGCAAGTCACTTTGTCTGTCTCAGTTTCCTCATCTGTAAAATGGAAATGGTGATAGCCTCTACCCCAAAGGGAGGCGTAAGGATCAATTGAGGTAATATTTGTAGAATACTTTTCTAACCTTAAAGTGCTGCATAAATAGTAGATATGATTAATGCCAAATTGTATTCCCCTAAATTCAGAGGCAATGTGTTACGGTGGAAAATGTGCACGTTCTGGAGTCAGAGGACCCGGGTTCAAATCCCACCTCAGCTGCTTACACCCTGTGTGACTTTCATCTCTCTTGACCCTCAAGAAAACGGGAAGTGACCCATTAGATGCGTCGGCCCAAGGAAAGAGGCGACTGGATCCAGAGATCCATAGAGAGCAAGAGCAGGAAGGGACCTGAGAAATCAGCACGAGAAACGGACAAGGGAACACGTGGGAAGACGATGGTTCGAATCTTGGCAGGACTTCTAGCTGTGTGACCTCGGCGAATCACTTTCCCTGGGAAAAGCGTCATATTTGGAGTCACTGGCTGTTGTTGTTCAGTTGTGTCCAACTCTCCGTGACCCCATTCAGGGCTCTCTTGGCAAAGATACTGGAGTGGTTTCCCATTTCCTTCTCCGGCTCATTTTACAGATGAGGAAACTGAGGCAAACAGGGTTAAGAGGCTTACCCAGAGTCACGCAGTTAGCACATATCTGAGGCAGGACTTGAACTCAGGTCTTCCTGACTCCAGGACCCAAGCTCTATTCACAGGAGTCATTAGACCAGAGTTCAAATGTAGCCTGTCACTGTTTACATGTTTGACCCTGGGCAAGTCCCTTTCTGCTCTTGGGCTCAGTCTTCTCGTCTGTGAAGAGGAGGTTGCCTAGTTCCCCAACGAGAAAGGTCTAGCACCCATCCTGCTGAGTACTGGACTGGGATTCAGTTCAAATCTTTCCTCAGACGCTTACTTACTGCAAGACCTTGGGTTGGTCACTTAACTTCTGTTTGCCTCAGTTTCACAATCTATAAAATGGAGGCAATGGTTTCACTTACCTCCCAGGGTTATTGTGTGGATCAAATGAGATATGAAAATATTTTTCTAACCTAAAAGTGTCTTATAAATGTTATTTATTGCTATCACCACCACCATTATCACTGTTATTATTATTAGGCATATAAGGTCTTTTCCAGCTCTACATCCACAGTCTCTTTTTGAGACTCAGTTTCCTCATCTTTAATAAAGGGATTCAGTGGGATGATCTCCAAGGCAGTTTTTTAAGTCTGTGAACTAACACCATCCCTCGCTTTTATAGCTGAGAAACCAGGAGTCTACAGATCAGATGACGTGATTTACCCATAGTCACACATCTGGCTGATGAGAAAAGAGAGATGCCAGGTCGCAGAAATGATTGGTGTATGGAAATATGTTTTATGTGATTGCAAATTTTTACCATCTCAGGAAAGGGGGAGGTGAGAGAGGGAGGGAGAAAAGTTAGAACTTAAACAGAAATTAAGTGAATGCTTAAAATTGTCTTTATGTGTAATTGGGAAAAAAATGAAATATTATTTAAAATTTTTTAAAAAGAAACAATCAGTGGACAGACTGAAGGGGGCTCCATTGTTTCCATCCACAGGGACACCAAACCCAAGAACCCCAGAGGAAAACAAACGCTGGGCCCTAAAGGAAATCCTTGTTAGGGTTTTTCCCTTTTAACGCACCTGAGGAATTTACCCTGGCAGGATATTCCAAGCAAATGGGATAAGAAAAGGCAAGATGTTTCTTTGAACAAAAATACCATGGGGCTTAACCCCAGTTGGGATAACCATTACTTATTAACAGTAAGATTATGCTCTAAGCTGTCTCAGGGACACCAGGTTTAAAAAATAAAATAAAATCCTTCCCATCTCCTATTCTGCCTACCCCAGGAACACCCCTTGGAGGGAGTACTTGTCCTAAGAGGTAAGATTTATAGTGTATGTGGGAGAGGATGGGGAGGAGGCAGGGAAGGGAGCAGGGAAGGAGGAGGCGAGGAGAGCTTTGAAATCACCGGCTAAGGTTGGTTACCGTGTTCAAAGAAGGCATGTATAGACATCATCCCAGTTCCCGGAATTTGGTTATCATAATTAGAGCTGATAAAGTTTACAAAACATCTTGCCTACTATATTTCATTTGATCCCACAAGACCCCTGGGGGAGTAGGTACAATGGGTGCTAGCCCATTTTACAGGTTAGGAAACTGAGGCTCCCAGAGTTTGACTGACTTGTCGACCACAGATGGGGAAGGGGGGACGGGAACCCGGGTCCATTCTGCCTCTTAAAAAAAAAACAACTTTGGATTTTATTTGTTATAAACTCAGCCATTTCCAGAAAAGACAAAGACACACACACAAGCCCACAAAGAATGTTTTAAAACCATTGATTACGTCAAACTGCAAGCTCCTGTTATTCCAAGAATATGTACAGACTTTAATAAGATAAGAACTAAATAAATCCTCCTGTTTATTTATCTGTGCCCTTCTGAATTGTTCCTCTGTATATTTATTCCACCTTTGTTGCTATCATCATCATTATTATTAGTTAGAGGCACCATGGCATAGTGGATATGTAGCTGACCTCAGAGTCAGGAAGACCCATGTTCATGGCCTGCCTCTGACACGTGCTGGCTGTGACTCAGAGCTCTGGGCACTTCTCAAAGACTATATAGAGTTGGCTGTGTGGTGCAGCAGAGAGAGCAGCAGGTCAGGAAGACCTGAGTTCAAATGTGGCTTCAGACACTTACTAGCTGTGTGACCCTGGGCAAGTCACTTCACCCTGTTTGCCTCAGTTTCCTTATCTGTAAAATGAGCTGGAGAAGGAAATGGCAAAGCACTCCAGTATCTCTGCCAAGAAAACTCCAAATGGGGTTGAGAAGAGTCAGACACAACTGACCGAAATGACTGAAGAGCAGACAGGAGGGGGGGGGCGATGAAGTGGATAGATCCCTGGAAGATCAGAGTTCAAACCCAGCCTCAGATGCTTACTAGCCATGAGCAAGTCACTTAACAGATTTCTGCCTCAGTCTCTCCATCTGTAAAAGGGAATTATAATAACCTGCCTCACAGGGTTGTTAGATAAAGATGAAAAATGAAATAATCTGCGTAAAACACTGTAAGATTTCTAGCTAACGCTGAAAATGGAAGAAGCAAATTTCCTCACCCAGGTCTTCCCTATAGCCGTGAAATCACAGGTCTAGGCCCTATTCCTACCATTATGCATCCTTCTAATTTTTGTTTGCTGGAATTCAGATAGAAACAGTCCTAAGACAGATGCTCTCATTCTTCCACGCTGAAGGGTTAGGACTGAGGTTAGGCTGTGTAACAGGGCAGCAAAGCATTTGCTTTTGGTAATTGAATCAACCTGCTGGGATGCCGATTCATTTTCTGTAGATTCACCAAAAACACCTGCAGGACCAATGTCACTGACATGTCCCCAGACCACCAGACGCAGACCTGCCTTAGAAACAGGAAGACTCGGGTTCAAATTCTGCCATTGGGAGACAAACTCCTATTTCTGTACTTTATGGTGGTAGCTAGAAAGGACTTAGCGCTTTACAAATATTATCTCATTTTTTATCCTCACAATAACCCTAGAAGGCAAGTGCTATCATTCTCATTTTACAGATGCGAAACAGACAGGAGGAGGTTAAGTGACCTGCCCAGGGCCGCATAGCTAGTAAGTATCTGGGGCTGGATTTGAACTCAGATCTTCTTGACTCCACATGGAGAGCTCTGTGTGTGACATGAGGAAGTTGAGTGCCCCCCAGGAATTCTTTAAGACTAAAGCTTAGAAACAGGGGGAGGGGGATAGGAGGTAGAGTGCATATCCCTACACCAACAAAATGACAAAAACACTGTAGTCAGTACATAGGTTGTTAATCTGATTGTCTTCTCTCTGCATCATTTCATGTATCTTCTCATAATCCTTTGAGTACCCCATTCCTGTCGGAGACCTCAGTTTGTTGACTTTCCTCCATTGTTGGACACAGAGGCTCTTCCCAGCTTTCCATCATTTCGAATAACATGGATAGTGTTGTGTAGAAAATAACAGCGAGATGAGACCTGGGTTCGAGGTAAATTTAAGTGTGGATTTATTGGCCAAGTGCACGACTACCTGGAGTACACACCCAAAGTACGCTCAAATCAGGCAGTCCCGAACTGAGGGGCTTACGGGCTTATAAAGGCAAAAACCACAATGATACAATGAGGGAGGGTCGCTAGCAGAAGCAAAGATCAGCCATTGGTTGGGTTCATCAGCTCAGAGCTAATTTGGGAATATGGCGGGATTCAGGGGTGTGACACAGGGTGGTCAGCTTCCTAGAATGGGTGGCCCTCTTAGGTCATGATCAGTTTCCTATAACCGGGTGGAGGGTTCAGGGTGAAATTTCTCAGAAAGTAACCCTACTTGATCAGCTATGGTCTGAGTGGAGGGACCTTGGTCAGCAGAATAGCTGCACCATAACCCAGGGTGGGGCTATTTGGTAACCTAGGTGTTTCTCCTTAAAATAAACTTATACCTTACCCTAGCAACTGATCCTTGCACATAATGCTGATGTAGAGAGAACATACAGAATGCTGAATTATGAGGAAGAGGGGGGGGTCAGAGGACCAGCCTTAGGCAATACCCAGAATTATGCCTCAAGCAGTTTCAAGCCATTTCAGGGTGTAGGGCAGAGACAAAGACAAGAATATAAAGGGAATTAATGGTGGGCTTCAATTTAGGTGTAACAATAGGAATATTCTGACGCAATTGCTGGGCCTTTGTATATCTCCCCCATTCAATAACATCCTTAGGCCAGAGGCCTGGTAGTGAAACCACTGCCCCAAAGGGCAGGGAGGATTTTTGGTAGCTCTTACCTCATCATGACGTATTTCCAATGTTCTTTCATGAAATCAAAGAGGCCCCAAATTTTAGAATGGGGTAGACCTCAGAGGTCATATCATCCAACCATACCCGGAAAAAAAATGAAATTCCCATTACAACAGTGGCGTCAAACTCTAATAGAAAGAAAGGCCGATAAGTTATCAATAAGGATCACCGAGGGCCCTCTATTGACTTGGATAACCACATACCCATGTTTTTATGTTTTTATTTGTTTTGTTGTTTCCTATATATACATATATACATATACATATATACACATATATATACATATATCTACATATACACATATACACATATATACATATATATATATATATGGGGGAGGAAAGGTAAGGCAATCTGAATCAAGTGACTTGCCCAAGGTCACACAGCTAGTGTCAAGTGTCTGAGGCCGCATTTGAACTCAGGTCCTCCTGACTCCAAGGCCAGTGCTCTATTCATTGCACCACCTAGCTGCCCCACCCCCATTTATATTTTCATGGATGGGGCTGCACTCAAAAGTGTTTTGGGCCAAAATCAGGCCAGTGGGCTGGGAGTTTGACTCCTCTGCTCTACAACATATCTGATCCTTGGTCATTCAGCCTCCACTTAAAGATTTGCAATGAAAAGGAATCCCTCCCTACCCAAGGCAGCCCCCTGCTTTGAGATGTTGTTGTTCAGTTGTGTCCGACTCCCCATGACCCCATTTGGGGTTTTCTTGGCAGAGATACTGAAGTGGTTTGCCTTTTCCTTTTCCGGCTTATTTTACAAATGAGGAAACTGAGGCAAACAGGGTTAAGTGACTTGTCCAGGGTCACACAGCTAGGAAGGGTCTGAGGCCAAATTTGAACTCAAGTCCTCCTGACTCCAAGCCCAACTCTCTGTGCACTATGGTGCCACCTAGCTCTCCCTTTACGCACTTTGGACCCCATCAGATTATAAAGTCCTTGAGAGCAGAGATAGTCTTCCTTTGTTGTTTGGTGTAATCCCAGCCCGTTGCACAGTTCCCAGCACTTAATGAATGTTTGTTGACTGACTAATGAAACTTGATCCAACCTGACACTTCCTAGCTGTGTGACTCTGAGCAAATAAGCCACTTAACCTCTGCCTACCCATTTCCTCAACTGTAGAATATGGATTCTAACTGCAGAATAACAGCCCTCACCTCCCAGGGTGATTATGAGGATCACATTAGATAGTATTTGTAAAGCACTTGGTACAGTCCCTGGCATACAGCAGGTGTTATATAAATGCTCTCTCTCTCCCTCAACTAATAGGGGGACAGCATAGAGACCTATGGAGAGTGTAGACAAGCGGAATACAAGGGAGTTTGGGGGAGAGGCTCTAGAAAGGTGGTGTTTGAGCTGAGCCTTGAAGGAAGCCAGGGTTTGATTCCAAGAGGTAGAGGTGAGGAAGGAAGGCATTCCAGGTAAGGAGACAGCCAGAGCAAAGGCAAGAGACACAAGAGATAAGAGACGAGATCCGACGACGAGCAGATGTGTGAGATGAGCAAGCGTGGGCCAAGAATGGCGCAAACGCCCCAATGCTGGGCAGATGAGAGGCTGTGGAGCTGGAACTTCATCCATTGAGGGGTTTTTTAGGAAGGCTCTAATATGATCCCAGGGGTGCCTTAGGGAGATTAATCTGGTTTGTGATGAATTAGGGAAGGGATAAAGCCTAGGTGAGATTCATTAAGGAGCCTCTAAGGATGTCTGAGATCAAGGGATGGTGGTGAAATGAACAGGGCAAGCTGAAGGCAGAGTGTGTTATAATGGAAGACACACATAACCAAACGCATATGGCAGGCCAGAGAGAGAACCAAGGCAAAGGTGACTCTGGAGGCAGCACCAAGCCGGGCTGCCAGAGGAAAATTAGAAAGGCAAGCTAGCCTGGAAAGAGGTGTGGGAGAGGATGGATTCAGTCTCAGACAAGTTAAGGTGAAGTTTAGAACAAGGCCCTGAAGGACCCACTTTTGTTGGGGAATGGGGAAGGGGAGATGGGATAAGAAGGGAGATTTTCCGGGATTGAGATTAAGGACACCGAGAAGCTTCCCACCAAAGATCAGTGATGATGGCACACTGGGGCCTTAGGAATAAGGTCAGCTAATGTCCTGAATCTTACATTCATAGGCTCTCAGAACTGGGAGGAGCGTTAGAACAGGGAATTTCAGGGCTGGGAGGGGCCTTAGAACAGGGGATGGCAGAGCTGGGAGGGGCCTTAGAACAGGGGATGGCAGAACTGCGAGGGATCTTAGAGAACATAGGGGGAAACCTTCATTCTACAGATAAGAGATCTGAGGCCCAAAAAGTTTAAGTGACTTACTGAAAGTCACACACACAGCAGATTAATTAACACCAGCTCCAGGAAGAGAACACAGGTTTCCTCATTCCCACGGGATTGCTTTCTGACTCAGCCCCACCCACTGCTCCCAGGGCCTTCCCCCAGCAATTCTTTCAGGTCTCAGTTTTGCAGCGATGTCAGGGTCGAGCTAACAGAATTGTACAACTTGCAAGGGATGTGTTCATGTGGGCCTGTGACTACTCTCCCCACCATGCTCCCTTATGGCGGCTCCAGTTCGTCATTCGGTGCCTACCCTATGGGGGCTTTCCAGTCTTGGCCTAAATTCCAAGCACTGTCTCTCCCCTTAGCCAGCTTGGCCCCCATGAAGTCTCAGTCACCACAGCCCATGAGAAATCCCATAAAGAAGAGGACATCTGGCTGTGGGCTTTGCTCTCCTGGTCCTTCCTGGGCTGGTTCTGCCTGTGGGGAGCCATGCTAGAGCCCCCACCCCACCCCAGGAGCTACCAGAGGCTTGGGAAGAAGCTCACAGATCCCCTGGCAAAGCTGTTGCTGTGTGAGGTTGCCTTCCCTCCCCTCCTTTCCCTTCTGTCGTTCCTGGGTCCATTGGAACCTGATAAACATGTGGTCAGAAGACCCCGGGAGCTAAGCCCACAATCATGGCTATAGGCGCCCTGATTTATTACAGGGAAGAGCTAAGGAATGGAACCACACAGTAGATAAGCAGGGTCATTAGACAATTCCCTCCGCAGACCCTATTAGGAACCTCCTGGTTCTCATCACCTTCCCACTCCCACCCACCTCCCACAGGCAGTTCCTGGCTCCCAAAGCCAGACATAGCATGTGACCTTAACGGCAAGGGTGGGGACACACTGGTCAGCAACTTCTGGCCTGCAGAAGGGATGGGGGAGGGGCTGTGACAGCTGGAGTCCAAAGGGACCTGCTCCAGGCTCTGGGAATGTAAGAGCTTAGGCTCTTGGTCCAGTGAAAAGAGTTACACACACACACGCACACACGCACATGCACACACACACAAGACTGGGACTGGATCTGTAATTTCATTCCCAGATAAGGAAAATCCCTCTCCCAGCACAGGCCTACACCTTAGCAATTTATGGTCCTAGAGCACTGAGAGTTAAGTGACTCACCCAGGGTCACACAGTCAGCATTGTCCATGCCATGGGATTTAAACTGAGACTTCCTGGTATGGAGCCCTACCTTCTGTCCTTTACACTAGGTTGGCATAATGCCAATGACAGTGGTCCAGACCTGTAATGTTATGGCCGAAGGGAATTCTCATTGTAGAAAGTCCCTCCGCCAATGCAGATGACCAACTCAGCCATCACTTAGAGTCTTAGAGAATTTCTGAGGCCTTGAGTAAATCCTTCGTCCAGCATCACACAGCCAGCAGGTCAGAGGTGACACTCGAAGCCAGGTCCTCCTGGCCTTGAGGCCAGCTCTCCAGCCCCAACTGTCCCCTCTTATACTAAATAATAAGCAATAAACACATAAGCTGGAAGCAAAGCAACTTGGGAGGTCTGAAGTTGGGCTGGGGGAATGAGGAATCAAGGCTGACCTGAGGGAATGGGGAAGGCTTTCTGGAGCAGGGGGCCTACAAAGGAGCTGGGCTTTAAAGGGAGGTAGCACCCCAGCAGTCCTTTCATGTTGGTGCCTTTCCTCGGTATCAACTTCCTTTCGCCTCCATCTGTAGAAACCCTCCCCTTTAAAGTCATGTTCGCCTGTGACCTCCTTCCTGAAGCTTTTGATTCCCTGCAGCTGACTGAGATCTCACCCCACAGAGCTCTTGGTGGTTCACTCTTTCTCGAGAAGCAGGGCTCAGTGAGGAGAGACCACACTGGGTTTGGAATCGGGAAGATCTGAGTTCAAAGCCCAACTCAGATACTTTCTACATATAGAACGTGACCCTGGGAAAGTCCCCTCACATATCTGGGCTTCATGTCCTTATCTGTAAAATGAGAGGGCTGCACTAGACAGAAGGTCTCTATGACCCTTTGACACAGGACCCAACAATCCTGTAACCTCTGAGGTACCTCGGAGCTCCAAATCTAGGACTATGTGACCACCACCTACCCTTCTCCCCTCTGTGACTGCTAAACGCCTGGCCCCATGGCAGAGGAACTCTGAGACTTAGAAATGGCCCCTGTCCCCTCCAAGCTCCCTCCCCTCCCGCTCTCCCTCCATCCATCCCAGGAAGGCTGTTTCCAAGGGTGAAACCCCAGCTGTGTGAACGCCTGCCAAGAGGTGGCTGGATGGCCGGGGAGTGCCCCAGGCCCAGAGCCCAGAACTGCCCATTCACTGAAAGAAGTCCTTTTCTCCCCTCCCTAGTTGGATCATGGGAAGGAGACAAGGGCCAGATCCAGAGAGCAAGAAAATAGGTCCTATTTAGGAGAGAGAAGGCTATGGATGTCTGTGTATATGTATGCACGTAAATAGATGTATTTGTATATATACACACATGTGTACAATTTATATGTGCACATGAATGTATGCACATATGTGTGCAAATGTGTGCACATACCTACAACGCCATACATCCTATGTGTACATATAGTATACATATATGTGTATATGATATACACATGTGATACACATATGGTATGTGCCTAATATACATGCATATGCATGTGTCCACAACATAATATACACATACCTATAATATATATATATATATATATCATTTCAACTGCCTCTAAATCTCCTCTTCCCACTCTAACTATACTTATGATTATTTTCTAAATCCATCTCAGCAGGGCCAAAGCCAGCTCACATCCATTTGTTTTGCTCTGGGAGGGAACAGCATTGGCCTAATGAGGTGGTCAGAGTGATTTTCCTCAAGCAGACCAGAGAACTTTATTTGTATTTATTTTAAATATAGCCCCTTTCCTCCCCCTCCTCACCCCCCAACAAAAACAAAAACACAAACAAAGCTACTATTCATCGTATGAAGAAGGAAAAAAAATCCTTTTTTTTTTTCAACGAAGGACTGTTTTGTCATCTTCCCCCAGGGCCTGGGAAGAAAAATAGACCATTCTTCAAGGGAGAGCTTGAAAAATACGGCTGCTTTAAGGCCAGAGAGAGAAGAGGCTTCATTCTCTCCTTCGGATGGGGAAGGAGCAAATATTACGCTTCAAGTGGAGGAAAGAGAAGAGCACCTTTTCAGAAGTTGGTTCCGCCAAAAAAAAGTGCCCTGGGCCAGTGGGCCCAGGCTCAGGTGCAAGCTAAAATCTGCCCAGTGCTGGGGCTCACTCTGACCCCTGGGCCCTCTTCCTGGACCACTGTCCTCATGACCAGGGTCCTGGGGCTGTAGCTTCTGGGCAGACCATCCTCCCCAAGGGCCAGACCTTTCTTCCTTGCCCGACTTACCCCAAGTACAGACATGATTGACCTCAATGAAGCACCTGCAGGATGGAGAGCCCTGTGACAGCATCTGGGGGAGATGCAAAGGTTGGGTAAAATCTTTTTCCTGCCCTCAAGGAGATCACACTCTGGCAGTGGATAAGACACCTCAACTCATTGGGAGAAAAGCCAATATGACTTCCTCTAGGTCTCCCCTGTAATCCACCTCTTACAAGAAGCTAGTGCTTTCCCTTTGGTGATTTCAATGCATCCTATACACATATGTGTGTAGATGTGTGTATACAGAACACCCTGCATCCTCTGTGAGTGTATAGAACATAA
Organism: Phalanger gymnotis; assembly: GCA_028646595.1. NCBI lineage: Eukaryota > Metazoa > Chordata > Mammalia > Diprotodontia > Phalangeridae > Phalanger > Phalanger gymnotis. The sequence goes on from CM053623.1 coordinate 242,703,431, forward strand.
ATACACACATACGTGGGTGTAGATGTGTGTATACAGGATACACTGTATACTCTGTGTGTGTATAGAATATAAATACACACATACATGTGTATAGATGTGTGCATACAGGACACCCTGCATCCTCTGTGTGTGTATAGAATATAAATACACACATATGTATGTATACAGGATACACTGTATCCTCTGTGTGTGTATAGAACATAAATATAAACATACATGTGTATAGATCTGTGTATACAGGACGCACTGTATCTTCTGTGTGTATAGAACGTAAATACACACATATGTATATATGTGTATATATACGAATACATATAATTCCAATAACCACTAGATCTATCTCCCTTTTCCCATTCTTACTACATAATTATGATTATTTTTAAAATCTATTTTCTTAGCTCACCCTCATTTGTTTTATTTCATGAGGGATATGTATGTATGTTTATATGTGTGTATGTATATATGTATGTATATATACATATACATGTCTTTTGTACATGTTTGCATGTTTTCTTTCCCATTAGACTATGAGGTCTTTAAGGGCAAGGACTGTTTTTTGCTTTTTTTCTATATCCCCAGCACTTAGCACAGTGCCTGGCACACAGTAAGTGCTTAATAAATGCTTCACATACTGGCCCTATGTAGCAATGGAGGGGCTGTGTTAAGGTCTTCATTAATTCAATTAGAATGGAAAGTCTTTGAAGCCATCACCAATGCCTAGTACAATGTTTGGCACATAGAAGGTACTTGACAACTCTTTCATTCATTCATTTGTTCATTCATTAATTCATTTATCCGACACCCATCCTTTGGGAGTCTATCAAGTCCTTAATATGTGTGATGCCATCTTTGGAAGAGGCAGAGGTAGTTAGAGAAACAACACGGGTACCCTCAATGACCTTACAACAACGTTGGGGAAGGGGACAAAGAAAGCATGTACACAGATTAAGAAAACACCTCAGTTCTTCTGGGCTTTGGGGTCCTATTGGGTTTGGGTCCTCCCTCCTACAGACAGATTGAAAACTCTCTACTATTTAGAAAGTGACTGGCAGGAGTTTCTATGGCTGTGGCCAAGTCCTCCTCCTGGCTGCCAACCTGCTGATCATTCTCTCCAGGCTGATCCTTGAATGATAGACAGACTCATCACCAAACCTGTCATCAAAGCCTATCCAGCTTGGCCATCTGGGTCTGAGCTTACACACCTGATAAATAGCCTTGGAAAGCCCAAGGTCACCTCCATACCACAGGGAGGCATAATGGGCCATCCCATGGAACATGGGCAGAGCTTCCCTTTCTTCTTCTGGCCAGAAGATCTGGCACTTTGAGATATTGGAGCAACCCCCTTATTGGCCACTGATCAGATGAGCCGATGACCCAATGGACCTTGGGTCACTTCCACTTCATAATGAGACATCTTTGGAGAGCTGTAGTGGTGAGAAGAATAGTTAGTGCACAGAGGAGGATACAGATTTATAGAAACCCCTGCATAAATACATATAGAAATAAGGATTAGACCTGGAATTTTATTAGCATAGGGCACTCCCAGGTGAAGAAATTCACTGTACTGATGCAGGTTGGCACCTTGTTTACAACTTAAAGAGAGATGCCCAGAGCACTGATGAGGGAGGTGACTTTCCCAGGGTTACACAGTCAGCATGTGTGAAAAATGTGACTTCAGCCCTGGTCTCCCTGGCTTCTAGAACAGCTCTCTATACCCTAGGTTGTACATGCATCCATGAATTATGGGTTATGATATAAGAGAAGAAAAGATCGATGAAGAATGCTGATTGTTCAGAAGTGTTTACATGAATAAATACACAGTGAGTATACATACGTGTATATATACACACATTACAAAATCATTTGAGAGAGTGGGGTATCAACAATGCAGGAAGGGATGATAAAGGAATGCCTTCCAGGGGCATTTGAGCTGAGCCTGGAAGAAGGGTGGGATCCAAGAGGGCACAGTTGAGGGGGAAGGACATTGCGGGCATAGAGGATAGCCTAGGCAAAGATAGGGAAATGGAATGGAAGCCAATATGGCGGAAGCATAGAGTGTGGGAGAGGGAATCGTGCATTAGTGCAATCAAACATTAGTCTTTCCATAGTACAGATGAAGAAAATAAGTCTTGGATAGATTGCAAAGTAGGTGGCCAATCTATCTGAGTCCCAATTCAACACTCTATCCGGACTCCTTTCCCGCACCTCCTGCAGGAAGGCAATTCTGGGAAACGAGCCAGGCTAGTACCTCCCCCAAATTAATTTTTTTTTAATTGAATGCATTAATAGCCACAATTGCTACTTAACCCTATGACCTCCTTCATCTCACAGGAGCTCTGAGTAATGCCTAGTGGTTTCTGAATTTGCCACAGCCTCGCTGTCGGCTTTTATGTCTGAGTACCTTTCACTCAAACACAAAAAGCTCTGCTTTACTGTAAGATGTGTGTGTGTGTGTGTGTGTGTGTGTGTGTGTGTGTGTGTGTGTGTGTTATCCCAATATTTCTCCAATGAGTCAAGCATCCAAGGAGTCAAGCACATTCCCTGCCTCGTTCCGTCCCACACGCTCTTCTTCCCTCACCACCTCTGTGGGAAACTCAGAAAACAGCTTATAAACCTTTCAAGACAATCCACAGCTTTTCTAACACTCACCCAAACCAACGTAAGCCTGACGATTAACCAGCTACTCACTCATTTCTTCAAGAATCTGTGTTTTCATGGGTGTGGGGCTGCCTTCCACCCGCACAGATTGTGACCCCTTCAGGCCTCAAAAACAAAAATAAGTAAGTCACTCTTTATGTGGGACTCCGGGGCAAGAGGGATAGAACTTGTCAGCATGTGTGATGTGTCTTTCCACACTTACAGTCACAGATTTATACAATCTCAAAGGAGGGAGGGACCTCAGAAGCCACCTAAGTGAACCCAGACTGGAAAAGAAACTCCATTATAACACAAACCAACAAGTGGTCATCGGGACCCTGCTTGACAATCTCTAGCAGACCTCACTCCCTTCCCAAGCAGCCAGATGGACTTTTGGACAGCTCTAATTAAGGAGTTGGTCCTGACATCAAGCCTTAATTGCCCTCTTTTCCATTTAGCATAGGATGATAGATTAGAGCCTGACCTTAGAGGTCATCTAGTTCAAGGTCAACTCAACAAGTATTTATTAAGCACTCACTACGAATGCTGGGAATATAAAGTCAAACAAAAAGAAAGACCATCCCTGCCCTCACGGGAGGGCATACACTCTAACAGGGAAAGATAACACAATTTACAGATGAGGAACTGTGGCTCAGCGACTTGCCCAGGGTTCCAGAGTTAGTAAGTGTCAGAGGCAGGATTTGAACCCAGGTCTTCAGGACTCCAAGTCTAGCATTTTATCCACTATGTCATGCTGCCAAGTCAACTCTCACCCACTGCTCCTAATTCAGGGACCTAAAAGAACAAGGCTAGTCTCTTCCACGTGAGAGATATTTGAAGATGTATCAGATACTTGAAGATGGTTCCTGTCCTCCCTCACCACTACTCACTGCCCACCACCACCCATGTCTTCTCTTTTCCAGGCTAAAGGTTTTCCATTCCTTCAATCGATGCCATCTGCATGAACTCAAAGCCATTGGCCATTCTAGTATATTTTCCAGACCATCAATAATATCCTATCTAAGGTATGGTTCCCAGGATTAATGCAGTCCAGACATGGTTTGACCAGGGCAAGATACAATCCGAATATGCCTACTGCCCTCCCCACTGATTATGGCTAGCCTGTCCTCAAAAGCAGCGATTACTCCCTATCAGCCACATCACCTCCCAGTCCGCAGCAACCATTTTCAGATAATCTGCTGTCTAGTCATTCCCCTCTCCCATCTTGTTCTGATGAAGATGATTTTTGGAACCTAAGTATAAATTTACATTTATCTCTGTTAAATTTCATCTGACTCAATTTGGCCCAACAATCAAACCTGTCAAGATCTTTTTGAATCCTCACTATCATCCAATGTATTAACAACTCTTCCCAGTTTTGCGTCATTTGCAAATTTGATGAGCACGTGCCATTCATTCTTATATCCAAGTCATCGATTTTAAAAAAAACCAAACATTAAATAGAACAGGACCAAGCACTGCACTGGAGACCTATTTCAAAGGGGATATCCAACCTTTAATAATTATTCTTTTGATTCATTCATTCAACCAGTCCATGTGCTATCACCTGAACCATACCTCCCCATCCTTTTCAGACAAATGGGAGGAGAGGCTTTATCAAATCATAGAAAACTATATCTCCCTTAAACTAGTCCTCAAATAAACACAGTTCTTAAAAAAACTCAAGCCTGTCCAGGCTGCCCCCCACCAGACCTGGGACTATTTGCATGTTTAGAACAGCATCTGGGCACTCAAACTCAAAGCCACAACATGACTTTGAATTTAAAAATTGTATCCCTTGTACTTCACTGGTCTTGGGGTACTCAAGTATTCGTGTAATACCAAATACAGGGGAAAAATAAATACTTGTTTTAGTACTGAAATTGGAGTCATGGCACCTGAGTTCAAATCCTCTTCTTTTTCCCAATTTCGCACCTGATTTTAAAAGAGCTGGCTATGGAATCAAGGGAATTGAATTCAAATCCCATCTCTGCCACTTACTAGCTGCTGTTATGTTGGACAAATCAGTCTGATGCTCTGGGCCTCGGTTTCTTCATCTGTAAAATGTGGAAGCTGAAATGGATAGACTGCACCATCCCTTCCAGCTCTAAGACTATTTAAGTACA
>CM053623.1:242708293-242785287 GCA_028646595.1 Phalanger gymnotis
GGAGGAGGAGGAGGAGGAGGAGGAGGAGGAGGAGGAGGAGGAGGAGGAGGAGAAGAAGAAGAAGAAGAAGAAGAAGAAGAAGAAGAAGAAGAAGAAGAAGAAGAAGAAGAAGAAGAAGAAGAAGAAGAAGAAACCAAGATCAGGGAAGATATGTGACCTCCCCAAGATCCCAAAGGTAGTAAGTGCAGTAAGTAAGCCAGGTCCTTTCTCTGATAACAGATGACCTTTCCACTTAACCACATTGCCTCCATACTGACAGAGACAGTAGAGATGGTAAGACCTGCTAAGCTGATGCAATAGGCCAGGTGGGTGGCAGTGAGGGCCTCCCTGACACAGTGGATGTCGGAATGAAGAAGAGAAGATAGAGGAGAGAGAGATTACGGAAATGGCATCAACAAGATTTGGCAAGTGCCTGGAGATCAGGGAGAGGGGGGAGGGAAAGATAAAGGCAGGGCACCAAATGTGGGAGACTCGGCAAAGGATGATACCCCTTGCAGACATGATGAAGTCAGAGGTAGGAGGAGCATGTTCTGCGGAAAAGATAAGAAAGAAATTTGGTGCCAGGGAAACAGATAGAAAGAGAACATGGATTGAGAGCTGGAAGGTGAGTCAGCCAGTGTGCATTTATTAAGCTCCTACTATATACACTGTGCAAACACTGGGACTACAAAGAAAGGCAAAAGACATTCCTTGCCTTCAAGAGGTTTACAGTCTAAGGGGGAAACAACATACAAACGATCATGTTTATCTTGTTTGATTTAAAAAGGATAAAGGAATCTGTAATTGTTGTTCAGCCATGTCCAACTCTTCTGACCCCATTTGGGGTTTTCTTGGCAAAGATCCTGCAGTGGTTTGCCATTTCCTTCTCCAGCTTGCTTTACAGACAATGAAAGTGGGGCAAACAAGGTAAAGTGCCTTGTCCAGGGTCACAAAACTAATAAGTGTCTGAGGCCAGATTTGGACTCAGGAAGATGAATTTTCCTGACTCCAGGCCTGGCTTTCCATCAACTAGGCCACCTAGCTGCCCTCATGTATTCTCATTTCTCGGTGACAAAATGGAGACCCAGTGGATCTGGAGCTCAAGAAAGAGGTTAGGGCTTGAGAAACAGATCAGCGTCATAATTCAGGCATGAGATAATAAGAGCTTTGGCTGGGAGATGGCAGTGGGGATGGCTAGAAAGGAAGACACGGATGAAACAGAGATTGGCAAGTCCTTGGGAAGAAGTCACATTTGGCTCCAAGATTATAAATTAAGTAGTTTTAGAAAGTACATCCTAGATTGAAAAACTGGGAGGCATCCCAAACGCCATCTAGTCTATGCTCCTCGTCGTACAAATTAGAAAACAGAGGCCCAGAGAAATAGATTCACTAGGTGTGGTTCTATTTTTTTTAAAGCTTTTGTTCCATAAAATAGCAATACTTGGGTTGTTAGTCCTGGACAATGCCAGGCACATAGGGAGGCATGATAAGCTGGCAAGAATGAATGAATAGGGGCAGCTAGGAGGCACAATGCATAAAGCACCGTCCCTGAAGTCAGGAGGATCTGAGTTCAAACTTGGCCTCACATACTTGACACTTACTAGCTGTGTGACCTTTGGTAAGTCACTCAACTCCAACTGCCTCGCCAAAAAAAAAATTAATGAATGGCTCTGGACAGCTTTGCTGTCTTCAAACTTACTGAAGGGATGGTTCTTTCCCATCAGTCCAAGAGCTTTATTTAAGGCCCAACACAGCCCAATGGGCAAAGTGGCTTTTGGATTTTGCCTGAATATCACTTACATGCCTCCTTTTCCCTTCTGCTTCTCATCATCAGCCCCCTAGACCAGGCCCACCTCTCTTCCCCATATGAACCTTCGGCTCTCCTTTTCTGCCTGGTTTCCCTGACTCCACCATCCACCTCGGCATTGCATTTGCCACACTCCGACCACACTGCCCCCCACTGCTTAATCCTCCACAAGCGCCACTCAGGAATCCTCGGGAGCTCCTTATTTCTACCACATCCAGTCTAAACCTGCTTTGGTTCTCAAGTTCTCATCTTACCTACCTAACCTAATATTCAATTGTTCATCTGCCTGACTCCTCACAGTCCCCAGACAGTTTTTCCCAACTCTCCACTGTTACTCACTCTGTGCCCCTCCCCTGGAATGCCCTCCCTCTTCCATCCCCCTGGTCTGTGGTGCTCAATATTCTAAAGTCTACATCGGGTTCTCCCACCTCCTCTCACAGCCAATCTGAGCTCTCCCTTCCAGGTCCTCCATAAACTCCTCTCGCCCATAGACAGATGGACAGACAGCCAGACTGTAAGCTCCTTGAGAACAAATCTCACACCTCTTATTAACCCTCTCATGAATCCAATTCAACAATCTTTTCTTCAGCCTCTAGTACATTCCAGGCACCACACTAGACACTTGGGATGTCTAGAAAGAAAAAAATTGAAATAACTTCACAGATTTTAATGTGAGCGGGACTTCACACACCACCAAATTCAACTCCATCCTTTTATGAGGTCTACTAAGATGACGCTCCTGTCTAGTCACACAACTAGTGAGCATCATGGGTAGAATTAGAACCCAGGTCCTGAACCTCCAGAACCAACCTTCCTTCCACTCAAGCCCACTGTCCCAATATTAGACCCCAGTGGGCTATTCAGGGCCCTCAAGGAGAAGAAAAATATGGACCAGGAAGGGACTTGTCCAAGGTCACACAGTTGAGACAGAGCCAGGGCTCACCAGAGCAACTTCTAATTTCCACATCTTGCTTGCTGTAAACCCGCACTAAAAGCCAGGCCCTGACAAGCCTACCCATTGAGTCTCCCCGGACTTCGGCTTCTTGGATGGAAGAGGTCAACCTGTACCTGAAATAACAAATTTGGCTTAAGCAGCCATCTGTTTTGCTTGGGTTTGCTTTTATTTTTTTAAAAATGATCTGGAATTCCAGCTCCAAGGCCCCAAGGCATCCTTGGTGGGAAGTTAAATTGGGGATCCAGCTGTCCTAGTAAAGAAAGCAGCCCACCAGTCGATGGGGAGGGAGACCTAGTCAGGTCAAAGGTTCCCTGAGCCCCCACTGTGCCTGACACTGGGGGCAAGGGGGCTGGTTGAGTAGTGACAGCCGGAGACAGACGCAGCGACCACGAAGGGACTGGCGGTGAGTGATCTCCCTTGTCTGTGTCTTTCACACTGGGGTTTTTCATTTCATGGGTGATTGATGCCCCTCAAAGCCCCAGTGCATTTTTCTCTTCATTGCCTGAGAGGTCATGTTCTCAGACCCCACCCCAAGGAGGAGAGCATGCCTCAGATCAGCTCTGGCAAGAGGAGTGTGAGATTAATTTGCCTTACAAGGACCCGGTGACCCCGGCCTCCATCCAGTCAGGCCCAGGGAGATTGGGGGTTGGCAGGAAAAGGGATCAACCAAGGCAGGCAGGAAGAATCCTAACTCAGAGCAGCCTCTAGGCCCCAATCCTTCCCTCCAGGCCCCGTACCCCAAGACCAGCAAGGAGACTGGAGCCAAGGAGACCTGTACCCTGGCCAAGCTAAGGCAGGCGGGGAGCCAGGGACGGGTGAATCTTCTTGCCTCCCCTGCTGAGACCCCCCACAGGGCTGAGGAAGGGGGCCTTGGCAGCCTGGCTGGCCCAGATTCTCCTCCTAATGTGAAGAGTCTTGGGCAAACAAAGGCCCACAGCCATGGGAGGACACCCCCCCCCAGACAAACAGCGCCCAGTGCCTGGCAAAGCCACACATGTCAGTCAAGGGAGCCTCTCCATCCCTTGGGCCTTTGTGAGCTGATGAATGGGGGCAGCTCCCAAGAGAGGCATGAGAAAATCTTTCCACCTTTCCCTTTTTGTGTGCTTTTTTTTCTCACTTTCCCTTTCTTCATCCTCTGGCCTCTGGCCTCCCTCCCGCTTTTTGCTCAATCATCAGTGTGGTACAATGAAAAGAAGACTGGCATGGGAGTCAGATGAACTGGGTTCAAATCCTGCCTATGTTACTCACCATCTGTGGGATATCTCTTCACCAATCTGGGCCTCGGTTTCTTCATCTGTATAACAGGGGGCTTGGACTGGAGGGCTTTGGGGATCTCTTCTAGTTCTAGATCTAAGATCACATAAGCCCATAAGAGAAGGCCGGGACAGAGCTTATGGGAAGCCTTGCTTGGGAGCTGAAGAAAGTACGAAGACCCAACAAAGAAGACCAAAAGAATAGTCAGAAAGGTAGAAAATCTGTGATTCTATCAGAAGGTCTAGGATTCCTCTGCAGGCTTCAGTTTCCTCATCTGCAAAACAGATAAGGTATTAGATATTCCATATATAGGCTATTACATAAATTATAGATTATTAAAGTGTTAGTACTAGATTAAGCAGTTATTATGTGCCAGGCACTGTGCTAAGGCCTGGAGACCCAAATACAAGCAAACAAGACAATCTCTAACCTCAAAGAACTTACATTCTAACAGGAGAACACAATAATATTTGCAGTAATAGCTAGCATTTATGTAGGGCTTGCCATGTGCCAAACACTGTGCTAAGATCTTTACAGATATTATCTCACTTTGATGCCACCCCGGGAGGTAGGTGCCCCATTGTAATGTTAAGAAAAATAGACTAAGAATAAGGTTAAACCCTAGGTCAGTTAGGTAGGAAGAGTCTGAGGCTGGACTTGAACTCAGGTCTTCCTGGCTTCGAACCCAGCATTCTATTTATTCACTGTGGTGCCCCCTAGCTGCCTCACTAAGGAGGTGAAATCCAGAGAGTGAATCAAGCTGGGAGTGAAGAGAGCCCCTCAAGAAATGGCCATCTGAACTAAGAACTCACCAATCAGGAAAGGAAGCCTCAGGCAGAGCTATGTCCAGGGTGGGAAGGCTGCCTCCACGTCCCTTCCAGTTCCAAATCTACTTTCAATGATCCTATATGTTTTAGAGTCCTATGGGAGATCTTATATACAATAATGCTTTACATTTATTTATAGTCGACAACTTTCAAAAGCTTTGTCCCATCTGGTCTCCATAGCTCTGTAATCCACAAAGCACCCTATGATACTGAAGGCACCGTCAGACTCAGCCCTACACCTTCCTGCTGCCAGTAGCATTTTCATCGATCCCCTTCACAGTGGTCAACAAACACCAACAATCCTCCCAAACACACGCATACTTTCATCCACCCTCCCCACCTTCCTTCATCCCCCTAAAACTGAAAGAATGCAAAGGTCTGAGCCACAGCATAGATCACCCATCAGAACCGAAGAGAATGGACCCAGAAAGGAGGCAGAATTCAGTCATTTGCCTGGATGTTGGAGGAGGAGGAGGAAGAAAAGAAGGAGATAGAAGAGGAGGAGAAAGAGGAAGAAGAGGAAGGGGAGGAGGGGGAGAGGAGTAGAAGGAAGAGGAAGAGGGGAGGAGGGGGAAGAGGAAGGGAAGGAGGAGGTGAAAGAAGAAGAGGAGGAGGAGGTAGAGGAGGAAGAGGAGGAGGAGGAGGAAGAGAAGGAGGAGGTGGAAGAAGAAGAGGAGGAGGAGAAAGGGGAGGATTTTGAAGCTAGTAAGTCTATAAAGAATGATAGGATGGAAGATTTAAAGCTGGAAAGGATCTTAGAAATCTTCTAATACAATATACTCATTGTGCATGTGAGGGAGAATGACTTGCCCATGGTCACCTGGGCAAGCAGAGCCAGGATCTGAACCCAGGACCTCCAGCCATTATACTGCATCACACTACCTTTCCTTCTGCTACTGATAGAGTCACTAATTGCTAGGGTAGATCGGACAGGACAACTATTGCCTTCCATGACACTTTCTTCAAAAAGTCTGAGGGTGTAACTATGAACATTCCTGGCTTACTCTAGTCCAAGGCCTCTCATCCTGGGGTCTAAGAATTTTAAAAACGTTTAAATAACTGCATTTCAATATAATTGACTTGCTTTGTAATTCTATGCATTTGACTCTATGCCTTTAAAACAGGTCCATGAGCAGGGGTTCATAAGTTTCACCAGACTAACAAAGGGGACCATGACACCAAGTGGTTAAGAAGGGATTATTGAATGTATCTAAACCCTTTTTCAATCTATTTCTATTTCTAGCCTAGACTCCCTCTCAGGGTAACAAGTTCCATATGTATATTACCAGCTGTAGAATTTTCTTCTTGTTTATTCCCAAAAATTCAACTTAAAGCTCCAAGGGTGGCACCTTTGCTTTAGGGCTGGGGTGAGTAAGTCTGTGTGCATGCTTGTCATCCACCCCCTTCTTCCATATATATGACTATACACTTCCATCTTGTCTTCTCCCAGCTTTGATTTTGCCATGCTGGAATCTCAGTTTTTACCCTATATCAGCCTTCTAGAATCTAAGAGGTGATAAGGGACTCAGAGGCCATGACTCCAACCTCCCACCCAATGCAGAATGCCCCTTATAGGTCATCTAATTCTCTGCTACTGTCTATGTGACCTTGGACAACCCACCAATGAATAATCAACAACCATTGGTTATGATTTCCTTCAAACCTCAGCTAGAGTCTTACCTTCGTCCTCCTTCATCTTACTGCCTCTGAGATTACCCCCAATTTATCCTGTCTACATCAGGTTTGTTCATTTTAGTCATGTCCAACTCTTCATGACCCCATTTGGGGTTTTCTCAGCAAAGATACTGGAGTGGTTTGCCATTTCCTTCTCCAGCTCATTTTACAGATGAAGAAACTGAGGCAAACAGGGTGAAGTAACTTGCCCAGGGTCACACAGTTAGTAAGTATCTGAGGCCAGATTTGAACTCAGGAAGACTCACTAGGAATTCAAAGACTAACATGAAATAGCCCTCGTCCTCATGAAGCTTACGTTCTCACTGGGAAGATATATAAGATACAAAATATACAAGATATTTTCAAAGTGGAAACAAATTAATCTCAGCTGGGAAGACACTGGTAGCTGGGGACACCAGGAGATTATTCCTATGGAAGGTTGTGTCTGAGTTAAGTGTTAAAGGAGATAAATCCAAGGGGAGGGGCAGGGGATTCAGGGAAGAGGAGGAAGCATTACAGGCATAGGGGATGACCAAGGCAAAAATGAATGTCATGAGGAATGGCAAGCTGGTATGGATGAACTATCAGGTGTGTGAATGGGCACAATGTGTATGAAAACTGGAAAGGTAAGAAGGGGCCAACTTGTTAGGGGCTTTGACTGACAAGCAGAGAAGTTTTTATCCGACCCTAGAGGCAGGCAATAGGGAATCTCTTAGAGTTTATGGAGAAGGGGATGACAAAGTTTTAGGAGTATCACTTTGCTGGTTGTGTGGAGAATGGATTGGAACAGACAGAGACTTGAGACAAGGAGACCACTTAGAAGATAATTGCAATAGACCATCTTGTTAATTTCAGTTGTGACTCTCTAAGGAAACTGAGGCAAACAGGCTTAAGTGACTCACCCAGGGTTACACAATTAGTAAATGTCTGAGGCTGGATTTGAACTCAGGTTTTGCTGACTCATCTTACTGCTCTATCCACGAGGCCCCTCTGCTGCCCAACATACCCTATACAAGGGCTGAACTAGTGGCTATATGAATAAAAGAGACCTAGATTTTCTCACTGGTAAAATGAGGAAGATTTAATTAGACAATCTTTCAAGTCTCTTCTGGCCCTAAACCACCATTCCCATAATCCTTTGAACACATCCAAAGACAGTGAATTCACTCTCACATGGGGCAGTAGTTTAATTTGGGGGGGGGGGTGAAGCAATCAGGGTTAAATGATTTGCCCAGGGTCACACAGCTAGTAAGTGTCAAAGGTCAAATTTGAACTCAGGTCCTGATTCCAGGGCCAATACTCTACCCACTGTACCACCCATCTGCCCCTTAATTTCCAAATAACTCCATTAGAGTGTTCCTAACATTGACCCAAAGCAGGCTACTGAATTTGGAGTCTGAAGGCTGGGTTTGAACTCGAAGCTCTAACACTCACTACCTGTGTGACTTTGAGCGAGTCATCTCAAATATTTTTGGGGGATAGAGGGGAATGATGAGAGGAAAATAAATATTAAAATAAATTAAAATGATTCCAAGGAACTTTTTATTTCCAGTATCCCATAATCCACCCTTGGCAACTCTCCTAAAGTCAGAGCTCCAACATCTTCACAGAAAGAGCCACATGGCTCCCGTCCCAGCTTCCCCCACCCATAACTTCCCTCTGCATCTACTTCCCAGCTGGAGGTGAGGCTGGTGATTCAGGTAGTGGCCGCCTGCCTTGTTAGTCAGCCCCAAGCTCTAGTTACGCCAAGGGGCCCAGAGCCAAGCTGTCCTGGGCAGGAGACCTTTGGGTTGAGATATCTAGGGCAAGTCTCCAAACAGGGTGAGATCTCAAAGCTGGATCCAGGTCACAGCCAGAAAAGATTGCCCCGCCTGGGTCCTTCCAAGAAGGGACAGGGTGTTCACTTGGGTGTCTAGACAGCCTTTTACATGGGTTACTATTCCCTGACAACCCCATCTACACCCACAGTGCCAATGGAATGCAGACAGGCAAAAAAGCTAGGAAAAGGAGGAGAGAATGAGGAGCAGGGAGCTGTGTGTCCTGGCATATGGCTTTAGAGTCAGAGATCCTGACCTCAAATCTCATCTATTACTGTGTGGCCTTGGACAAGTCACTAGATTTTGGGGCCTTGGTTTCCTCAACTGTAAAATGCTCTCTAAGGTCCTTTTTATTTTATATCTATGAGGATAGATAGGGAGAAAAAAAATGACCTAAGTTTTCTGCTCAGGTCCTATGCGGTACACTTACTGTGATATTCCTCTCCAGAGCCATAACTAGGGATTTCTGCACCTAGGACCAAGGGCAGTTGGGGCAGGGGAGTTTACCTGGAGAGCAAATCATTTGGGGAAGAAAATAAGCCCATGGACATTTTCTGTGCTGCTAAAAGCCTAGCCACTGCCGAGGAGGCAGAGGTACAGGACCAGCATCTGGGAATTTGGTTGAATGGGGACAAGTGGAAGTGTGCCCAAGAAAAGCCCACCATCACCTATGATGGGGCCAGCAAGGGGCTCACATGGGATTTGGCTACCAGAGCAGAGGAAATACACCCAGGAAAAGATATTGTTGGCACCCTCTAAACTTCAGCATCCTGGGATAAAATCCTAGTCACTCAACCCTAGTTACTGCTATTTCTCTCAGTCCTACCCATAGGCAGGACCAGAGATTAAGCCTGCCACAGGCCAGGTCTGAGAGTTCCCCTCTTCCCCTCCGCCACCCCCCCCCCCACCATGGAGACTCACCAAACTGAGCTGGAGAACAAGGAAAGGCCCCATTCAAGGAGGGGCCAGAAGCCCAAGGTCAAAGCCAGGGATCAGTTCCTAGACATACAAGGTGCCAAACAGAGGGTCTGAAGGCAGAAGGCAGGGTCCAAATCAGAAGCAGACAGAGAGGTAGACCAGGGGTGGGAGGAAATTACTCATACCAGAACCATGAATAGGGTTTAAGTTTGAGAGTCCAAGACAATGCATCACATTCCCATCTACCATGCAAATGCATGTATAATTTGGATCTGGGATGTGGGAAACCAGCCCCATCTTTCTGCTTCCCCTTAATGACCCTTAGCTGGACAGCTCCCCTCCACCCCTCACACTGCCCCTGGGGCACATAACAGCCTCCCCCCATGACTAGAGGGAACCGATGTTTCCCTTACTTCCACTCAGGGAAGTCTCCTTAGCCCTATAACACAGAAATCATCTAATTCAACCCCCTCCCCACCACCACCATTTTACAAATAAGGAAATATGCCCAGAGAAGGGCCATGACTTCCCCAAGATTATGAACACAGTAAGTAGCAAAAGTAGAATTCGAACCCAGGTCCTCTGATCTACAGAGTTCCTTACACTAACATCTCATTGTATCTCCCACAACTCTGCTAGACTCCCACCTCAGGGACTCAGTTTATGCAATTCCTCTCCTTAGGAATGCTCTCTTTCTCTCCCCATAGTCACAGCCCATCGGTCTTCTTTGAGAACGAAGGATGAATGAATGACAACAACGTAGGCTCCCCATCCCTCGCTGCCCAGCCAAGCCCGCCTTCTCCAGCCACACCAACAAAGACTGATCTCTCTCTTCTTTGAATCCCATCAGCATTTCCCCCTTCACCACAAAGTCTACAGAGGCAATGGAGTCCAGGGGAGAAAGTGCTGGGTTTGGAGTCGAGAAGACCTGGGTTCAAATCTCACTTCTGATACTTACTAGCTCTGCAACCCTGGGTACACAGATACATGCCTCCAATATCTCATTAGGACTTCTCTGCTAAGTCACTTATGGGGAGAAATCTGTATTAATGGAAGGAGTTCCCACACCAGGACTTTCTGATGCTTCCAAAACCATAGATCATAAGATCATAGAGTTGGACCTAGAGCTTGGAGGGACCTCAGGGACCATCTAGTCTGAGGCCTTCATTTTACAGGGGAAATTGAGCTTCAAGATTATTAAGTGACTTTTCAAAAGTCACCTAAGTATGAGGGGCAGGATTTGAACCCAGTCCTCTGATTCCTGAGTCAATGCTTCCACCATACTGCCTTGTTCACATTTAGCACTTAATCTAGCATGGGATCATATATTATTTTTTAAATACAGTCATATGTCCCCCAGTGGAATGCATGGGCATCTTGGGAGCAGGGACCACCTTTACATCTGCCTCCCCCGACCAAGAAAGGGCTGAGCTGATGATGCTCCTGAAATAATCGTTCACCACATTTAATCGATCAACCACATTTAAGTGCCTACTACGAGTCAGGTACTGTCCTAGATACCAACACCCAAAGTGAGTCCCTGCCCCTGAGGGGCTTACCTCCTGATATTGGCTATTGATTAATGACTAAAGAAGAAACCAAGACTGCATTTTTCTCTCACGAAATTCAACGTGTTATCAAGATACCTTGACCTCATTCACCATCGTGGCCCAGATGGGACAGGTCTGGCTGCTCTTAACAATCAGCCTAGGGAAGACCAATGTCTGGTTTTAGGTGGGGAGAGGGGAGGTCTCTGGTGGAGTGCCCCAAGGATCTATTCTCGGCCCTCTTTGCCTTTGTGTCAATGCCTTAGATGAAGGCACAGCTAACGTGCTTATCAAATTTGCTCATGGCACAAATTTGAGAGGGGTATAATACATGTTAGATGACAGGGTCAGGCTCTAAAGGCCCCAACAGTCTAGAAGGATAGGGAATCTATCTACACCATAAGTCCTGGAGAGCTGGTTAGGGCTCGGAGACAGGGTGCCATCATCATCATCATCATCATTGCTAGAGCTTTGAGGTCTGCGAATGCTTCCCAAATATCATTTCATTTAATCTTCACAACAATGTTAGGGGGAAGGAACTATTTTTTATCCTCATTTTAGAGATGAGGAAACTGAGGCACGCAGAGGTTTGCCACTTCCTTCTCCAGCTCATTTTTACAAATGAGGAAACTAAGGCAAACAGGGTGAAGTGACTTGCCCAGGGTCATACAGCTAGTACATGTCTGATGTAGGATCTGAATTCAGATCTTCCTAACTCCATGTCCCATGTTCTAGACACTATGGTGCCCCTAGAAAGGAGCTGGGTTTTTTTTCAGCTTTCTCCTCTATTCTCTCCTCCTCTCCCCTTTATTAGATTGTAAGCTCTTTGAGGGCAGAGGCTATTTTTAGCTTTTTTTGTATCCCAGCTCTTGTGTACATAGTAGGTGTTTAATAGTTCGTTGGCTTGTGGATGACTCTGCACTCAGCAGAAATCCTCAGTTGTCCCCAGAGGTAACGGATTTCAATCAATCAATAAGCATTTATTAAAGTTGTGGGGAGGGCATGGGGAGGGGGAGAAAAGGGGAGGGAAGGGGAGTAGAGGGGAAGAGAGTGGAAGAAAGGAGAGGGAAGGGGAGGGGAGGAAAGGGGAGGAAAGGAGAGGGGAGGAGAGAACAGGAGACGACAGGAGGTAGGAGCAGAATTCCCAGGGTGGGGGCTAGTATCAGTGGAGTCAGAAAGTTAATTGTATCCCCACTGGAGGCCTCTGGGAAAGGCCTGGTTCATCTCTGAGTGCAGTTCATTTAGGATTTCCTGTTTTCTGCATTTCTTTGTGAAACATTCTGAGGGGGTTTCCAGCCAGTGAATTCTGCCAAAGAAGCCTCATCTCTCTGGACTTGCTTTGCTAGCCCTGGTTCACACCCACCCCAACACACACACTTTCCCTCAAGCCAGCCTGGGATGCCCTCTCAGTGTCCTGGGGAGTTTGAGCAGCTGCCCTCACTCCACCTCTACCTTCTCAACCCTTCACCTCCTACCCAGTGGAAAGTTCCCTGGATTTGGAGACAGAGAATCTGGGTTCAAACCTCATACACAAGCTATACGATTTTGGGAAAATTACAACTGCTCTTGGCCTCAGTTTATTCTTCTCGCAAATGCAGGGGTTAGACTTGAAGGCCTTTGGGATCCCTTCCACTTTAGATCCTTGCTCCTATCCCTCCCCTCCATTCACACACTAGCTCTCCCTAGTACCATCTGCCCCCTGGGCTAGCCTTCGGTATCCCCTGCAATGAGCAAGGGGGGTCATCCCTAGTTCACTGCCCCCCATCTCATCCCACATCTTTCCCCTGAACTCACTGCATTTAATTTTCAGCAGACATAAGACTGCACCGGGCAGTGAGAAGAGAACTGAGTCTGGATACAGAGGAGAACCGGGTTTATAGACAGCCTCTCATGCTTTCAGTCTGTGGGACTTTGGACAAACCAATCCATTTCCCCAAACCTAAGTCTCCTCCTTTATAAACTGAGGTGTCTGGATCAGCTGGCCTGGAAGGCCTCTTCCCATTCTAAATCTCTGATCTTAAAAAGGGAGCCAGTAGAAGAAAGGGGCTAGAGATTGTTTAAGGGAGGGCTTCCAGCAGGAACTCACCAACAACTGGAGACATCAGAAGGTCTTGTCCTAGAACCTAGCCAGAGCCTTGAGGGCTTGGGATTGCAGATCAGAATCCACCAAGGCTTCAGGAATAGAATGCTTGGGACTCTGCTCACTATGGTCAACAGCATCTTCTTTAATTTTCAGGGTAAAAAACCAAAAAAATACACCTTCCCATTTATTGGAGTTGACATAGATTAGTACGTTGGTGAGGGCAGCTATGTGGTGCAGTGGATAGAGTGCCAGGCCTGGAGTCAGGAAGACTCACCTTTCTGAGTTCAAATCTGGCCGCAGAGACTTACCAGCTATGTGACCCTGGGAAAGTCGCTTCACCCTGTTTGCCTCAGTTTCCTCATCTACAAAATGAGGTGAAGCAGGAAACAGCAAACCACTTCAGTATCCCTGCCAAGGAAACCCCAAATGGGGTCAGAAAGAGTCAGACATGACTGAAAGTGTGCTGGTAGTTGAGCTCATCCCATTCCAAGGCTTCAGCCTAATTTAGAAATGGAGGACATGGATTGAGGTGGGAGTTATCTCCACCCATTGTCAGGGGCTGAAGAATCCCGATGGGGAAGACACTCAGTTGCTGCAGAAGGCAGCAACAATACGGTGGTCAGCCTCTACAAGCACAAATCAAGATCTACCTCTCTCCTTCAATCTCAAATTTGGAGTTGGGCAGACTCTTAGCAACCACCAAGCCCCATCAATGTTAAATAATAAAATAATTGTTAAGAGAAAAAATATAAAAAAGAAAATGAAGAAAGGAAGAAGAGAGGAAGGAAGGAAAGAAAGAAAAAAGAAAGAGAGAGAGAGAAAGGAGAAAGGAGGAAGGAAGGAAGGAAGGAAGGAAGGAAGGAAGGAAGGAAGGAAGGACAGAAAGAAAAGAAGGAAGGAAGGAAGGAAGGAAGGAAGGAAGGAAGGAAGGAAGGAAGGAAGGAAGAAAGAAAGAAAGAAAAAGAAAGAAAGAAAGAAAGAAAGAAAGAAAGAAGAAAGAAAGAAAAGAAGGAAGGAAGGAAAGAAGAAAGAAGAAAGGAGGAAGGAAGGAAGGAAAGAAAGAAAGTTGAAAGAAAGAAAGAAAGAAAGAAAGAAAGAAAGAAAGAAAGAAAGAAAAGGGATTCAATTGAGTGAACATTTTTTAAAACACCTACTATGTGTGACGTTTGGGGGGAATACAAAGATAAAAACCAGACTGTCACTGCCTTCACCAAAGGATGTACCTCGTTTTTGAAAAGTTTAAATTTTATGGATACTTTTCATTTTACATCACCCGCCCCCCCAACTTCTGACAAGATCCTTCTCACTGCCCCTACCCAGTGAGTCATTCTTCCTTTGCAAGGCAGAATAAAAATGAGACAAAAAAAAAACAGTTCAGCAAAATTAACACATCAACTGACTGTGACAGCATTGATCAAACAGCAAGCATTTAATAATAATAGTGATTAAGTCAAGAAGACCCGAGTTCAAATTTGCTCTCAGACACTTAGAAGCCATATGACCTTGGACAGGTCACTGAAGCTCTGGAGACCTCAGTTTCCTCAATGGCAAAATGGAAATAATAAGCACATCTATCTCCAGAGCAAATGAGATAATATTTGCAAAGCATTTAGCCTGGCACATAGTAGGTGCTTAATAAATGTTTGTTTCTTTTCTTCCTTATTAAGCATCTATTATGTGCCAGGTACTGCACTAGGGGATGGGAATACAATTACAAAGAATATATAGAGTGTTTCACATCCAAATTCCTCCCTTTTTCAAGAGGAGGCAGGGAGGCACATTTTCTCATTTCTTTCTTCTTCAGGGCCAAGCTTGGTCATTATAATTATATACCATTCGGTTTCTTTTTTATTGTTGTTCATTTCATTTACACTGTTGTACCCATTGTATACATTGTTTTCCTGGTTCTGCTGACTTCATTTTGCAACAGTTCACATTGATTTTCCCATGTTTCTCTGTATCCATTCATCTTTGTAGCAGAGTGGCAAATTTAAGGCTTGGTGTCAGGGACAAAATTCTTAGCTCTGGAATTGTTCCAAAGTGGAATGAGTTGCTGTAGGAGGTGCTAGGGTCGCCAACCCTGGAGGCCTTCAAGGGAGAGGCTGGCAGAACATTTATAGTGTATGGATTTCAGGTATGGATTGGATTAATTCAGGTGTTCTTAAGAGGAGATCCACAGGCCCCCAAAAGATCCATGGATCTTGGATGGGAGAAAAAAAATCACGTTTTTATTTGAATATAATTGATTTACTTCGTAGTCTTAGATATTTTTGTTTATGCCAGTCAGTCTATAAGCATTAAGCACCTACTATGTGTTAAGCAACTGTGCTAAATGTGAGGGAGATATAAAGAGAGAAAAAGCTCTAGGAGCTGAGAGTCTAATGGGAGAGATAATATACAAATAACTATGGCAAACAAGATAAAGACTGGATAAATCCAAGATTATAACAGAGGGAAGGTATTTAAAAATATTATTCTGAGATAAGCTTCATCAGCCTGCCAAAAGCCATGCACACACTAAAAAGGTCTGCTGAGGTCACTTCTATCTCCAGAATTCTGTGACTGAAGATGTAGCAGAGGAATGCAATGGTGTTTTGTTGTACCTGTGCTCTCACCCACGTGGGAAATTCCTTATATGGAAACACCCTCCATTAATCCAATCATGACTCCCCCTCAAGTTAGGTCTTAGAGTGTTGCTTTGGGAGGATTCAAGTGATTTGTTCAGGGTCACACTGGCAGGATTCTCCACTGTTTACAACCTGAGTGAAAATAAGTAAACACAGCTGAAGTCTGGCTCTATCAAGAAATCAGGGAAGACTTCAAGGGGAAGATGGCACCTGAGCTAAAACCTGAAATTATAAAAGGCAGGAAATGAGAAAGGAATACTTTCCAGACATGGGACACAGCCTCTGCAAACACCTGGAGGTGAGAGATGAAACTCTGGGTTTGTGGAACCACTATCAGTCTTGTTTGAGTAAAATGCCAACTATGTGAATGGAATTCAGGGAAATAGGGTGGGAAAGGTTGGTTTGAGCCAGAGAAGGGAAGTACCTGGCCCAAGATTACACAGAGAATCACTTCTTTCTGTTCTTCCCTCTATACTCAGGGTTCTAAATCTGTTTTGTGTCCTGGACCCGTGTGGCAGTCCATCTGGTGAAACCTCAGGCCCCCTTCCCTGAATTATATGTTGAAATGCATAAAAGAAAAATACACAGAATTCTATAAAGGAAATCAATTCTCTTAAAATAGAGTTATCAAAAACATTTTTTTTAAGTATATGGACACTGGAGTTAAGAACCCCTAGGTCCCTGTCTAGGAAGCAACCTGGTGGCATGGATAGAGCATTGGACTTAGAAGCAAGTTTGAACCCACTTCTGACACTTACTGGCTGTGTGATCCTAAGCAAGTCACTTAACCTCTGTCTGCTGCAGTCTTCTCATCTGTAAAAAAAAAAAAAAAGGTAGAACTCGGTGGCCATGTTCTACTGGAGGAATTGGGAAATGGGGTAAAGAATTCAATGTGTTTTAATTTCACAGAACTGTTTAAGCTACCACTAGGGACCAGATATTGTGCTAGGTTCTAGGGATAGGGATGGGCCCTGGGCTTTGTGCAAGGTCACAAGGCTGAATTACCCAATATGTACTACTGCTTCATAAATATAAAGGGAGGTAAAGGTCTAGGCTTGGGGAAGGTCTCCTTTAGGAAATGGGACTTAATTGACATAGAAGGGAAAGTTGTCTGTTCAGAGATAGAAGATGTGGGAGAATTCTGTAAGGGCAAGGGGGGCGCAGAGAGGGGGGTCTTAATGAAGGCCAGTCCCTGCTCTCATTCCTAGCCTGTGACCAGGACTCTCCTACGCAGGCTAACCCATGGAAGTGGCCTCGCCCTGCCTTGGGTCCTCCTCCAGCCTGGGCTTTGAATTCCTTTTCCTTGTGGGGGTGAGGAATGATGACAGCATGAGAGAGGAAGCCCATGTCGGGACGGAGAGGGAACACTGGGACAGCTGGAAAGATGAAGCTTCCCCCAAGGGAAGCCTGGTCCTTGCTAGCACCCCGACCCTTGGCCCACCCACTCTCTGACTCAGCCCCTGGTATGTCCTCTGATCACTATCTCTGAGTGTTGGCCTCATCTTCCCTTGGCCAGGGTGGCTCCCCCAGGACCTTTCTCGAGCCCCTGGGGCTGGCCCCTACGTTCTTGGCCCAGATTTAGCCAGCAGCACACGTCTCCCTTTGGGGCTATCAGCTGCCTGTGTTAGCTATAGTCAGCTACACACACAAACGTACACACGCGCACACACACATACATACACACATACACACACACACACACACACACACACACACGACTCACTAGACTCAGAGCCTCATCTCCTAGGTTCTAAAGCCAGCTTCAAAATATACTTAACTGTCACCTTGGCCAATGATTTCCCTTCTCTGGAATTCAGTCTCTTTATACAACGAGTAGAGGAGGAAAAGGTAGATGACACTGAGGTTCCTTTGGGCTCTAAATATCCGTCATCACAGGGTCAAGAGATGGCCCCAAAGAGGCCAGGGCCATCAAGGGGCCATCTCCTCCAACCCCTTTATGTTGCAGATGAGGAACTGAGAAACAGAGACAGTAAGTGAACTACTGAAGGCCATGCAGGTAATAAATAACAGCACCAGAACAGGAACTGATTCTCTGGCTCCAAATCCACTGTTATGATTGATTCTATGAATATGCATACATACATACATACATAGGACTGTAGGATTTAGAGGGAGGGGCCTTAGAACAGGGAATCTCAGGGCTGGGAGAGAGCTTAGAACATCAAATATCAAGTCTGGGAGGGACCTTAGAACAGGGAATGTCAGGGCTGGGAGGGACCTTAGAGCAGGGAATATCAGGGCTGGGAGGGGCCTTAGAACAGGGAATATCAGGGCTGAGAGGGCCCTTAGAACAGGGAATGTCAGGGCTGAGAGCTTAGAACACTGAATGTCAGAGCTGGGAAGGGCCTTAGAACAGAGGATGTGAGGGCTGGGAGGGGCCTTTGAATAGAGAATATCAGAGCAGGGAGAGACAATAGAAATCATCTAGTCCTACACCCTTATTGAAGACAATAGCAAAATGAGACCCATAGAGGTTAAATGACTTAGCCAGGGCCACATGTGATGGTCAGCATACCTGGGATCCCAGCCTAGGTCATTGAACTCCCAACAGGTGAACCCAAACATTCCAATCCCTCCCCAACACGAGCCGATGCTTTCTCGTTCTACCCTTTCTTGGTGCCTTGTGTCTCTCAAAGGTGAAACTGGAAAACCGTTATGATTATCAGGACATCACCAGCACTGCAGCCATGGCCAAAACCTATACCACAATAGAGAACTTCATTGACTCCAAGTATGACATACGGATCCAGAAAATTGGCAAAAATGGCAAGGCCTACATGTGAGTGCCCTGGAATGGGGGAATGGTGGGAGTGGGGACAGAGTGGGAAAGAATGGGGGGAGCAGGCTTTACTTGGGGATACAAGCACTGACTGTGGGAGGGCACGAGATCTTCCTTCTTCCCCTTTCTACCTCCTCAGGCAGGCAGGCAATCAATAAACATTTATTAAGCTCCTACTATATACCAGGCACTGTCCTAAGTGCTGGGGATATAAGAAGAGGAAAAAGACAGCCCTGCCCTCAAGGTGCTTACAATCTAAGAGTGTCCAGGACAGCCACTGCAGGGAATTCATTCATTCATTCATTTCTTCGGTTTTGTTCCTTCCCCAGGCCCTTTGGTTATCTCCATCGTCTAGGTACTTCCAGTCCCATCTGCCTTCCCATCTGAGAGTACACCAGGACTGAGGTCTGTCCATCTGTCCACAATCAGCTCCCACTGGAGAGTGAGAAGGAGCCAAGAGTCAGCACCTCCGCCCTCCTCCCAATCTCACACTCAGTTACAGGAATGGAGCCAATGTGGCCCAGGGGAAAGTATAAAGAATTTAGAGTCACAGGACCTGGGTTCAACTTTCTGTGTGACCTTGTGGACAAATGACTTTACCTTTCTGGGCCTCGAATGCCACAGAAGTGAAGGAAGGGGGTCATGTTAGATGACATACTTGGCATTTAATGAATGTTTGTTGATTGACTGATTCCAAGGTCCCTTCCAGCTCTGAATCTCCAATATTATGATATCCCAAACCAGCCACTCCTCACTCCTCCCATGGGCCCTCCAACTCCCTCTCTTACCTCCTTACATCTGTTGTCACCAAGCCACTCACTGTGTCAAAGAATGTCATTTAGCACCTTTGTGCCCTCATTGCCCTATATGCCATAAAAGACAAAAGAAAGGAGATCACCCCTTACTACATTAGGAGGAAACACCTTGGTTCCCTTAGAGAAAGATGCCATAGAAGCAGAGTGGATGCACCTGGGGCCAGACTCACAGAGCTTCAGAGGGGGGTGAAGCCTCAGAACCCATCATCTAGTCTCTGCCTGAAGGTTATGAATAATGGGGAACTCACTACTTCCCAAGGCAACGCAGTCCACTTTGGGAAGGCTCTCATGGGCAGGAAGTTTTTCCTGTAAAAGCGACATGATTGAGTAGAAATGGAAATGAATGGGAGTGAGAAAAAGGGCTTTTCTACTGCGTAACCTTGGCCAAGGCATTCTTCATCTGTAAAATCAGGCAATCAGAGGAGATGACCTTGAAGGCCTATTCCAGTTGTAAAAGTCTGATTCTATTCACTTAACTGCATGGATTAATCTGGTGTTACCCCTCACAAAAAAAGGAAGGGGACACGGATTATATTTAGCTCTTATTGAGATTCTGAAACAAGTAAATCTCCTGGTTATAAGGCAGGAATCTAGAAAGTCAGGAAATAAATGTAGAAAATGTTGCCTTCCAAATAGGCAACAGGCTATAAAAAATTGGAATGTTGCCTTCAGTGTAATGAACACATGAATGAATGAATGATCAATGAATGAATGAATGAATGAGTGATCAGGAATGAGAGAATAGTTATTGAGGGCTTACCATGGACCAAGCCCCAGTTTGGTCAGGAAGGTCACATTCTAATTAGGAGAGAAAACACAAGGAGGAGAGGTTAGCTGCAAGGCAGGTAGAAAGGCCTGAAAAGCATAATGGTGCTGCATCATAATGGGCAGTATGACCCAGGGTCCTTCAGGTACATAGGCAGGTCAGACAACAGTGACCAGGGGTCTGGAGAGCACATCAACATGGTGCATGGTGAGGACTTGAGTATTTTAGGATGTGGTAAGGTCTGGTTGTCCTTCATCTTGCCAGAAAGATTGTAGTTGGTCACTCCTCTGCTCAGCCAACCAGTGGGGGTGGCTGTGTCTGCTCTTCGGGGGGTGGAGGCAGATCAAGAGATGGAGTGTTAACTTGGAGGGGCCCAGTGTACCACCATTGGAGAATGATCCCGAGGGTCCAAGTAGAAGAGGGGGTCTGAGATCCCTCTCACAAAGGTGGGAAAGAGGTAGGGGTTTCAGTGTCCAATGATGGGGCAGAGAGTTTAGGAGGAGGGGAGTGACAAGAAGATTGGGAGGTAAAAGGCCCCATGCCAGTGTTGGTTCCTAACAACACCCTGGATGGAGTTTTGGGGTAGGGTCTCAAGGATAGTAAGCATCAGAAGCAAGACGTGAATCAAGAGCCAGTGATCCTTCCTTGAACCCTGCTGCTTGTCAAGAGAAGGAGGAAGAACCGGGAATGCTGACATGGTGAGAAATCAAGGCATCCTATGCTGGAGGGGAGCAAGCCTCTGAATCATCAAACCCACCGAGGAGATACAGAAAGAACCCTGCAGAACAGCTGCAGGCGACGACCTCACATGTCAGAGGCAATGAGGAAGGAGGCTGCTTCCTTGGGACAGCTTCCCTTAGTCCCCCAAGATCCTGAAAAGGGCTGTTCCCAGCTGGCTCTGACGTCCAGCCAAGGGCTGATGGACAGGCCTATCAGAGAGCAACAACAACAAGCATTCTCCCCTCCCAGAACAGGCCATGTTCATGCCAGATGCCAGGGACCTGTCTTTTCCTTCTCTAATTATAACAGTGCACATTTATAGAAATCTCGAAGGTTGGAAAAGCCCTTTACCTATACAGTATTACCTCATATGACAATATATATATACTTATATTTAATATGTACATTAATACACATACTACATACATATATACAATATATACATTAATACACGATCATATAATAATCCTGTGAAGTTACTACTATTCATCATATAATAATCATATAATAATCATATAATATTCATGTAATTATTCATCATATAATAATCACGTGAAATAACTATTATCATCCCCATTTTACACATAAAGAAAACAAGGCAGGTAGAGGTGAAGGGGACTGTCTGAGGTCACAAAGCTGGTGAGGTCTAACGCTGGATTTGAACTCAGGTCTTCCTGACTCCAAGGCCAGCACTGCCTCCATTCAACACCCACCTAACAAGGAAGCAATTCAAGAAACAAGAGGCAGTGACTACCAGGGGCATTTCTAAACCAGTTACGATTCAGCGCTGCAGGCACCACAACAATCAAATCCAATGGGGAAAATGCATTGTAAGTCCCCAGGTCTTTCATGATCACAACCTATGTGGTCTTGGGTAAGTCACTTAACTTCCTCATCTATAATGATGGAGCTGGACTAGATGGCCTCAGTGATCCTTTCTACCTCCAAATCTATGATCCTCTAAGTCTATAATCCAACTTTCTTCCCCTTCACAAAAGCCATCTTCTTCCTAACAGAACAATCAACATTTATTAAGCACCTACTATATGCCCACCATGGCACTAAGGCTCTAGTGATACAAAGACACCATGAAGCTTTGAAGAAGAATAGGGGTCCTAAGAGATAGAGGTGAGGAAGGAGTGCATTCCAAGCCCATAAACATTTGTTAAGCACCTATGGTGTGCCCAGCACTCTGTTAGATGCTGTGGATACAATTAATAAAGACAGTCCCTGCCCTCCACAAACTTCCAATCTTTAGGATCCATGTATGAAGGGCAGCCTCTACACAGGCACAGAAATGCTCTTCCATCCCAGAAATGTTCCGTGCCTGGGGTCAGACTCCTGGGAGGACATACTTTGCCCCTTCCCTGCCCACAGGATTCAGGGTCAGGGGACTCTGCTTTGTGTGGACTCCCCCCACCCCGTGCCTCAGTTTCCTTTTCCATTGAATGGACTTCTTGACTCTGGAGGCCCCTTCCTTCTGACTCAGGATCTGGGGATTCCTCTGTGTCTTCCCAGCGCCTCACTCTGGTCCGTGATGATTCCATCCCCCAGTAGTTTCTCACAGTGCCAGTTCCCCTTCGACATTGACATTTCTGTGCCCCAGTTTCCACCTTGTACAGATTACATCACTGCTGCATCCATCATGTAAGGCCTTCCGCCAGGCCGACAGCTCCTCTCTAACATTGGTAGTGGAGTTTCCTGGATTCTAGGGCTGGCCTGCATCTGAGGGAAGGTGTTTGTGTTAATGAGAAGCTGGGAGAGCCTCTCCCTCCCCAAGCCGTTCCTTTTGTTCCTTTGGTTGGCTTCCTGTTGTCTGATGAGGCCCTTTCCCCTATGTGACCACTGACCACAATGCCCTTCTTCAAGAGGGTTACTTAGTTCATGCAGACCCGCCTCCTGTCCTAGGATGATTCAAACCTTATTTGGAAATGTCTCAATCTCCCCCTTGGCTTCCCCTCTTTTGTTTTATCTATGTAATTATATTCATGGATGTTCCCAGTATGTGGTCTTGAGTTATTTCATTTGTTCATTCATTGGTTCATCTATGCATTCAATCATCAAATATTTATTAAATTATGATTATAACTCTACGAGGCATTGTAGCAAATACAAAGACGAGTGAGACATGGTCCATGCCCTCCAAGGGCTTACAATCCAGTAAAGGGGGTATGACATGAATGTATATTCCTGGAATACATGGCAGACTATGGCAAATCCCATAAGTGAGGGACAAATGAAGTACTGTAGGACTTCTGAGAAGGGTGAGATCACTTCTAGGGGACTGGTCTTGGAAGACTTCATAAGCTAGACTTCTAAGCATGGGCAGAGTTTCAATAGGCAAATAAGAGGGAAAGCATTCCAGAGGGAAGGAACAGCACAAGCAAAGTTATGGAGGTGGGAAAAAACATAGGGCAAGTTCAGAGTACAGACAACAGGATAATTTGGTTTGCTTAGAGCACAGGGCACATGTAGAGAAGTAGTTATTCGGAGCCAAGTCTTTTAGCCAAAGCTGTTGTCTTAAACAGAGAATGTCGTAAGGTATGGTATACTGCCAAGTGTGTGGACACCTCCACATCCTGAGTATATCCATCATGTAAGGCCTTCTGCCAGGCCAATGGCTCCTCTCTGACACTGGCAGTGTGGACACCTCCACATCCTGAGTGGATTCCCCATACTGCTGCTGGTTGTTGCCTTGGGTCTCTTCACTGACTTCCTCCAAAGCCCCAGGTAGAGACATGAGCAGTGGTGCCCCGCCAACTGCTACTCTCTGTGGGAAATACAGACACAGCTCCTCACCCCCAACCTTCCCACCATAACCCATATTCCTACAGCTAAAGCCTTCGCTAGGGTGAAGCAAATGTGGCTCAAAATTTGGAGAGAATTGTTAGAATTTGTCATTCTTTATCTGCACAGAAACAATTGGACTTAGCATTTAGTTAACCAGAAAAATTCATTCAGAGGAAGCTACCAGACTATATGCTTTCTCCTTCAAGTGGTGAACACTTCCCCAGCTGGCCCCTCCTCGCTCACTGCCCCAGCACCCAACATCCCACACTGGGGGCACTTGCAGCAGCTGCTTTACCCATTCTTGAAATTTCTCCTCCACTTCTCCAACCCCATTCAACCAAATTTGATTTGAGAGCCTATTTTGTATCACTTGTCCCAGGCACCCAAAATGCTAGTTATGGCTCTATAGGCAAAGGTAAGAGAAACTCAAATTTCTTAATACAGTGTAGTTGCTTCTTAATTTTTTATTCTGAATTTACTGAATGACAACAAAAAAGAAGAAATTTCAATATCCAAAGCAGAACAGAAAAAGAGCATTATATGTAAAACTATGACTCTTGATTATTATATAAATTTATATATAATGAAGATCTCTAGTCATAATATACTAAATTCAGAAAGAACTAGGTCTAAATCTCACATCAGACACTGACTAACTGTACGATCTTGGGCAGGTGACTACACTTCTCTGGGCCTCAGTTTTGCTATCTGTAAAATGAGAGTGTCAGATTCAATGACTTCTAAGTTGACTCCCTTCAAGTTCTAAATCCACAATCCTATGACTTGAACCCAAATCCTACTTAAA
The DNA here is from genome assembly GCA_028646595.1 of Phalanger gymnotis. Lineage (NCBI taxonomy): Eukaryota > Metazoa > Chordata > Mammalia > Diprotodontia > Phalangeridae > Phalanger > Phalanger gymnotis. The sequence goes on from CM053623.1 coordinate 242,732,478, forward strand.
CACAAAATCTGGGGCCTTTCTACCACACCACACTGCCTCTTAGGGACTGATTTGCTGGGAGGGTTTGATGATACTGATGCAGACCTTCTTCTATCAATGGCTTTTCCTTCAACCCCCACATTTTTTAGAGATGGCACCAGCCCCACTCAGCCTGCCACCATTTTGTTTTAGCTGTTGAAGTGCAGACCTGACCCTGCCAGCTTGCCCAACAACCAATCTGGGTAGAGATGTTCTGGGTAAAGATTCCAATACGGGTACAGCTAGGAATACAGTTTGGCTGGAATATTATGGATGTGAAGGGGAGTCATGTGAAACCAGGTTGGAAAGGCAGACTGAGTTCAGATCATTTGCCACCTTCCATCCCTGTGGACATGTACAGATTTTTAAGTCTGGCCACACAAGGCCAGTCCCATTCTTCCAAGCTTCCCCTATGTTAGTTGTAGCTGGACAGCTCCTGCTGACAGTGTGGATGGTGTGGCTCTGAACGAAGAAGGCTACCTTTAAATAGCATTGGATACTGTACCATATCCTCAGCCACACAGCTTCTGAGAGTAAAGGGAATGATCTCCAACAATTTGTCACCCAGCCTTTTCTCAGAGATCCCTATTGAAAGGGGATTCAGTCTCTCGAAAGTCGCCCAAACCACTTTTGAACAGTTCCAGTTGTGTGGAAGTTTTTCCTTACCACAAACAAAATCTGTCTCTGCATCTTCCACCCACAGCCCGTGGCTCTGTCCTCTGGGGCCTAGCAGAGTAAGTCTAATCCCTTTTGGCAAGTTCACAAAAGCCAGGTAGGTAGCCTGGGTCCCTCCCTTTTCAGAAAGATTTTTCCTCTATGATCTGGGGACCCTGAGGTTGATGGAAATGTGGGAACCAAAAGAGGGAAATTTCTTTCTATGCCCCACATTTGGAATGTGGACCCACTCACCACATTGAGAAAGGGATGGTTGGCTTCTCAAGGCTCACTGGATGGATTAGGAAGGACTTTTAGCCCCTCATAAGATGTGTAAGAGTCAGGAGCAGGAGGAAAATGGCAGAGATGGCTACACAAGAACACCCCCATTTCCTTGTCCTCCATGAGACACTTTTGGTAACTTTCTATGAAAGAAAGAAATACTGCTCATCTAATCGGTCCTGGAGGATATTTCATTCAATTTGGGGTGGGAGAGGACCAGAGAGATGAGCCACTGGGGTCTTGATTCCTAAATTCCCCTAACGGGTCTTAGGATGCCAGTCTGCATAAGGCTCAAAAAGTAAGTGGGAATGGGACTGCAGAAGGCCTTGAGTTCCAACCTAAAGAGTTCAGACTTAATTTAAGAGGCAAACTGAAGGATATTTAAAAATAAGTAATGCCAAATCAGTACTGTGTTTGGTGAAGATTAAATTGGTCAATATGTGTGAGGCGAGTTAAGGATGAGTGAGAGACTGGATGGATGCAAGGAAACCAGTTATAAGCACATGAGGATTTCAGGGAAGTGATGCATGTAGGATGGAGGCAGAATCAACAAGATCTGATGATCTTTGGATTCACATCCATTGTGTATGAAATAAATGAGGGAAGAAGAGAGAAACGGAGAGAGAGAGAGAGGGAGAAAGAGGGGAGAGAGAGAGAAGGGGAGGGAGGGAGAGAGAGAGAAAGAGAGAGGGGAGAGAGAGAGGGGAGAGAGAGAGAAGGGGAGAGAGGGAGAGAGAGACATGGATGACAACAAAGGTTTAAATCTGGGTGACTAAGAGAATGGTGGTGTTATTACCTGAGGAGAGAAAAGGTAGGTAGAGTTGTTTTCTTGGAAGAAAAGATGATGAATTTCATTTGGGGAATGTTGAGTTAGATATGCAGATGGAGTTATCTGGCATCCAATTTGAAACTATAGAATTATAAGATCTTAGATTTAGAGCTAAGATGGACCTTAGCTCAACCCTGTCATGTACAGATAAGCAAAATGAAGCACAGAAAGGTTAATTTGCCCAAAGTTATACAGCTAGTTGATTTCGAGCTCAGGTCTTTCACACTTCAATTCCAATGCCTACTCATTATAATGCTGTCTCTGTAGGTCCAGAGCTTGAGAGAGAAGTTGAGGCTCAAGTTATAAAAATGGAGTCATTAGCATAGTCATGAAATGGATGGTAGAAAAAGAGGAGGGAGTTAGAGACAGAGACAGGGAAACAGACACAGAGAGAGACAAAGAGAGAAGGAAAAGGAGAAGAAGGAGGAGAAGGAGTAGGAGAAGGAGAAGGAAAAAAGAAGAAGGAAAAGAAGGAGGAGGAGGAGGAAGAACAGAAGGAGGAAGAGGAGGAAGAGGAGGAGGAGATGATGATGATGATGATGATGATGATGATGATGATGATGATGATGATGATGATTGAGGGCAGAACCTTGGGGAACACCAATATTTAAAGAGTGAGATAAGAAAGAAGGTCCAAATAAGAAGACACAGAAGACGTAATCAGAAAGGCAGGAGAACCAAGAGAGTGGTGCCTGGGAAGCTAAGACAAGAGAGAGTTTCCAGAAGGAAGGTGTGGACAACCTGGTCTCATCCCATAGAGGTTATGGAGAAGAAAGACTGTTAAAAGGCCATTTAGTGATTAGGTCAGATGCCCTGGCGGTAGCTTTTTAGAAAATGACCTCGGTGGAGTTGTGGATTTACCAATGAACTCAGCTACTAGTAAGTTTATCAGATATCAGGAGGTCCCACTCAGGCATAACTCATTGCTGTTTTCCTGGTTCAGTCCCAATGTAGCTTGTTAAAGGCTCTCGGTATATTCTTAGATCCATCCTTACAACATGCTTTTCACTCATTTATTAACTCACATGTGGGAACTCACCCCTTTGACACAATGTCATTGTTCCCACTGCTGATCTGTGTTCTGCCCAGCCCTTCCATTGGTCATCATATATCATTTGTGGCCGTCAAATGACCTTCCTCATGTACCGAGAATAATTTTCTTAGTGGTTGCCACCCTGTCCTAAGTGGTCACAAGATTAGTATCATAGATCATTAGAGCTGAAAAGGTCAGCTAACACAACCCCCTCATTTGACAGATGGAGGAACTGAGGTTGAGAGAGGTCATGTGACTTGCCCAAGGTCAAACAACAACTTCATGGAAGACCCGGGACCCTATACCCTGAACCTGGGATTCACGAGAGACCTGGTTTGGGTCTTGCTTCTGACTTAACAGCTCTAAGACCATGAGTAAATTGCTTTTACTCTCAAAGCCTTAGTTTCCTCATCTTTTAAATGGGCATATAATGCTTGCAATACTTATATCACAGGGTTGTGAAGATTAAAAAGAGTCCCGTGTGTATTAGGTGGTATTATAACAGTGACTACATCTAGCACTGATAGAGTGCTTTAAAGTTTCCAAAGCCCTTTACATATGAGCTTCACCACAAATGGGAAGTAGGAACTATTGTTATCTCCCTTTTACAGATGGGGAAACTGAGGCAAACAGAAGCTAAGGGACTTTCCCAGGGTCACACAGCTATGAAGTGGCTGAGCAAGGATTTGAACTCAGGTCTTCCTGACTTTTCCTCAGCCATCGATGTCCTTTTCACCCACTCCCCTTCCTCGCTCCCACTTCCACGGATATCCCTTTAATCTCACCAAACTGCACACCTCACTTTCATCCTAAATCAGACACAATTCGTCGCTCCAGTTTTTGCTGTACTCACGCAGCCCCTGCCAAAGATTTTATGGATTCAGTTACACGCCATCTTCTCATGATTGAATTATGTAATAACAGTCAGGCAGGAAGAGGATCAGAGTTCAAATCTCAGTGCTGACACCAAATAGTTTAATCTCTCTGCCTTAGTTTGTTCAACTACAAGATGAGCACCTGGGATTCTGAAGCCCCTTCCAGCTCAGGGTCTATAATCTTATGAGATCTATTTCTTGTCTCCCCTACAGCACCGGGTCTTTAAGAAGATTCCAGAATTCCTAGTCCCAGGGCTGGGGCTTCTCATCCTCAGCAGCCTGGACCCCTTTGGCAGGCACTGTAGAGAAGCCTACAGATCTCAACTCAAAATAATGTTTCTGAATGCACCAAAAATACATAGGCTTCCAAAGGAAGACAATAATGTTGAAAAGAGGTATAATTTTTTTCTCATCTAAGTTCCCAGATTCCCTGAAATCTACCCATGGCTCCCAGGGTAAGAAGCCTGTCCTGGGGCCTCCCCTGTTTCTCCTTCTCAGGGGCAGAGCATCATGGGCTTCTGAGTTCTCATCCCTGGATGTGTTTTCTTGCTCCAATACAGGAGGACATCTATCTCAGGAAACTGGAAAGCCAACACAGGCTCCACCATGCTGGAATAGGTGGCTATGAGTAAGAAGTGTGTAAGGAAGTTGTTTCAGTGATTGGCACCAGACTTTGGCTGGAATCCCACTTCAGACACTTACTAGCTATGTGACCCTGGTCAAATCACTTAACCGCTCTGAGGTTCAACATCTTCATTTATAAAATGAAGACATGCAACTCATTCTGTAACATTAATGTGAGGACTTCGTAACCTCACTACTGAGGACTCAATCATCTCGAAGGTCCCTTCCATTTGGGAAGGAAGGTACCCTTCAGGGAACCCTACTAGGAGATGGCCAGGGTAGCCTCACATGGGACCCCTCTCAGACATCATCTGTTTTAGCTGTTGAAGATTAAATCTGACCCTGCCAGCTGCCCAACAACCTGCCTGGGTGGAGATGTCCTGGGCGGAGTCCAGACTTGCAGCCTAATCCCCCAGGATAAGAGGTGCCTTCCTCTTGGTATCCTCCTTTCCAGAGATCTGGCGTGGGAAAGGGCTTACTCAGAGAACTGGAATTTATTTAATTCTACAGGGGTTATGCAGGCCCACGAGCTGAGCGTCCCCTCTCCACTCCTCCTCCCTCCAGGGGCTCCCTTCTCCAGTGATGAGTTCATCCCGAGTCTCCCTGTGAGGGCGGGAAAGGAAAGAGGCCTTGCCGGGTCTGACAGGGCCTGGTCATCAGACAGACTAACTCAGGGATGGAAGAAGCCCTAGGCCTCTGCCATGCTTGAGTTGCACAAAGGAAATATCTGCCCCTAGCCCTTGAAGGTAGCTTGTGACCTTCGTACCCTCCGGGCTATGGGATGTAAGAGAAAGAGACTTTGGATTCAGAAGGTCTAGGTTCAAACCTCACTTCTGTCATTTATTTTCCATGTGACTTTGAGCAGGTCCCTTAAACTCTCTGGGCCTCAGATTCCTCCTATGTTCAATGATGGGGTTGGGCTATATGGCCTCGATGGTCTCAGCTTTAAATCTATGATTATGATCTTAACTGTGTGACCTTGGACAAGTCATTTCATCAAGCTCTGGGGCTCAGCTTGTAAAATGGAACTGGATAGCTGGTGGCGTCCCTTCTACCTCTAGGTCTCTGTCTCTGTGAGCTACAGTAAGGTTACAATGCAAAGTGCCATGACTTTGTAAGAGGAGAATCTAGGTCCAACTCCTGTCTCTGTCACTCACTTGGGGACTTGGGACCCGCTCCCAAGCCCGCAGGCAGTGAGTGACAGAAAGCCTTGGCCTCAATGTTCTCTAGGATTCTCTAGGATCCCATCCTCACCCCTCGGGGGCTGAACTGTCCCCTTTGCAGGGGCCAAGGTTTGTGGGTTGGTTGGTTTTGTAAAGACTGGGTGACTAAGCCCATCAGATGAAAGAAGAAATGCTGGCATTCCAAAGTCCAGTCCTAGCTAGGCCTCTACCCTAGCCTGGACCTCCTCATCCCATAGCTTCCCCAGTAAGATGGAGGTGGGATGGAGCCTGCCTGGGCTGATTTGTGACCTGTGTGCTCCCAGGCAGCCTACCCTACACTCCCTCCCAGCATGCACACACTACCACCTCATACTCATTCCTGAGAGGGTGACACAACCTCAGAATATTAAGCCAAGCAAATTCCCTGGATGCCGGTTCATTCAGAAGCTTTTCCAGGGGTCTCTGACCATCCCAATGTCTCTGGAGAGAAAAGGGCCCTCTTAGGTCCATAGACCTGAGAGTTGGGAGGAACCTTAGAGATAAGCTAACCCAAATCTCTCATTTTACCATTAGAGAAACTGAGGCCTACAGAGGGGAAAATGACTTCCCAAATTTATGCAGTTACTAAGTATGGAGAGAAACTATGGTGGTGGCAAAGACCTAGAATCAGACAGACTTGGGTTCCAATCCTGTCTCAGACACAGAAGCTGAGTGACCTTTGGAAAATCCTATAAGCTTTCTGAGACTCAGTTTCTTCATCTGTAAAATGAAGGTGACAATAATAAGGTGGTTATGAAAATCTAATGTTATAGAACTGTAAGGGCTATTGGTCAATAAACATTTATTAAGGACTTATTATGTGCCGGGTGCTATCCTATACACTGAGGACACAAAAACAAACAAACAAAAAAAAGAATGATAGTCCCTTGCCTGAAGCAGGTGCCTGGGTCCTCTGACTCCAGAGCCTGGGGGGTTTATTGCCTTCTGCCCAGTGCTCACTCCCAGCCGTCCACGTCCCACATGAATAAACTCGAGTATTGGAAGATTATACAAGTGACTTGTAGAAGAGAGGTCTGGGCAATGCTGGGGTTCACCGCGCACAGACCCCAAATCCAAGGCTCCCATCTGGCTTACTTCATCACGATCATCAATTCCTTATGACAAATATATACTTAGAGGCAGCAGGGAGGGGGCCAGAGAGAGCCAGTCTTGGAGTCAAGAAGACCTGAGTTCAAGTCCACTGATGTAACATCAACTGTGTGACCTCAGGTAAGACTCACCACACCCCCACCCAGGCCTCAGTTTCCTCCTCTTGAACACCAAAGGAATTGGAGAAGACAACTTCCCACATTCTTTCCAGATCTAAAGTCAATGCTCCTGTGATTTCAAGCCCCACCGAGCCTCCATGTTTCCATTTCCTCCCCTCTCAATGTTGGACCCAATAACCATTAACCTTCTAACTCAAATGATCTGTGTGTGATCTTAAGACACTTCCAAAAAAAAGGCTGATTTCCACTAAATTATCCCCAAAGCATGTATGATTTCTAATATCCCATCTGAGCTCTAGAGCTGTAATTCTCTACTTTGAGCGGAAGGGGACTCTAATACCAAGGGCTCAGAGTAGCAGCACCACCCCCCTTCCATGGGACCTGGGGAGGTAAGGTAGAGGTGCTGCATCCACACAAAGCACCCTGTGACTCCCCAATCCTCCAGCCTGGAGCCAAGGCCAAGTTGCAGCCAGGGAGGTTTCCTTTGATACAAACATCCCCTTGTTTCAGGGGTGAAAGTCCAGCTTCGAGATCTTTTCCCCACAGAGCAAACTTGACTCTAGAATCAAGTGGTTAAAGAGAGAACAAAGTGTTTGAGGCCACATCCCCTGCTCCTTCCCTTGTCTCCGTCCCAAATTGCAGTGCAGGGTGAATAGGCCCATTGTCCAGGGGACGCCTGCTCTGGTCTCAAGGGAAAGGCAGATGGTGGAACCCTCTGTATTCTCAGAAAGGGGAAGCATCAGTGTTCCCAGGGGAAAATAGCCCATGGAGTCAATTCTCAATCTGGTGAGCCCACTGGGAATGTTCTCTTCCCTTTTGGGGATTCCTGAAGAAACCCAGAAATAGCTTTGCCTGAGCATTGCTGTACTCCCTACAGGTATAAGCTGAGGGTGGGCTCCTGTTCAGTGATGTTTGGGGGCCTGGACATCTGTGCCATCAAAGACATCTACAGCAAAGATGACAGAGATTATATCACTGAGTTGAAAATGACATTAACTTACGGATAAGTGTTCATGGGGTACATGCAGCTATGCAAAATGGTGGGTGCTTGCCTCCATTTACATTTTCAACCACTCCTTCTGAAAGCATTTATTGAACAAGAAGTAGTGTGATTTCATCAGAAAAGTCCAATATTTGGAGTCAGAAGAGCACGGTTCAAATACAGGTTCTGTCATTTACAATGTTTATAGTCTTGGCCAAGCTATTAAGTGATTCTTAATTAGACTAGACCAGTGGCTCTTAATCTTTTTTTGAGATCATCACTTCTTTGGCAGTCTGCTTATGTCTACAGACCCCTTCTTGGAATCACGATTTTAACTGCATGAGACAAAATATATAGGCTTATGAATTACATTGAAACATAGTTATCAAAAAAAATTTTTAAGTTCACAGACCCCCCAGGTAAAAATCCCTAGAATAAAGGATGTCTAAGCTTTTAATGGCTCCGTGATTAAGTTCTATGTGCAGAGCCCTGACTTTGGGGAATTATGGCCATGTAGCCCATCACAGGTCCAGTGCCCAAAGTCTTTCCAGCTGGACAAGTTTTTCTCCTCTCATCAGACATCTTCAAGCAAAGGCTGGACAACGCCTGTCAGGGAGGCAGCAAGGGAAGGGAAAGGCTGCTTTTTTCAGATACCAGTTAGACTGGGTGATCTATTCAGTCCCTTCCAAATCTGAGGTTTTGTGATTCTATAATGCCATCAAAGCTCAACTGGCCTAGCCTTTGAGAATGTAGAGTCCTCTCCACATCACCATGAGGCATTGGGGAAGAAAGTCAATTTAACAATTAATGACTGATATCTTTTGTTGCAGGTCAGGATTTAGTTGGTGCAAGACAAGTCTATGTTAATATTGGCCTAGGGGGTCAGATTTGGGTCCTGGGTTTGAATCCTGGATCTGCTAACTGCTGCCTGTGCGACAAGTTATAAAAACCACTCTGGACCTCAGTTTCCACATCTGTAAAATGTAGGTGTTGGACCAAATGAAGTCTCTAAATCCTACAGCATACAGTTCCAGGCTACGTTGGCCAAGTTGCTATCATCCCTATCAACCAATATCGACTGTGTGCCCACAAAGCAAATGACATTGTGTTTCCCCAGGCAGAACGCCTCCAAAAAACTATGTGCCAAGGGGAGAGAACCGACCCAGCGTGTTAGAAGTGGGAGCACCCTCTGCTGGGAGTCCAGGGTACTCTTTCCTGAAGTTGGCCATGAAAAAGACCTCTTGGTCGGCTCAGGACGAGCCTCATCCAAATGAAGTGCCTTGGTCCAATTGTCCTCAAAGTGCAAAGCGGGGGTGGGGTTGGGGTAAACAGGTCCAGCCCTGGAAGAGATCCAACCTCCCAGGTGTGCTTCATGCTAGGTATACCCCAAAGCTGAGGCTTGGGAAACCAGCTCAGGGCTGCTCCTTCCAGCCTGGGGAAGACCTTCAGAGAACACCTACAGTAGTGGCACTAAACTTAGAGACGGTCCACAACCAAATGTGCCCTCCAAAGCAAGGAGGCATGGAGAAGACAGTGTGGCTTGGGGGCAGAACCTTGGTTTCTTGGCAAGTTACTCTGGGTCTCTGTGTTTATAACAACAGGCTAATTACCTACATTTAAAAAAAAACAAAAAACAGACCTCTGATTTCATGAGTGTAGAGAATTCTGGGTGAACCTCTACCTTTGCCATGGTACAGAGCTTGGATCCATCCACGTGTCCTGTCACTCCCAAGCCAGTGTTGTCTCCACTACCTGACTTTTCTGCCTTTCTTCTTAAGAGTCCCCTCAATCTGGGGCCTCCCAAACTTTGCCATGACCCTTTGAGAGGCATGCATGCTTTGAGGTGTATATTCTGCCTAAGGAGCAGGGGACCCCTCTTTCCTAGAGACCTCTACTTGGAGATTAACCAAGATGAAGGGTAACTTGCCTTCTCATTATTAAGGCTCAGAAAGAACTTTTCCCAGGGTCAAGTATCAGGAAACAGAAAATCCAGCCTTAGGGGAAAAGACCTTGGAAGAAGTAGGGAGGGTGAAGGTGAGGTTAATATAGGAGAGATCAGCAACAGTCCTTAGGGACAGAGGCCACTGTCTCATCTGGAATGAGAAGAATGAATAACTGTTGCTTCCACGCTCTTCCCCTGCCCTATCACGTCCTAACGGTCCCACCCAGTTCCCACCACCACTGGCCCCCACCTCTGTCCCCTCCTGCCCCCTTCCAGCCTGCTCTGCTGAACTGGCAGCAGGCAGAAGCCTGACACAGAGCACAAGTATGTGGGGGAGAGCCCTCCCACCCACTCAGGTTTAGAGATGATGAGAATCACATGAGCCCCGGCTGCAAAGTCTGTGGATTCCATTCTAGCTATGTGTCCCTGCTCCTCCAGGGCCATGTGACAGCCTGGTCTGCCCAAAGCGAGCCTGGCCCTGAGACTGATTCAGCCTGGGCCCTGTTGTCCACGGCAGGATGGCCTCAGGATAGGCAGGGCTACTCTTCTCAGGCCAAGGTCACTCTGGCTTTCTAAGGACCATAGGTCCTGGATTTTTTAAAAAAATAGATCTCATTAAATAATAGATAGAGAGTCTATCTCACAGCCAGAAGAGATGGATTCAAGTCTCATCCTGTCTATGTTAACATCTCAGTGATCTAGGTAACTCTGAGACCAACTCGCAGACAGGGCTCCAACCTGCAGTAGTGAAGGTGGTTTCCTTCTCTGGGAGACCTCTATCCCAGTGAAATCATACATCCAGTCCCTATCCCCATTTGTTGGCTAGTCCAAGCCCCTCATTTTACAGAGAAGGAAACGGAGGCATAGAGAGGTGGTCAAACTTGCCCAAGGTTATATAGCAGATCAGGAGAACTGGGATGAGAACTGAGGGTCTTTGATTTCGGGTCAAAGGCTCATTCTACTATACTGCAGTTGAGGTCATGGCCCTTCCCTTGCCCAATGCCTAACAGATTTTCTTCAGTCATGTCAGTTGTGTCTGACTCTCCGTGACCCCATTTGAGGTTTTATTGGCAAAGATATTAGAGCAGTTTGACATTTCCTTCTCCAGCTCATTTTACAGATGAGGAAACTGAGGCAAACAGGGTAAGGCGACTTGCCCAGGGTCACAGAGCTAATAAGTGTCTGAACCCACATTTGAACTCAGGTCTTCCTGACTCTTGCCCTGGCACTCTATCTACTGTGCCACATAGCTGCCCAGTCTAATAGATAGCAGGCATTTTAAAAATGCTTACTAAGTTGAATTGAATTGCCAAAGACTACAGATGGTTCCATGGCAAATGCATTACTTCCCTCTGGGGAATTCATCCATCCTCACCAGCTGGAGGGTGAGAGTGACTTCTTCTTGAACCTTAGGTAAGGCAGGGTCAATGAAGGCTGCTCTAACTGCACTCAGGCATGCCCATTAGACTGGACCATGGAAAACAAAATGTCATTTAACTGTCTGACCCTGGCTCCACGAGAACATTATTTGATCAGTGCTTTGTATACAGTAGGTGCTTAATATGTCTGCTGAATAGATAGTATTAAAAGAAAAAAATCATAAGGGAACTTCGTGAATTACCTTTTCTATGACCTTGTCTAGGCTAGCCCTCAGTCAAATTAAGAATCCAGGGAAGCTTAGCTTTGGTGGCCTTCTCAGTCAACCAATCAACATGTATTAAGCGCTACTGCAGCTGTGTGCCAAGCACTGTACAAGTATTATCTCATTTGAGCCTCACAACTGCTCTTGGAGGTAAGAGCTATCACTGTCTTCATTTTACCGATGAGGAAACTGAAGGAGACAGGCTAAGTGACTTGCCCAGGGCCACACACCTACTAAGCTCCTGAGGCTGGATTCAAACTCAGACCTATCCCAACTCTAAGTCCAGCACTCTATCCGCTGCACCACGTGATGTCTCTAAAATAAAATGATAATGACCAAGCTTGGACCCAAACAGCAGATAGGAGAATGCACCTCCCTCCTCTTTTTGTTTTCCCATGGGGGTGAGGGGATAGGAGTGTGGGGCATGGTATACGACATCAGGCTCGTCTGATGTATCAGTCAATTTTCCTAGACTTTCCCCTCTTCTTATTCTTCATTCTAAGAGACAGCTCCCTGGCAGGGGTATGGGTGTGGGATGTACTGGGAAATGTAGCTGACAAAAACCCCAAAATCAGTGCAATTTTTTAAAGAGAGGAGTTACCTCAAAATAAAGCCCTGTCTGTGACACGTGCTGTGTGTCCATCAAGGCACTTAACTCTGGCTGGAGAATGGGATACTAGCAAGAATGCCCAAATCTATAGCCAGGATCATAAATTGGGGGGGGGGACTTTTCAGGTCATCTAGACCAACCCCCTCATCTTATAGATGAGAAACTGAGGCACGGAAAGGATACATTACCCGCCCGAAGTCACACAGGTAATAAAGAGCAGAGCTGGGATTCCGGTCCAGGACTTCTGACCCAGACGCTGGTACTTGCACTGTACCGTGCCATCTGCGATCCGCAAGTCTCGGGGTCAAATTCTGACTCTGGCACTATCTATCCATGAGACCACAGGGAAGTCATCTGGAGGCCTATTTCTTCATCTGCAAAATGATGAGATCAAACTCGATGCCTTCCAAAATCCCATTCAGCTTTAGATATCTGACCCCATGATCCTCCCTGTGTCCCTCAAATGGGAGGATTGGATGTCTACGGTCCCTTCCAGCCTACAATCCAAAATCAAAACCTTCTTTTACATAACAGCCCTTCAGATACCTGAAATATAGCTCTCCTTCATGGTCTCGCCACAATAATAATAATAATAATAATAATAATAGCTACCATTTATATAGCACCTACTATGTGCTAAGCACTTTACAATTATTATCTCATTTGATTTCCCAACTCTGGGAAAGGTAGGTACTATTATCCCCATTTGACAGATGAGGAAACTGAGGCAAAATGATTTGCTCGGGACATAGCTAGTAAGTTTCTGAAACCAGATTTGAACTCTGGTCTTCCTAAATAAACTCCAGACCCAATGCTCTGTCCACTTCACCACCTAACTGCCCTCACCCACTACAATCCTAATTCAACTCTTCTCTAAGCTAAGCACCCCTAGTTTCTTATACAGCCTGGTTTCCAGTCCCCTCATCATGCTGGCTGCTCTACTCTGGGTACACACCACTCTAAGTTCTTCTGACCTGGAGAGGCTCGGGTACAAGAGGAAAAAATAGAAATTTTTCAAAATTCTTAGGAGAAGTCTTACAAACACTTTTGGGGAGTACTTTCATAAGTGATAATTTCTTATTTGGAGTGCCCCCCTTATGCTTTTGTTGTTGGGAGTTATTTTTGTCAGAAATACAAAAAGTTCTTCTCTACAATAAGAACAGGAGGAAAGGAAAACCCCGAAATGGTCTTCTCCTCTTTGTCCTCCTTCCTCCTCCTCCACCTCCTTGGTGGGAATGGAAAATTTTCTCCAGAATATTTTGTGACAGTCCTCACTGAAGAAAGGCCAATGAACTCCTCCTGGCTGATCTCAGCTAGGGAATGACATACTGGAATGGAAAAATATTCCCCCAGAGAAGCCCAATATTTCAACTTCCTTTGGACATAGAAGCCCCAGCTGGCTGGGCCCAGGTACTGCCCCAATACTCTCTAGGGACCAGAAACCAGGATAGGATTGGGGAGAAGGCCTAGGGGCCAGGAAAAGAGTAGAGGAAAGGGCTGAATTCCACATGCCACCCTTAGGAGATCCTCCAATGTGGCCTCCCCTGAAGCAACCCAGTGAATGGAGACACCCTTCCACATTGACAGGCCCTTCTGTCTCCCAAACATCCAACCCCATCATCCATCCAGGATGCCTAAGATTTCCAGCTCTCACTGGGCTCTTGTTAAAGAGGATGGCACAGTGAAAACAACATGGAGTTGCAATCCTAGCTCTGACACTCACTAGCTCATTGACCCTAGCAAATCATTAAATCATTTCCAGTCCTGTTTCCTCCACTGTTAGAGACACAGAAACAGAGAGAGAGAGAGAGAGAGAGAGAGAGAGAGAGAGAGAGACAGAGAGACAGAGAGACAGAGAGACAGAGAGAGACAGAGAGAGAGACAGAGAAAGAGAGAGACAGAGACAGAGAAAGACAGAGAGACAGAGAGAGAAAGAGACAGAGAAAGAGAGCGACAGAGACAGAAAAAAAGAGGAGAGAGACAGAGATAGAGAGAAAGACAGAGATAGAAAGAGACAGAGAAACAAGAAAATAATGTTTGCCTTGCCTACTCAATATCCTAAATTTAGAGCTAGAAGGAGCCCTAGAGAATGTTATGCAATCTCCTCATTTTACAGAGAAGGAAACTGAGTATGAGAGGTGTGAAATGAGTTGCCCGAGCCCACACAGCTAGCAAGGGTTATAGCAGACAGAAGGCCAGACTTGGGAGTCAGTAAGCTCTGAGTTCAATTTCTGCCTCTGACACTTATTACCTGTGTGGAAGATTCCAGATCTAAACCTATGAACCCCTGGCCTCTGATTCCAGAGTGTGGGCACTTCCTACTAGGCTGCATTATCTTCTCTTTCACAGATTTATTGTAAGGAAAGTACTTTATAAACCTTCAAGTACTAGAAAAAATCATTAAAGAGACCTGGGTGAAGTGATGGGAAGAGAACTGTGCTAAGAGGTAGGAGAACCCTTTTCTGCCTCAGCTCCATCACTTAAACAAACTCCATGACCTTGGACAAGTCACCGGCTCTCTCGGACCTTGATTTCTTCATTGTTAAGAGAGAAGGTTCTTCTAAAAGATTGACAAGGCACTTTCCAGCCTGAAAAGGCTATGAATTTCCATGTGTGACATATTAACAAAACTCTTAAGAGCAGGAACTATTTGGTGGGAATATTTGTTTTTGTCTCAGTATTCTCCTCAGCCTCTTAATTTATTCATTAACTCTCAGAATGACATCTAGCAACTCTTAGGATCCAAGATGATGGGTGTTGATGAGAGGAAACGTCTGAGACTGTCTAGGCCTTCTTGGGCACTGGCCAAAAGAGACCTGAGTCTCCCACATAGAGGGTAAGAGTAAGAAAGGAGGACTCCCCAGAAGAAGAGGAGATGGCAAGCTGGACAAATTTAAATTAAATTAAAATTTTAAACCCCAACTTTCTTCTGAGCTTTGCAGACCACCATCCTTCTAGAGTTTCTGGGATATGAGAGCTGCCTCAGTGTTCACAGGTTCTCAGAGAGACCCCATCATAAGCGTATTAATTTATTAAACATTTGTTATACTATTAAATATAGAAGCATGTTAAAATTAACTTCTTAAATGTTTGTTGACTGAGTAGCTCCCCTCCTTCCTTTATTATATATTTATTTTGTATATAGCCTCTATTTACTTATCAGAGACATGTAGACAGTTCCTTGAGGGCAGGAGCTGTTTCATTTTTGTCTCTATACCCCCAGCACCTAGCACAGATCTAGGTTCATAGAAACCCTAAATCAATGCTTGTGGATTGGTCATCCCCTCAGTTATTGGCATAGGGTAGATTCCTAATAAATGTTTGTTGATTAATTGTAAGGGACCTCAGAAATCCTCTAGGTTGACCCCCTAGAGAGGCAGATTTAACAGAAAGTTTCCTGACAATAATCATAGCAAACATCCTCAGGGCAGGAGTAGAGCCGACAGGTAGAAGTTACAGGAAGGCTGATTTCTGAAGCCACTGCAGACAGTTAAAGACTGTTCCCATAAGAACCCCTCCAGCTCTAAAATTCTCTGATTCTATGCTCCTGTAAGTCTCTCCTTCCCCTGTGAGGTGGGCTCTTCCCCTAAACATTCCCAGTTCCCTTAACCATTCCACATATGCCTCTAGCTGGCCTCACCACTGCATGTCATGGCATCACCTCCCTGTTGTCGTGGTCCTCTTTGAGAACAAAGGACAAACAGCAACCTCTGTGAGTAGAGATGGAGATGGCCACTAGGAACCAAGCTTCCAGTTGGGCAACACAGTTTTCTTTTTTTCTTTCTTCCTTCCTTTTCTTTCCTTCCTTCTCTCTCCACTTAGGGTATCACACCCCTACCTGTTGGTGTTCTGCCCAAAAACAATGTAAATTTTAATCTCTGAAACTTTTTTTTTGCTTTAGTTTCTTCTCTTAAAGACCAGCCTTAATCCCAAATCGCTCTGGTCCCAGATCAAGCCCTACTTGGTCATTGTTTGGGGCCTGATTGGCTCAGAATGAATGTAAGTAACAATTGTTTCTGTTTTGGCCAGAAATCCTGAGAGTCTTCCCCTCCCAGATCTATTTTTTTTTTCAAGAAGCCATTCTTTGCCTCATTTTTTCAAGCCTTAATCTCTAAAAAGGCACTGCCTCAGTCAAACTGAGACCTGTCAAAGACCTTAGCTTGAAAAGGCCAAGATCCTCCACTGCATCCTGGGCCATCTCCAGTTGTACTGATCTGTATCGGGACCCAGCTGGCTCCAAAGGAGAAAGTGAGGCTGGTGACTCTGCACAGCCCTCCCTCACTTAAATCCAATTAACTTGCACATCATGGCATCACCCCCCTGATGTCATGGTCCTCTTTGAAAATGAAGGACAAACGGCAAAGCACTGTCTAGTTTGTAAATGTGTCCAGGGCTGACTACAGTATCCCAGAAGTAGTCTCCCTCCTGTGGTAAATCACGTCCCTAGTTATGAACACGAAGTTCTATTAATGCAACCGAAGATACATTAGCTCTTCCATGTTACGCTATTTGTTCACTCAGATTCAACTGAGGTCTATCAAAACCCCCAGATCATCTTCAACTCTTATCTAGCTACATCTTCCTTATTCTGACCTGTGATATCTGAAAGCGAGTAAAGGACTTGACCTGGGTTGCTGCTACATTTCATCGTATCCAATTTGACCTAAATAAGAGAATAATTGTAAAGCGCTTAGCATAGTGCCTGGAACAGAGTTGAGTGATGTATGTCAGTTGTCACTGATGTTATTTTTGAGATCTTTCTAGATCCTGACCCTACCTCCAATGCGTTAGCTCTCCCTCCCATCCTTGGGTCATTCTCTGAGCTGATAAACGTGTTATCGGTGGAAATACAGAGCACTTCAGGGTGACAGGCTGACGCTCCACCAGATTTCTCCCTCCTTACTGACCAGTCTATTTCAATCCCCCTCTATGGGTCAGTCGGCTCTGAACCTTGCTAAATGTACCATCCCCTCACTGTATCACCCAAGTATCAGTGTTGTCCCAAAGGAGAATGCATTAAGGCATGAGTAAAGGAGTTCCCCACCACTAGAGGTCCACAGGCAGAAGCTAGAAGACCCATCACCAATCTCACAGATAGAGTTCTTGCTTGGGCACAGGTTGGATCGAGTGATGTCTGAGATCCCTTCTGACGCAAAGACTCTGTGGTTTAAGCCTCATTTTCTGATCAGGATAGAATTTGAAACCCACTACATTGCTCCAGTGTGGTGTAGACTGCTTACCTCATGGCTAGCGCTCCTTTGAATCATGATCAGCCAAATGAGATAATGGACGCCCAATGTGCTTTGTGAACTTTAGGTCAACATACAAATAGCAGCTGTCATTAGTATTCACCTCATTTTCTTTGAGAGGTCAGATAGAAAAGGTCCTAGGACAAATCACTGTTCTGCTATTATGAGTGGCAGTACTGCATAGTGGATTGAGATCTGGCATCAGGACCAAGAACACCTGGGTCCAAGTCCTCCCTCTGACACATCCTAGCTGTGTGATCCTAGACAGTTCATTTCAGAAGCAGCTGGATGGCAAAATGGATACAGCACTAGGCCTGGAGACAGGAAGACCTGAGTTCAAATCCAGCCTCTGACACTTGCTTGATGTATGGCTCTGGACAAGTCACTTAACCCCTCTTTACCTCAGTTTCTCCAACTATAATAAAGGGATAACCGCCTGCCAGGGTTGTTGTGAAGATCAAACAAGATAATATTTGTAAAGCACAATGCTGGACACATTGTAGGCACTATATAAACATAAGTTATAAATACTTAACCTCTCAGTGCTCTAAGCCATAATTGCAGAAAAGGTGACGATTTGTGTTGGCAGAATTTGATAGATTCGGTGCTTTAGAAAGGACCTTGAGGGGTATGAGTCATTTTGCAAAAGAAGAAACTGAGGCATGGGATATTAAATGCTTACTCCAGGTCTTGAGGCAGGATTTGAATTTGCTCCAGGTCAGCGCTCTATCTGCCTCCCTCATTGGGAGGTCCCTATATCGATGAAATTAGTTGGAACGTATCATTTTCTTTTTTTATAGACCTTTTATTATGGTGCGGAGAACTCCTGGCATGGAAATTCTACCCACTAATGCAGATTGCCAACTCTGTTGAGTTGTAACCAGCAGTCTTAGCGAGTTGCCAGGTGGGACTAAGAGGTCAAGTGATTTGCCCAGGGTCATGTAGCAATTATAGAAGAGAAGCAGACCCAGACACCTCCATCCATTCATTCCGTCATGCTGCCTTTCATTATTAATGTCGGTGGTGGTGCTATTATCATTAGTGTTCATTCCCACTGCCACAGTCTGCAAATAGGCCCTATTGGCTGGGGTTGACCGGGGGACCTAGGCTTATTGAAATCTCAGAGGTTTGCGTGGGACACCACCAGCCTCCTCCTCAATCTGAGCTGGGCAGGGTTGAGCTGACAGCATCTTAAGGCAGGATGCCCTTCAGCTGTTTGTTGGCTCCCAGCTCCATGCAGGTGGACTACAATTTCTAACTGTTGATTTCCACCCACCCCCTGTAAGTAGGGGTTTGCTATGGAGAAGTCTGCCATCTAGCGTCCACCCAGGGTGTGAGCTCAGAGCCCACCCGCTGGGCTCTCTCAGACCCACCTGCTGGGGGCCCCTTCTCTCTTCTTACAGGGGGTGGACAGCTCCACACCTCCAAGAAGAGAATGTGGAAGTGGACAAACGGCTGATGGCAGATCTGGTGGTCTGCGACATAAGCCAGCTTCCGGGCCCTGGGGCGGCAGCTCCTTTGCCCCTAAAACCCTGGGTAAAGGTCAGGGAGGGGAAAATCCCCCAGTGAGATGGTGGGGTTTTCCTCTAGTGGCCAGTACTGAGCAAGGGGCAGGGGGGGCAGGCCAGAAGCAAGGGTTGAGCCCAGCCTCAATGTTGTTGGAATGCCTCCTTCCCCATCCTACCACACCCCTGAAACTCCTTCTACTCACAGACAAGACATCACTCCCTGAAGAGCGTGGGAGTGGAGCTGTAGAAAAGGGTAGAAGGAAGTGCAGCCCCTCTCCTATGTTTCAGTTTGAGAGTCTCTGCAGGACCCATTAGGACAAGCATGCCCCATTCCCATCCTCCACCTCCCAGTAAAATAGTGTCCTCATTGTACTGTGGGCCACAGTGATTGGGGATCCATTAACATAAGAAGCAAACAAGTGGGCTTTGTCCCCCATCCAGCCCCCACCCTGCTGCCCTGTCAGGGACTCTTCACCCCTCTGTACTGAATGTGAATGTATGTATGTGTGTGTGTGTATGTGTGTGTGTGTGCGTGTGCACGCTCTCATACAGACATTAGTCAATGGAGACTTTTGCGTCTTTATGTTTGGGGCCTGCCTCTATCCCCCAGCTTCTCACCTCTACAGGCAATCATTCTTGTCTTAGCCCCAATGGGGACTCTCACATGGGATCTGCCCTGCATGAAAGACCATGGGATTCCCCCCAGAAACCTGGGCAACCTCCAGATTCTCCAAGGTCATCCTAATCTCCATAACTTTACAACAGGAGTCCTCTGGCCATCTCTTCATTTGCTTACTATAAATTACATAGTAGAAAGAATATGGCCCAGGTGCAAATCCCTTCCATGACCCTCGCTACCTGGATGACAGGGGGCAAGTCAATTCACTTTTCTCAGCCTTATCTTCCTCCTGCTAAAGGAGCAAGAAGATGGACCAGATGGTTGGGTCTCCAAAGTCCCTTCTGTCTGTAAATCTGTCATCCTCTGTAGTCACTTAGCCTCCCTGGCCTCAGTCTGTAAAATGAGGACCTGGACTCCATGGCTTCTGAGGCCTCTTCAGCCTCTCACCTGTGCTACTACGATTCTATCATCCTGCTTCGGTGACTGCAGTCTCTTTCTTTCTCCTCGCCCTCTTCACCCCATTTCAGCAGGTACAGCTGAAATCCACAAAATCCCAAGGACAGATGTCGCTGGGGCCTCAGCTTGGACAAGTTCCTAACCTCCCCATCTCGTCAGCCTTCTGATAAATATGTGAGGGCATATGTACACACTAGTTGTGATTCTGAAGTAAAAAGCCTGGCTACCCTTAGCCACAAAAGAAAATCATCCTTTTGATTAATAATCAACCTATCTACCTGTGGGTTCTGCTACAAAAATACAGAGAGTCATTTGCAGAGTGGTAACTGGGATTTCGGAAGTTTGGGTTGGCTTTTGAGACACATTTGTTTCCTGCCTAGGAACTATTTCTACATTTCAGATTATTGCCATCAGTTTGATTGGTATCTGGTTAGGGCAGGGGTTCTTAACCTGAGAGGAGGAAAAGAGAGTCTGTGGATTGATTCCAGGGGGTCTGTGAACTCAGATGGAAGAAAGTGCCTCTTTCAGCATTTCTTTCTATTATCTAAAACCATGACTTTGAGAAGGGTTGCCCTCTGAAATTACACACACTCACATCTGCATAGATAGGTGCTGTTTGTTGTTCAGTCATGTCTGGCTCTTCACGGCCTCATCTAGAGTTCTCTTGGTAGAGATATTGGAGTGGTTTGCAATTTCCTTCTCCAGCTCATTTTGCTGAGGCAAACAGGGTGAAGTGACTTGCCCAGGGTCACATAGCTAGTGTCTGAGGCCAGATTTGAACTCATAAAGTCTTCCTGACTCCAGGTCCGGCATGTTATTCCCTGCACCACCTAGCTGCCTACATAGATACGTAAGGGATTTGTTACTGTTGGGGGAGAGGGGTTGGTTCTTCTAGGAAGCCCTCCACAAGCCCAGCCTGCTCAGTCTCCACAATCCGGAGATCCTCCCCAGCGAAGGCTCTTGCCACAAGGCCAGCAGCCCCAGAGTCCCCACTCTGGCTCACCACAGCAGCAGCAGTCTCCTGGTTACCCCAGCCATCCAGAGCAGCCAGTAGCATCTCCCCAAGCCAGGCCACCAAACAGGGCACCCTCCTCACCTCACAGCCCTGCCCCACAAAGAAAGAGGAGGACCTTCTCAGCAAGGGCTTGTGGGATATTCCAAACAGTCAGTGCCTCCCCATCCCCATCTCAAGTAGATGCCTTTGGGGGTTGCCTAAAACAGGCTTGGAAAAATGATGAGGAAATAAGGCAGCCGAGAGAGAGCATTTTTTTTTATGCCTAGGCTGACCATCTAAAGAGGGTAAAAGCCACATTCTGCCCTTTAGGAAATCCTAGCACCTAATGACTATTAACAGCTGCTACCTTAACCTCCTGTCCCCCAAACCAGTTGCCTGCCTTGGTTGTGTTACAAGTCAGGAAGTGCTTTTAGGAATTAAGAAAATGAAGACATTTGTGTGCGTTGGAACAATTAGGGAAAAGTCTTACACAAGAGACAGGAGTCAGGTTGGTATTGGAGGAATGGAGAAATGTGTGGAGTCCAGGCCTTAAGGTGTCACTTCCAGAAAACTGTAGTGTTCTTTTATTTCTACCTTTCCTTCCCTCAGTCACCTCTGAAGCCACCACTACAGCCCCAGGCTCTCAGCCCTTAAGGAAATGATCCTTCCTGAGGCCTTACTTTGCTCCAGCTTCTTGTGGCAGAATCGAACTCTAGTTCATACTCTAGTTACTCATACGAATGCCTTAGCTCCCCTACTGGAGAGACCAGAAGGTCCCTGAGAGCAGGATCTGGCTCATTCATCACTGTACTACCCTTACTGCCTAGCACAGGGCTCTGCAAATACAAGGCAAAGAATGTGGTGATTGTTGAATTAATGAAGAGTCCTGTTGGAGGCTGCCTTGTACCTCCTCCATCCACACCAGGGCAGACACCTAGATGAACCTTTCACACCCCTTTTGGCAAGTCCCAGTCCCTAACAGCCTCAGCACCCCTGACTCATCCCAGCAGGCAGGGGGATCCCAATGAAGATGAAACCAAAGCTGAGACCATGCCAAGCTGAGCAAGGCCTCTGCCAGCCTATTTTCTGATTAACCCCACCCTGATGCGGAATCAAAGGGAGGGTGGTGGTGCATGCTCTAGCAAATTCTCTGTAGCCCTTAAATATTGCACCATCACCCCCTCACTCATTCCCATTCCTATCAGCCTGTCCAATGACAGCAATGCCTAACAGTCCACATGCGATCTGGAGGGGTATCTTTGGATGGCCTCCCTCTAAGCCAGAAAATGATTCTCCGTCCTGTGTTCTAATTTCACTTCTTATGGTTGTTCTAAATTGTCCAACTGGGTAGTCAGTGTTGGCAAGTCGGGGAATTGTCTGATGCAGGATTGGTGCTCCAATGGGATGCCTGCTCTCCTACCCAAAGCGCCCAAGCTAGAGTCTCTATTTTTGTGACCAGACTTCCATTCCTGGTTTGTGATAGGCCTGCCTTGGGGAACCTCAAGCAAGTTCACCCCCACCCATGAGTCTGACATCGCAGCTACACCTCAACACTAAACCAGGCAAACATTTTTAAAAGGCTCCCATATACTAACTTACCGGCTATGGACAGGCTTATAAACTCTCCACAGTCCTCCCCAAACCACTGAATACACAGGCTTCATCGCATTTGCCTGGTGGCAGCCAAGAGGAGAAAGGGAGGGAGGTACAGTAGAATGAATTGGGAGTCAGAGCCCGGAGTTCAGAACCTGGTGTCCACCCTTGGGACCACCACAAGGCTCTTTCCCAGGTTTAGAGCTGGGAAAGGACCCTTCTGATCATCAAATTCTCACCCTCTTTTTACAGGTGGGGAAGCTGAGGCCCTTGAGTGACAGTACTGACCAGCAGAGTCAGGATGTGAAGCCAGGTCCTCTGAAACACACAGCTCCTCTCTGGGCCTGTGTCCAGAGTAGTAAAATGAACACAGGGGGTTGGACTCAAGGATGTTCAAGGTCCCTCCCTTCTCTGAATCTGTGAGCCCATGAGAGGAATGTATGATCCTAACCATGTGTATCATGTATCCAAACCTGTGCATCTGGGCAGTCCATAGTCTCCTTCCAGTTTTGCTACTAAGAAGAAGACGAAGGTCCCATGAAGAAAATGTATTTAAGAACTTCTATGCCAGTGTGTTGGGAAGCAAAACGGGCTCCTTAGCACTCAGTTCAACAAGTGCCCTTGAAGAGTTTGGCTTTTATTTGCTTTGAGTGATTCAGCCATTTCATTGAATCTTCCTAAGTGCTAAGCCCCAGGCCCAAGATTTGGGTGTCCTTGGTGCCTCCTTGCCTTAGGGGAGGGCTTACTTTAGACATGAGTTTGAGTGACATGTCTGGGACAGCAGAGGCTTTTAGACCAAGTGGATTTAAGTCGCTCTTTGTGGTGATTCTAGGTCACGTGGGTGAGTCGCATGTGTGGCTCACCCCTGACGCTGACAAAGATATAAAAATCAGAGGTTGGCTTCAGCTTTTTTGGAGCTCTTTGCTGAAGCAGTGGTGGCGCGTGACTCTGGGCCAGCCCTTGTTCTGAGCTCCCGGGGTGAACCTGGATGTTGGTAACTATGAATTGTGTTGGGTCTGTCTGTTTGTAATTTGTTTAAGGGCTCTTGAGATGGTGTTGATGAAGAGACTCTGGACAGCTGTAGCTAAGAAGCCCTCCAGCTTGTAAACCCAGATGCTGAGACTTTGTTGAACTCTGGTAAATATGTATTGGGATTTGAATCAGACAAGGTCTGTCTGTTGATGTTTGTAATTTGCTTGTATTTTGCTCTGAAGTTCAGGGTGCTGGCTTTTTCCCCTGAACTAAGTGAATAATATTTGTGTGCTGAATTAAAGTAAGCTTGCCAACCCCTTCACCTTGCTCTTATTAAGGCAGATCAAAAGAACCTGTGCTGTCCGGCAGCTTTCTAGGTGCTGGCTGTGGGTGGATCCTCGCCCCCCCCACCCCCAACAGAAGCTGCTAGCTGGATTGTGGAAACAGTCTGCCCTAAGGATGCACCACCCTTGCCTTCTCAGCTCCTACCAGAGGCCCTGGGTTCCCTTCAGGGGTTGGGTCCAAACCGAATGAGTTCAGCAGTCCAATGTCTCACACACACACACACACACACACACACACACACACACACACACACCCCAAGCGGGCTCACACACACACACACACACACACACACACACACACACACACCCCAAGCGGGCTCCATTCACAGAGCACCTGGGGCCTGTGCCCTGGGTGCCCAAGAGTCCTAGTGAGGAGAAAAGCAAACAAGAATGCACCAGAGGGAGGTAGGCTGCTTGTTGTCATGAATGCCAGCCATTCCCTTATCATTCCCACTCCCTTCGAGGAGACGGCAGGGGTCGTATAAAGTCAGGGGCTTTGGAAAAAGTGGCCTTGGGTTTGAATCCTGGCTCTTCTTCCACCTGTCATTTGAGAAGAGCTATTTGCCTTTTCCGTAACATAAGAAGGCATGCAGGGGAGGGGAGGGTGTTAGGATGTCCTCATATGGCCCCTTCTAGCTTTTAATCAATGAGCCTGAGTTTACGTAGGTGAGGTGGCAGAGGTAGCCTCTGAAGAAGCTTCAAAACCTTGAGACATTTCCCTAGCAGCTCTCAGGAAATTGGAGGGTTGGCAGTCACCTGAAATCCACCTCTGGGAGAGCCAGGGAGGAAGGACCCCCTTCCTGTTCTTCCAGTCCCGTCATGTTGTCTTTCAAGGCCAAACCAATGATGTGGAGACCAGACCAAAGGTTATTTTCCTCTGCCTACCCTGGCAACTGTACTGTTGGCCTGGAACAACCGGTCCCAACTTAAGTCAGCATTCAAAGAGCCATGCCACAGTACGGCCTCCTTGCCAAAGGTGTGGTGTGGCTGGTGACCAGTTTGTTGGTTTTGGAGGACAGATTCTTGATTCAGCATGGTTTGGTTGGAGGTTCCTTGGAGGCACAGCTGGTACTCTGGCCTCCCTCCCCTCCTTCAATTCAGGAGGCATTTTCCTTGTCCTCTGGCTAGGATTACTTCCCATGTCTGCAGTTATTGGCAATGATCCTGGCATAACACTAGTCCCATTGGCACCTGAGTCTTACACTAGTAACTGATGACACTCCCATGATATTGTGGCTTTGGCTGGCCCCAGCTGAACCCCAAAAAATCCATATAAGGGGCTACTGTCTAGTGTAAGGGAGGGGAAGAAGAGCCCTGATACTTTTATTTTTTGAGTTGTCTCTGAGAGAATTCCTTCCCTCTCCTTTATTCATTCTGTCCTTTTGGTACAGATACAAGGGTTTAGGGCAGGCTGCAAATGCCAGAACTCCCTGTCAGGACTTCTGAAGGTCACATCCCTTATTTCTAACTCCAGTTATACAACCAGCTGGCCCATTCTGCCCACCATGCTCACAGAGGCAACCCTCACCTACAGAGCTGGGTGACCTAAGGCGTCCATTTCCCACTCTGCATTCCTCTTGGGGCTCTTCTTGGTGCAACAATGCTCTCTGTTAAAAGGCCTGACTAGATTTTAGCATCCCTTCCCCCATACATTGGCTTAATTAAACTTCATTACCCAGGAGGCTGATCGTCTATTTAATTACTGATGATGGACCCTTTGCTTTGTCCCCACCTCCTATCCTACTTCCCAATCCAGCCACCCTATGCTCCTTAGAATGATGGGCATGAGGGAGGACAAGGTCAAGAAGTGATGCTCAGACCAAGATGGTTAGCCATGGGGTGGGGGTTGGAGGGCAGAGTTAGGAGGAGGGATGAAGTGCCTAGAAAACTGAGATTTTAAATCTCCCCATGGATGCAAATGGTCCATCCCTCTCCCCATGAGTAACTGAATAGGCTGTCCCATATCTGCTGCATCTATGCTTTTCAAACTATGTTCTTTCCCCAGTAGAACTTCTCATTCTCCCAGTTAAGAAAGAAAAGTAAATTTGACTATGACAAAAATGAGGCTCTCTGAGAAGTGAGGTGCTACTAGGTGGAATGGTAAGGGTATCGAAGGATTCCAGTCCAATCAAAGACTAAAAGATGGCTGAGTTCAGAAACCACCACCACCCATGGCAACCAAATGGAAGGCTGTTGCCTCTGGCAATATGTAAGGATTTGATACCTGATTTCTTCCATCTGTCTCTCTTGGGGGAAGTAACATTACAAATAAAAGAGACTTTTCTATCACTTTGGGGGCTCACACTGCCTGATGAATGTGAAGTCCAGGTGGGCAGCACCAGTGGTCTGCACTCATTCATTCTGGCCAATTTGGACACAGAAAATACAGGAAGTTTCCAGGCAGCCTGAGATGGCTTGTGTTAATTAAGATTGGTACAGGACATGGTACTCAGACAGTCACAGCATTACAAAATTTCACACTAGCTCAGATGACCCAAAACGTGCTGGATGAGCCATGATTAGCTCTGGGTAAATAAGAACTCCCTTAGGAAGCTTCCTGCAGGCACCACAAAACACTCCTGGGGCTCTTAAAAGCCACACAATAACTATCTACAGACCATACCCTGGCCCATCACTAATGCAGCACGGCTCTCCCTAAGCGCCTATCTCCAAGCATGCTGCCGTTTACTGCTCTGAAATGATCTCAGAAACGGGAATAATGCTTCCCTCGAGAACTCCTAAACCCACTTTGAAAATGGGACTTTTCAAAGACAAGTTCATCAGCATTTTGGCATATATATATATATGTACATACATACACACACACACATATATGTGTATATATATATATATATCTCACTTCTCACTATTTCCCCTCTTTCTTTAAGCTAATTTTAATCAGTATCACTTTGAAAGCAGAAGAATAGCACTGTATATTTGGATGCTAAAGTCTCTACCTTCAGGTTCTATTGGTAGGGGTGGGTGTGTGGGTGTGTGTGTGTGTGTGCGTGTGTGTGTGTGTGTGTTTTCCTTTTAAGAGCACAATCTAAGATAAAGCTGATGTTCACTGCAGCAAGGTTTCATGTTTAACAAGAAACTCAGAGGCTGACTCAGTATTGAAACCCATATGAGATGAAAGGAGAAGGAATAATTGTCATAGGTCTTCCCCTGTAGTTGGAGAAATGTTCTTTTCCCTCCAAAACCCAAGGCTATCTTTGAACCAATATAATACCACGCTGGCTCAATACACTAAGGCATAAAACCGATTTCCTGGGTCATTTATCCTCAGAGATTCCACTCGTTAGTTTAACAAATCCCTGTGTTAACTTCCTTGTCAAAATGCTCCCTAACTGTACACAGGAGGAAGCAGAGATCCTAACAAAGACATTCTACTTTTCAAGGGACCTTCCTCCCTCACTAACAAAACACCCCAATAAATGCCAGAATGCTGAATGGCATTGCCTCTTCACAATCCTAACCCAAACCTCTTGAAATATTGTATGACACCACAGTGATATCACATGAAGGTTAGAAAGATGCAATAGGAAAATCTGACATCTGGCTTCTCCCACCCTTCTCCTTCTCCTTTACACCTTTTCCAGAAGCTGGTTTTCCAGAGAAGTAAAGTTCTGTCACATTTCAAATAAAAAGGGCCTTTTTACCCTATTGAGGGCCCTAAAGTGGTTCCAATAGGCAAGCTAAGATAGTTATTTTATAACCCACCTACTAACTGCTTACCAGTGAACCAAATTAAATGACAGTATTAGGAAGAAAAGAGATTTCCTAGAAGCATCAATAAGGGAGTGAAACCACCTAGGAAAAGTACTGAAGTGAGATGGAGACTCTAAGGCCAAAGAAAATCAATGCCAGATTTTCCATTTCAAAGAGAAAATCTAAACTAGAGAAACAACTGGGGAACATGAAAAGCGGGCCACAGTGGCCACGTTCCATTGGAAGCAGGGCACAGGAGTCTGTACCAGCTGGCACCTAGGACTGTGTTTTAGCTACTCAGACAAGGCTGTTGGCCACTAACAGGTGGGAAGCACTTCACTAGAAACATACCTGAGTCAGTTAGGGGTTCCAGTAAGCAGACGAGATTTGTCTTCCAAGGTCTGTCTGAAAAGGGGCAAGATCCAAAGCCAAATCAGGAGGTCCCGTATGTATTTGAGTTCCTGTTGACCTTCACAGCTTTTGAGACGATGCTAATCCTGCTTGAATCACAAGGCAAAGTGTCCCTAAAGCTAGCGTGAGAAAAATCCCATTGCCAAGAACGTAACCTCCCTAAAGAGAAGACAGTGCTCTTCTTTCTTCCAGTCTAGGAAGAAGCTTGGGTTTGCTGGGGGGAAGGGGTGGGGCAGGGGGGCCAGCTTCTGGTTTCCAGTGAGCTGAGGGACAGGGAGATGGAAGGACAGGAGAGGGAATCATTTAAAAACTCAACCCTGGCTATTTAAGTTAGCTGTGCAATTAGTCATTTACCTCGGTGAGCAAGGAGGGACTTCTATTGGGGAATAACATTGCCGCTGGTTTACCTAGGGCCTTTGTAAAGACCTCCAAGGCATTTTCAGGTCTTTCCTTCTGAGCTTTCTAGAGGGAGCTTGGGTTGGGACTCACAAGCTTTGTACAAGGCTGACATAACCAACAAGGGAGCCACTGCTGCCATTAAATGTTTTGGTGCTCTCTGATATTCAGATTCTGACTAATACAAGGGCAGCCTTTTGGATATGGGTGAGGAGTAGGATGGGAAAAAACCCAGGCCTATCAGTGCACTGACAAAAGGCACAATGCATAAAGGGCACAAAGGACCCCTTGTGCCCTCCCAGGGCAGAACCACTGGGGAGCAGAAGCAGAAGAGAGTGTGGACACACACAGGTCTTGTTTTCAGATAACTGCACTGGAAGTGGGGGAAGGGTCCAGGGGAGGGGTCTGGGAGAAAGGCCCAACAGGTTGGAGGAACCAGCTAGAAGAATGTCTTGGCAAGGTCCTGAAAGGCAGTAATTAAATAGCCTTTGCCTTGACACCAGCAGCTCACCTCTACAGTAGAACAGCAGCTTTCCTAAGAGTGCAGCTCCTGTCTTTCCATCTAGGAAAGGCCAGGACACCATGTGTGAGGGCCTGCAGCCACCTGCTAAACTTTTTAAATTGACTTATTTTTAGAACCAGCTGATATACTCTGCTACATTTGCTTTCTCAGTGACTAGGGGGATACCAGGGGAACAAGGAAATATTCCCTTGTCCTCCTCAATCTAATTTTCTGATTTAAAGTGTTTTAATCTGGAATGGAACACACATTTAAGTCCTATGCTCCTACTGGGAAGACACAGGATAACTGTGTAAGCTGGTTAAGTGAGCCTTTAGTCTATCGAGCTACACCTGGCACACAACTCAGTAACAAGTCAAATTTCAAACTTTCTTCCCAAATCATAAGGAAACCCAGGGTGCCTAACTCAAACTGGACCCCTGCTGCAGTTTGTAAAATGGGAGGTGGGCATGTCTTTGTCTGGTTTTGGAAGCTTTTTCTCATCTTACTAGGCCTATCTGGCATACCACCACCACCATGCCCAACTTCCCAAGATTCATTCAGAGCTAGAAAGCTAATGCCCATCTCGAGACCCGGGGTTTGGCAAAGTCCAAGTGGCAGGGGAAAAAAAATGTGCTTGTGCTGCTTTCATATTCTATATAAGAGGTTGCAAAATCTTAGAGCTGGGGAAGTCCTCAAAGGGCATGTGGTCTCACCTTCTATGGTGTGGACTTGAGTATATACGTCAGCACCCCCACAATCCAATCTCTTTTTGACTACCCAAGATTCACTTCCAGGAATTGTAAACTGAACTTCAATTTCAATTGGAATCGAAAATTAGAGGGATTAGAAGCAAAGGTGCTTTAGCACGTATCTAAGGTTTTGTGTCACACTCTGGGCACCATATTTGAAGAAGGACATTTGACAAACTGAAGCAGGCAGAGGAGGCCACCAGGCCAGTGAGGGGCCAGAAACCAGCTGGAAGAATTAGGAATGTGTAGCCTGAAGAGGACTCTGAGACGTGAGAGCTGACCTTGACAACCATTCCAAGGACTGTTGTGTAGAAGGAGGCTTACACTGGTCTTTCCCAGTCCCAGAAGAGCCAGCAGCAATGGGTAGAAATTAGAAAGAAACAGATTTCCTAGGAATGAGAGCTAACGGGGGAATGGATTGCCTTGGGAAGTAGCAGGTTCTTAATCACTGGAGACCTTAAGCAGAGGATAGATGACCACTTGCCATGCACAAGACTGATGAACAGGTAACATTGGACAAGATAACCTCAGAGATCCCACGATCCTGTGTAAGTGTGCTCTATGGGGCTGTTAACCATACATACCTGACTCGTCTTCCCTGCTTCACCATTTATCAAAGGGGCACTGGATACACAACCATGAAAACACTATAGTTAAGGAATTATTGAATGCTGTGCACCAGCAGTTTGATGAACTCTACAATCTGATTCAGTGAAAGGAACGTGGCAAAGTGCACATAATCATAAACTCAGAAGAAACTGGACGTGTTTGTTAGTGAGTGGCCAGTGGGGCTGTTGACATGGTAGCTGTAACTGATGGGCACCAGCACCACCACCGCCTCAAGGACAATACTTCAGAACCTACTGTACTAGGATCATCCCCTTCAGATATGGGACCTTCAATGCTTGCAAATGTCTCAATGTTGTTTTCTTCAAGAAGTGCCATTACAATTTGAGAGCTGTTTACATCACCAGCCCTACAAGGTGTGTTGGTAAATAAAACACAGGTGTGAACATCTCTTTCCCTTTCCATTTCCATTAAAACTTCAGGGGTGAGTCTCAAAGCCAGGACTGAATTAAGCTAAACTACATTAAATGCGCCTGTTTAATCAAACTGCAGTGGAAACATCCATGTGATACATAGAGCCAATCACTTACGCTACTGCTGTGACGTGGCCTGTGGAAGAACACTATCTAAGTTTATTCGCTGTCGTTTTTAAAAGGTCTCAATTTATGGCAAAAAAGAATGGTGTGCTCTTACATTCAGGGTACTAATTGTTCCCTTAACACTTTCCCAAGCCACTGTTTTATATGCAGAAGGAACAAAAGGAGGAGGAAAAGGACAGCTAGGTGGGCAGCAAGTACAGCACCAGCCCTGGAGTCTGGAGGACCTGAGTTCAAATTTTCCCTCAGACACTTGACACGCTTACTAGCTGTGTGACCTTGGGCAAGTCACTTAACCCCAATTGCCCTGCCTTCCCCTGACCCCCCAACAAACAAACAAAAAAAAAGTTGGAAGCCATATTTGCAATATTTATAAGACTCTTCCTACAGACCCTAACAGTCTTTTTCTCCCCTCACGCTGATTCAGATTTTTAATGCTGGTCATGTTGTAGCATGTTTCTATACAGTTGTTTATACAATGATCTGTTTGTGTTTGGTCCTTTCTGTTATACGAAATATAAAAATCTTGAATGTTGTATATTTGTGGTCTTAAAATCACAACTGCTTTTCATGTAATAATTTTTTTAAAAGCATCAAGGTGTTCAAAGACACAAAATCGGTTTTCAGGAAGAAATCATTCGTCACCCATTCATCGCATGCATCCCCTAATTGAGAAGGCCCCCAGAGGTAAGATCCCTGTGCCTTGCTGAAATCCTCTAGAGTTCAACAACACAGAGAAGAGTTTCTGATAGTTAACAAAGCCCAAGTCGGGTTGGGAAGGTCTCCTAAGTATTTATTATACATCTTTCTGTAAGAAAAGTCAGAGCAGACATGTTACTTTGCGTGTTAAGCTGTCTATCTGATGCAGCATGTTGTAACTTCAACACCCTTCTGAGATGGGGAAGAGAGAAGGGGGAGCCCCAGCCGGCTCTTCTTCTTGAGCTGCACCCCTTTCTCAGGGAAGCCTTCAGCAACCTGGTAATCCAAGCGCACTCCCTGTAGGAAACTTGAAGCAGGCCTAGTCAAAGGCCCCGAGTGCACAACCATGAGAAAACACTAGGGATACACAACCCCAAGGAGATGACATTGTGGTTTTAAGGGAAAAATAAAACAGAACCTAAAGCAAGTTCAAATGGGCTTAAAAACCATCATATGAACGAGAGACGGATATCAGTTGGCCGACCGCGGCTGGGCCTGAAGGGAAACCGGTCACTGGGGCCACCTCGCCCTGGCAGGACAGGATTGGGCCCGGGAAATGGGCCCATGGGATCAAAATGGGGTCTGAATGGGGAGAACTGGCCAGGCGCTTCCCCAGGGCCAGGGATGAGTGAATTGATTGGGTCCCCAACATAAGGAAGCATTGGTCTCTCATCAAATTCACCGCCAATAATCCCTGGGGGATACATGGGGTTGGGGGGGAAGGGGCTAGGGTAGAAGGGACTGGGGTGGAACGGCATGGGGTGGGGTGGAGGGGACAGGAACATGGGGTGCCTCCATCTCAGGGCATCTTTCCTCTGTTTTTGCTTCCTGTAGAGCTGAAGAAAAACAGCGGAGGAGAGTAAGGGGAGGGTTGTTTTTCCTTTGACTATAACTAGTTTTCAAGTTACAGATTCACCTACACTACTCCCAAAACAAGTCCCCTTCCTCTTCCTTCCTGCCCAAGTAAGGGCCCTAGGTGTGGATCCAAACACAGCATGATCAAATTCACAACCATTTCTGAAGAGCTCGACTTCCTGAGGAGAGGAGCCCATGAGGCCTACGGTTAAGGCCTGCAGCCCGGAAGCTGTCAGTCTCTTTGTGAAGGTAGAAAGTCTGTGCGCACACACACACACACACACCACACCACACAAACATGGGTACAAACACACATGACCATATATGTGCAGCACATACACACTTATGCGCACCACATACATGTACATGCACACACACAACACGTGCACAGGCGTGCACATACCACACACACACACACACCCTACAATAATGATCAAGTACCCCAAAACCTAAAGATAACAATGAACAAATCCATGGATCCTAGACCTGACCCCACCTCCACTGCGTTAGCCCAGGTGAGGCCTGACAGGCACCCCAGACACTGCTCCTCTTACCAAGGGGCCCCTCCCCTCAAACACCTTCATTTGCAATCATCACATCACAACACACCAGCCATACTGGCTGACCCTTCTTCCCCACTATGGACAAGAGCCATCAAAGTGTATTTAAAGGCACTCACCTCTTTCCAGTCAGTGTCTCGAGGTCTGACAGCACAATCTACAAAGAGAGACACATTTCTAAGTTAATTCCCCTATTATCTCATCTATCCAACATGATTCAGGGAGGGGGTGTTTCACATAAGTAAAATTTATGAAGAATGCAAGGACCACCCCCCTCATTTTACACACCAAAACCTACATCCCATTTTCTGAAATGGTGCAGACTGAACCTAAGTGTGCCCCATCTTCAGGACTCTAAGCCCAGTCCTTCTCCCGAGCCTCCTGAAGTGGGCAAGGCTGTGTGTGGCGGCACGGACCAGCTCTAGATCATTTCTCTGTGGCCTCCCCATTCCTTAGCCAGCTCTTCTGAGCTCTGGAGCTCACTGATCATCCCTCTTAAACCAAGCCTTGTGCACCGATGAGGAGCGGCTATCGGGGCATTTTCCCATCTTGGGGATGGACGTAGGCTCACGACAAAAAGGCTCTGGGGACAATGTCGGTGTCGTGAAACAAACATGGGAATCCTCTCCGCTGAAAAGGTTCCACTCAGCTTCCTTCCTGGAGCAGCTGTCCTGCTTCCTTGTTCCCCAGGCTATTTCTTAGGGAAGGTCACACTCTCAGAAACGGCCAAATGTCCTGCAGAGCCTGAGGGTAGCAGGGCCTCTTCCCCATCAGTGATTCCACCCAGTGAGCACCCTGCAAGTCATTCTTCCTCCCCAGTTTCTGCTAATGGCTGCTCAGAGCCCTCAGAAGGCACCTGGTCTTGGGCATGAGCTCAAGGGGCCTAAAGAGAAAGATTTTAAGAGAATAACTGGCATGCTGTCTGTGTACAAACCAATGCCAGAAGCCTGGAGCTGCCACCCGGTGCCACTTGATGGCCTCAGGCCATCTCTCCCCACTTCCCCCAACCCTGAGGGGTCCCAATCTGTCATTTCACCAGGAAGAGGAATTCCAAGCATGAGAACACCATCTACTGATGCAAACTGACCACTCCCTCCATAACTTAACCCGCTGCAGTCATACACCCAGAAACAAAACCCCCAACCTCAGGGAGCCAAGACTGGCCCTCCAACAAATCTCAATGCTTCCCATACTTGAAAACCATTCTAGAACAATTATATCCAAGCCAAAGTTCAAAGAGGACTCATAAATGAAGGGCTCCCTGAGGCAAACTGGACTCATGGGGTATAGCACACTCCCTTTCCTCCACCTCTCACACCAAATTCAGTCTCCTGGTGGCCAACATGAAGGCGAGGAGTTCAGAAAGGCTAATCCATACCCAGGCCTAGCGTGATGGAAGGGCCAGGACTTGGGCCATATGGACCCTCTCTGAGAACTCAGTGTAGACCTCTGGAGAGGAAGAGAACTCCCTGCCTGCCTTCTCCTCGGCCCCTCCCACCTCTCTCCCTGGCCCTCTCTCAAGCACAGGATCATTGGCTTTAAAGTCCAAAGGGAGCAGGACCATCTACTCTGACACTTCCATGCTACAGTTCAGCTAACAAGGGTGAAGAGAAGACAGTCATTCACCCCATGGCACAGAAAACAGAGTCTCTGACTCCAAACGCAGGGCTCTTTCAAAATCCCTATTCCTTTGGGGCAAGGGAGGCTCAGCCTAATGGCTAGGAGGAAGGCTGTCTGGCAGGCTGTCTGGCAAAATAATTTATACTAAGTTGTGATCATCATTTAAAAGAACTGTTTCCTAGCCCAAATAAATCTCTAACTGGGAGTATTTCAGACTGCTGTCAGGAAAAAGGGGCAAAGCCCAGACAAGTCGGTCCTGCTGGGCCTCTTTTTTCTTCAGGGCTCGGTCCCATAAGCTCCCCTGGCTGCCCACGGCTTCTCCTCCTCATCTTTAAGTGCTCTGAGTTTTTACAGGACAGCTTTCCCAGCAGGATCAGGGCTATCATTTCTTAGCAAAGATTATTTGCTCGGTGGGGATGTCCTGGGCTGGGAGAGCAGGTTATAGTCTTTCCCTCTTATGGAATCTGGCTGCAACGTTCATTTAAATAACGAGCCATATGTGTTTAGGGGAATACGGGAATTAGATGCGAAGTGGGAGTTCTCAGGACATTGCAAAGCAACACAAAGGCCGGACTCTTTCTGGTCTAATTCATGCTATTGGTTACAGTCAATTAATTTTAAAACACTTTGAGAAAAACACCTAAAGGATACTATTAAAAACTCTTGGCACATCCTACTCAATTAAGACTTCAAATGGAGATGGGGAAAACTAGGTCTCTTTTGGCATTAATTAGAATGCTCTAAAAATCACCTCGAAAATCCCTTAAGTACATAAACCTCCACAGAAGCTGGTCATTCGAAGCAATGAAAAGGTCACGACAAACTGCAGACAGAGACAGGACCGAACGGACGTCTAAGAGCCGGAAAATCCTCAGTTTCAATTCCAGCGGAAGAACAACTAATCCGAACACATCGGGCAAGTTTAAAGCTAGAAAAGAGAAGAAAAATGAGTCATTGGTGCTGCGGCACTGAGATCTCCCAATGGGCTCCCAGCCTGCCCTCTGGAAGCCGGGCACTTATGCCCCTTCATGACCCACAGCAAACTTTGAATCTCATACATTTCTGCCCAGAAGGGATTATCTGGAATACGGTCAACAAATGCAAAGAAGGTAAGAGGCCATTCCAACACTCCTGAACAGCCAGAGGATAATTCCTTAGAGTGTTTTTAACAATAGGGTTGGATGTGCATTAGTCTTCAAACAGACTCCATTTGTAGATTAGTTGTACAATGTCAGGCCTTCATTAATAGGGGTGGTCTATAATAGGACCAGCTCCTGTGGAAATTTAAATTCTTACGGGATCTTAGAGGTAATTTTCATAATATTCTTATTAATAACAAAGAGAACTCATTCTCCCGTTTGAAGTCTTAACTGAGTTTTAAACAATATGCTTAGATGTTTTCCTTCAAGTGTTTTAACATTGGGTCATAACCAACGAGATGACTTGGCCTTTCACCAGCATTGCAGACAGAAGTCAAGATCCGGTGCTGCCTCCCATAAGCCTCTGAGCCTTTCCAATGGAAAAAGGGAAGGATGCAGAGGACTGAAACATCCATTTCACGGGGCTCTGACATGGATCGGTGAGGATTTTCCCCTACAGATTTATTTCTCAGACCAATGCAAGTAAAACCCTTGTCTGTTGTAAACTCTTAAGAAATTATCCAGTTTGTTTGGGTTTTCTTTGGTTCTACTGATATTTGAACATGTTGCATATATTGGTTTTTTTAAATAGGCCCTTGGCCACAATTTGGAGAGCTTGTAATTCAGAACTGTTGATATAATGAAAAAGAAATCAACGAAGACAAACGTAGAGTGCTGACACTCTTTACACACTCATGTAAAGATGAATGTGTAAAAAAAGAAGGCATTCTAAGTAAAAGCAAACAGTGGGGCATCTCCCTGAGATGAGAGGCAACTTGGCACGGAGGCAGAAGGCCGCTTCAAGCGCTGCCACCAACATATCCAAAACTGCATATCCGTGGGGAAATTACTGAACTCTCTCTGAGCCACACGACCCTCTCAAACTCAGAGTCACTGATCCCACACCAAGAGTTCCCAATACTGATGATAACACAATTCCAGTGCCCCAGGATAAAGGGAAAAGGAAAAAGAAAGACCCAATGTTAATTTTCCACCCTTCAAGGCCCAGCTGAAACGGAACAGCCTCCAGGAACCTTTGCCTGGTCACCAGTCCCTTCCTCTGCCCTCACACAACCATCCACTTCTCAGATTACTGTATTCTCTTTCATTCAGCTCTACACCTGACTGGACCACCTCAAGAGGCCGCTGCTGCTTGGCGGGAGAAGGCTGCCTGCCTCCAGCTTCTCCCTTCTGTCCATCCTTCGCAAGGCTGATCTTCTTGAAGCCCAGGTCTGACAGGTCACCCCTTTTCACTCAATGCCAGTGCCCCCTATCACCTTCAGGATGTTTAGCGTTTAAAGGCCCCCATACTGAAGCCCCTTTCTACCTTTCCTGGCATCTTACAATTTACCTCCTCACCACGCCTCACACTCTGCAATCCAGTGCTAGGGGCTTCTCTGATGTTCCTCCCACTCAACACTTAACATCTGCCAACTCTAGACATTTGCACTGACTGCCCCATGACTAGAACACTCTCTGCTTCCTCATCTCCCCATCCTGGCTCCCCTGGCCTCCTTCAGGTCTGCCGCCTGGGGGGTGGGGTGAGTTCAAATCTCTCCTTGTGCAAGCTTTTCCTGATCCCCCTCAAAGCCCCCTCTAAGGCTGTCTGCAATGTATTTTGTCTACAACTCGTCCATACCTGGTTGTTTGCATGAGGTCTGCCCCGTTAGACTGGGATGCAAAGCCAGTTTTTTGCTTTTCTCTGTATCCACAGTGCTTAGTCCAGGGTCTGGCACAGAACAGATGCTTTCTGGATACTTGGTGATTTGACCTGACTGCACTAAAGACACAGCACATGTATCCTACCATTCTAGAAGACAGACTCCATGCGAGGGAGACACTCTTCGGTCTCTGCTAGCACCTCACACAGAACTTTAAACAGGCGCCTCTAAGGATCCAGATCTGCAAGGGCCTGGGGAAATCATCTCCTTCGACCCCCTTCAGGGGCCCAGGGAAGGTCAATGACTTGCCCAAAGTGACCCAGCTAATCAGCAGAGGCGAGATTAATACCTATTCAATTTAACAAATGGCAGCCTAGCCCAGGCCCTGTGTGTGAATGAATATCACCAGTGGAGGGCCCCAGCATTTTGTCATCACTCACCTTGTCGGGCAAAAGCCAGAAGAGGATAGACCAGCTGGTCTTTAAAAAGGCGGGACAGCTTCTGGAGGTCTTTGTATTTGCTGGCCACGTTTTCCTCTGCTGAGACAAAAGATGGAAGAGTGTAAAGCCAAGCAACCCAACACTCTGAAACGCAGCCAGTTAATTCAATGGTTTGAAAAGTTGGCTCTTTTTGACAAACCAAATTTCTCATTAAAACCAACATCTGGAGTAACACACATTCCTGGGAGCAAAGGAAGTAGAACCAACCCTCTGTGACTGGAAAGATACAGCATTCAGGTCTGAAAAGGGAAAAAAGCTGAATGCTGCTGCCTAAGCCCCACGGCGGCAGCGGCAATCTATCCACTGCATAGTGCCAAGCTAGGTTTCTTGTAGGTACATCATGGGTAAGAATCAGGAAACACACACAACCCAGGCTCCTGGCATTACCAAAAACCCTAATGACATTTAAATCCAATGCAGAAGTGCAATATAAAAAATATAACGGTTGTGGCTTCTCATTCAAGTGTGAATTCATGATTTTCTAACATAGCCTGTGGAGGAAAATATAGTTTCACACTTCAAGATGTAGCTGGAGATTTCAAATTGGCCATAAATAACAGCACTGTTCACATGGGAAGGACTATGCCAATTAAAGACTTATGAGACTGCCATCAATAATTAATGAGCTTGCAGTGCAGTAAAAATCCATTATAAAAAAACTGACCAAAAAATAGCCTATAGACAGATTTTTTAAATCACTTTTCAGAATTAAATGGTTTTCAGTTGTAGCAGATTATGAAGAAATGTCCTGTTATTCACCTTTCCTCTGTTCCCTCGATACCTTTGTCTCTACTTAAAAGTAGTCAAGTAAGGCATGTGACTGGGACATACATTCTGGTGAAGGTACACTACAACAAAACTCAGTTCGGTCACAGTTTAGGCTAGAAACATATTGAAATGACTCATAAATGTTGGTTTAGAGGCACAGAACTCCCCCAGGGAAAAGAAAATTTTCATACTTAAATCTGCCAAGCATCGTATTTTTTGATATATACATCATTTCTGCCTGCAATATTTAGGAAGGGAAAATATTACAGACTCCAAAATTCTCTCCCTACTCACATCATGCACAACACCAGCATTTCAGGGGATACATTACAGCTTCACAAGACTTTCACGTGGGACACTGCTGTTTTCTACATATGCCTTGTCCCTCTATTTATCCTAAGCCAATACTTACAAGAAACATCCTGATCTGAATCAAACCAACTTCAAGTAGCTTTATAAACTCAGACCCATCATTAACATTCCATAAGAAATGCTGTAATTAGCTTAGATGTTTAATGGCCCACCCAGCCTCAAAGTTTCTCCAAAAGCAGCCCCACGGGTCACTTTCTGGAAGGTCACGAGCAATGTCACCCTGCAAAGTCACCCTGCAAAATACCAACTTCCAGGTGAGGGTCAGACACCACACCCATCCAGTGCCTGCAGTAGGCAATGGCCTTGCTTCCAATGGAGCAGGGTTAATGCCAAGTGAGCCTCGGCATAGTTCATACTCATACCCTCCTCAGCAGGAGCACTAAGCAGGCTTTCCCAAGCTGGCAAAATTGGCATCCTTGGCAGCAAACAGGTTTATATAGACATCAAAACCATTGAGGATGTTTTTTCAATATCTCCTCTTTGGGCTTCTTAAAATGTTAACACCATATATTGTTCTTTTCAAGGAGCATAAGTCTCACACTATACAGTTATCCCTTCCACACTGTGGGGGCTAGGGGCAAAGCACCCCCACGATCTGGGAAATCTGGGCCCTCCCTTTGTACCAGAGAAGAAGTCTGCATTTTTTCTTTTTCTTTTGAGGTGTTTACAATCCCTTACCTTAATTTTGGGGGTGACATTTTACTATACATATATGCATTCCTGACTTTCCCAATTTTTCTGCATCATCTGCTAGCCTTTGCATGTCATCACGGCTTCAGCAAAACTCTCAAACAATTCCTATTTAATTTCTTATACTGACCCACAATATATCAAAACCACAAAGGGGAAAATCGCAATGTGGAAGGGATAACTGTATACCCACCTACTATTCAATAAATTCTAGAATCAATATAAACCCTTCTGCTGGCATTCAGAACTCTTCCCAAACTGATCCTTCCATATCTCTGGAGGTTTCTCAGGCAACCTGCCCATCCACACAAGCTGGTCTACTCCCACTGCGCTGGCCTACTGGGTGCTCCTCCAACACATGCTCCATCTCCCACCTCCATGCCTTCACCCTAGCTAGCCCGGTCCCCCAACTGCTGTCCCCCAGCACTTCTACCTCTCAGCATCATGTATATGGCTTCGAAATTTGGTTCAAGGGCGTCCTTCTGCCAGGAGCTTTTCCTGGTCCTCCCAACGGCTCATGCCTTCCCCTCTATGGTTACCAAGTACTGACTTTGTATGTGTCTTGTATAGGCCTACATGTAGATGTGTTGTGTTCCCTGATCGAATGGAAGCTCCCTAAGGGCAGGGCTGTTTCACTTTTGTCTTTGG
This sequence comes from Phalanger gymnotis, assembly GCA_028646595.1. Classification (NCBI taxonomy): domain Eukaryota; kingdom Metazoa; phylum Chordata; class Mammalia; order Diprotodontia; family Phalangeridae; genus Phalanger; species Phalanger gymnotis. The sequence continues at coordinate 242,772,579 of CM053623.1, forward strand.
ATCCACAGTGCCCAGCACAGGGCCCGGCATATAGCTGATAACTAATAAATGGTTGCTTTTTCACTGAATATTCTAGTAGAAAGAGTCCAAAAAGATGACATTGCTTCTCAAAAATGATTGAGCCCTAACCATACTCCAATGAGCAGGACAAACTATTACCATTTTATAGTGACATTCTAAATATTAGATAATTCAGTGCTCTTAAGGGACAGAGAAATAACATTTTTAATAATTTTTTTTGGAATTTGAAAAATGTTATTCACAGAAGCCAGGTGAAATAGGTCTTTTTAAAATAGAAAAAAAAAGTGTGACCACAGATAAAGATTTCTTTATCCCTACTGCAATTCATCAAGGCTACTTGGGGTGGGAAAGGGGTGAACAAGGACAAGAGGTCTCATCATCAAAATCTTTTCATGCTTTTAGAAATTCAATAATATTTTTCCTCAATATTTTTCTAAATCTAGTTAGAGACTTTTTTTTCCACCAAACACCATGCACAGTCACTTTCTAGCCTAATCCCAACTGCACAAAGTTTCATCCCAAGACCTTCAGTTTTCGAATGACCCATAAAGCTCAATTACCTTGTTCATGGGGGCGAATGAAAGAGTCTGGCAAGAGCTGTAATCTTTTCACGCTCCTAATCTCACTGTTGATTTTCAACGTAGCTGCAAAATTAAAAAGAAGTGAGATTGTACTCAGCTCACGTCTGCTTTCTTTTCTGGTTACGTCTTTTGTTTCTTTGTCTATGCTATACCCTCCTTACAGGGCACAAATTATACACAATGAATTGCAGTAAACCACTAACCAGTTCCTTAACCAAGTTTAGATGTGTCTTCCCATGAAGTGAAGTCCCTGTAAAACACCATGATAAAATACAGTAACGGTCTTTATATGTATGCCTAGGAAGTATTGCCAACAGCAGCCTGTTAGCAATTGAAACAAACGCAGCAAGGCTAACAGGCTAGCAGGAGGGAGGCAGCTCAGCACAAGGAAGTCATTATTTCTAACAAGGTCACTAATAACTCGGTTTGTTTTTGACTTAACCTCTGGCAGTGAGTCTCAGAGGCTGCTCCTGAAATGAATACCACAGTGCTTTCCACCCCACAGACCCCAGTGATCAGCAGCCCTGCCCCTGCCCAAGGCCTCCTTCTAGTCACATACACAAAGGGACATTTCTTCACATCCATGAAAGGCCCAGTGACGTGCTCTTGTGCATGTGTGCTAGGAAGGAAGAACTGTGAGCACACATGACTGCTTTTCAGAATTCAGAATCAGGCCTGAAATGTGTGCCTCCCATGACAGCCTGCGAGGGACTGATAAGCGCCAAAGGACAAGGCCCAAGCTGTAGATGCCCAAATATCAAAAGGCATCTTTACTTCCACATTAAGCCGATCTCTGCCTTAAAAACAGCAAATAGCCTCCAAGTGGCTGAAGAATCTCTTCCGTGACACCACGTCAGAAACAGCAGCCTGACACCGAGCCCAGAGAGTCTTCAGCCTTCCCCAGTGGCAGGTCAATGGAATGCCATATCCCAGGGGGCCTCCTCAAAAGCAGGATGTGCCCAGACCCACTGGCCAAGCTGTCAGAGCACATATTCCTTGGAACTACAAGATGCTACCTAAGCAATCAGAGCCAAATTTCAGATGACTTCATATAACAATTCAAATGGAATTTACTGGTTTAATTCAAAATACCAAGAATTACCTAATAAGGGTAATCTCCCTTCCTAAGGATAAGAAGGAGTTAAGGGCATGTCATTGGAATGCCTTCTGGCATCAAAATCACTGAACTAAGAATTCTGAGTCAGGTCTAGGCTGGACTAGATGACCTCTGAGTTCCCACTCGACTCTGAGAATCAGGGACACACAAAATTATTGGGTTGAATAAGAACAATACTGTTGTTCAAAGTATGGCTGTTCCAATCTTGGCTTACGAACTGGGTAACAAAATCTCAAATCCCCAAAATACCAAAAACGAAGGCTAGAGAAAGCTCTCAAAAGGACTTCTAATTCTCAAAGTATTGTCCACATGCCACTAGTGGTTGGTGAAGGGCCTTGGGTAGTTTGTTGGACTGTGCCATAAAATGCCATAGTGGTATTTCTTAGGTGCCAGCATCAAGGAAAAAATCCTAGCCATAAATAAGAATTTACTTATTCCGAGTGACTTTCCTCCAAAAGCACTGTCCCAACTGCCCAGCCTAGGCATGAGACCCTGGTGCTAGTGACACACCTGCTACTAAACGGGGTAAGAAATCAATGTCCAGGATTTCACCATATCTCAGCTTTACCCCTGAGATAAGGACACAGCTGAGCCTCCAGCCTCTCTCCTTCTCCATGTCCACCATCCCTCACAGCCTACTGAGATCTCCCCTGAGACATCTCCCTGCATCAAGCTCCTTTCCTCTACAGAAAGGGGACAAAAGCCTTTCTCTAGCAACACTGACCAAGGTAAGTCATCCCAGCACCCTGCCCTCCCAAGACACCTGTCAGGCAGAGTCTAAGCCATTGTCCTCACTGGACTCATACCATGTCCCCCAGTCAGATACCCTTACCCATATGAGCCACAGAAAAAAGGAAGTGTTAATAATAATGATAAGGATGACTTACATTTGCAGAATGTTTTACAGTCACAAAGCACTTTGCATTTTGCAGATGAGGAAACCAAGGCCAAGTGGGGCTCAGAGACTGAATGGTGCAGATAAATCAGAAATGGTACATTTGGGACATGTGAGAGAGCATGTTGAAAAGTAATCCCAGGCTGAAGCCAACCACCCAGCCTATCAGATTACCATTTATGACGATGAGGCTCCTCAGAGGCACACACGTGAGCGCAGCGGTGCCGTCTTCACAGAGAGGATGCGTATACTGCAACTTATAGACACCTCCTGAGCGCCACTTCTGAGGCATAGACACAGCTTTTGCTTCAGTGCCCTAGGCACAAAAGAAACAGATTATATACAGAGAAGGGAGGTGTTACCCACAAACCAATGAACATTTCAAGAAGCTCAGAGTCTCTAGAAATAACCATCTTAGTCTCCATTTCTTCCCATCCCAAATCAGGTTGTCTGTATTGTAAAAACTGAGGGAGAAGGAATCAAAGATTTTCAATAAAATTTGCTTCAAATGCTCATGAATCAATAATATAAAACCTCATCCTACACTGTCCAAAGACGCTTGGTCCTCTTGTTGCTTGGTGAGAGAAACAGCATAAGGAACAAAAGATTCTGGAAGTGGGGCAGGGGGAACAGTATGAAAAAAATGTCAGACATGATTAAAAAAACACGAAGTGTGGATCTTTAATTTAAACTCTCACATTAAGCCTTTGTTTTTAAACAACTACATATGGTACTACAGGACCGAGAGCCAGAAGAACCTGCTACCCTGAGCTGGTGACAGGACTCCCCTGGATGCCAGTATGTCAGGCAGCAAAGAGATTGGACTGCAGCTCCCATGTCTCGAATGGGGTGCAATGTGGTTCCCTTAACTTTTCATACAGCCAAGGCCACTCTTGCCTCTCACCTCACTACCCCCTACCCAGAATGAAGCAGAGCTGAGGGAGAGATGAGAAAGAGACAGCCAAGAAAGAATGAAAAGGAAGTACGTGGAGGAAAGAAGATAATTCTGGGTATCCAAAGCTCAAGCACAGAGAGGAGGCCTGAAGCCTCCCTGGCCACTCTCCAGTGCCACAGACACCAGCTCTCCCGGCTCTACTAGGTAAAAAGCCCCTCAAGTCCTGGCAAGGAGGAAGAAGATGGTAGCTGTGCTGAGTCTTCCCTACATTTAACAAGCTAGAGGGTGGATAGAGAGTAGGGCTTCCTGTCCCTTCCTACCACTGTTTCCAGAGTCCTGAAAGAAGAGAAGTTCCTCCCCAGCCTTCCAGCTCCCATTGGTCCCCTTAGCGAACCTACAGAGACACACACACACACACACACACACACACACACACACACACACCCCCGCAATCCTTCTACCACATTCACCCTGGGCCTCCTAACCAAACCCTGCTCAGGGAGGAGGAAAAAGCCAGCCTGGGAAGCTGACCACAACCCCTTGCTAACATTTCCACAATATAGTGGTGTCCTAATATGCTTGTTAGGAGACAGCCTGACTTTTAGTTTACTGTTCATTTCACAGACAGAAGAGAATCAGGGACAAGACAGAAAGAACCATCACCTAACAAAATGCTATCACTTCAGAGATGAGTCAGGTGATGCCCAGAGAGGGGCAGTAATTTGCCCCACCACTTTGCACCATTAGCTCGGGGCCAGGTACTCAGCCAACTCCAACCCCAGGCCTAGGGCTCTCTTGCAGGACTTACCAAGGGGGTGTAGCCAGACTCCAACATCAGAAGATGCACCAAAACAATCAAGGCATCATTGGCACTACTGCATTCAGCCGAGTGGTACAGCGTCTCCAAGGAATGTGGCACCTGCCCATCCACAGCTTCACTGCACAGCATTGGTTCTATGGGATAGGACCCTGCACCCTCTTCCATATCCACATCCTCCTGAATTAAGCCAGAATCAAAATCTAGACCAGATCCCAGCTGAAAGAGAAAAAACGTGAACCACCATAAATGTCACCCTGTCCTTGGTCCCACACTTGGTTTCCAGCTCTGGCACAGAGATCAGAAGGGGAAATGCTGAGAGGAGGGTTCATTCAGCACAACCTAGAGACTAACACCAGCCAGCCCTCAGCCCCAGACAGCTTTGAGAGTGCTTTCAAAGACTCTCAGGGACTAAAGGGACGTACCTGCTCCTTTGGCATGCTCTTGTTGTTAACAAAAATTTCCTTCCTCTCCTATAATAGCTGACCAACTGACCCCTCCCCTAAGTATCACCCAGGGTTCCTGGTTGTATCTTATGGGGTCAAAGAATATACAATGGCCCCTTCCCTCACCAAGGCCAACCCCTGACACGTCCCTTGGATCCTGGGAACCTACCCCATCCGTGCTTCCATCTCTCACCATCCTTAAAATACTCTCACATAGCTGCCACCCTTCATGCTATCGTCCTGTATCTTTCCCTTTTCATAGCCAAACTCCTAGAAAAAGGCAAGGCCTGTTTTCTCTCCCATTCACGTGTCAACCTCCTCGCAATCTGGCTCCTGTCCCCAGCTCTGTCCTCAGCCCGTCCAAACGATCATAGTCCAACCCCTGCAGTGAAGGAGGCCAAGGTCTGAAGAGGTCAACAGCATGCCAAGGGTCACAGAGGAGACAGGGCGGGGGTCAAACAGAGGCCTCTGACTGAAAACTAGTGAGCATTCTTTACACTGAACGACACACTCGTTTCCCACATTTTCTTCCACTATTTGGATGAAGGCATTGCTGGAATGCTTCTCAAGTCAGCAGAAGACGCACTATTGGCCAAAACAGCTGATGTGTCGTGTGACTACAGAACTGGGATCAAACACTGCCTTGATGGGTTGAGATGTTGGGCTAAAGCTAACAAGACAGAATTTAAGAGAAATAAATGTGACACTATCTTGTGTTTGTCCTTCATTCTCAAACAGGACCACAACATCAGAGAGATGATGATATGACTTGCAGTGGACGTGGATTTAAGTGAGGAAAGGCTGTTCAAGGTCACCAGCCTCACTTTCTCCTCCAGAGCCATCTGGGTCCAGTAGCCTGATATTCACCAGGACAAATGGAGATGACCCAGGATGCAATGGGAGACCCTGGCCCTTTCAGGCTAAGGTCTTTTCAAGTGCTCACCTGAAATTCAGTGAAACTGCAGTTCAGTGAGGTAAGGTCCATTCAGAGACTCACTTCTGACACTGTCTATATTCCAAAAAAGTATAACCACAGGATGGGAGTGAAAAAGGCCTCTGGGTTTTAGTAGCCTCCAAGCTCAATCAGGAGCCAACTAATGGCAGACAAGGGCGGGCTGCCCTACAAGAAGAGCCCCTGAAAACACAGGCGGGAAGGGGAGATCTTCCTGCAGGACCTCCCCCTGGTCCTAATTCTCAGCTCTGCATTTTAGAAGGGGCAAAGGGAGGGAGGTGACCAGCAGCCCTGACGAGAATTGGGCCATGTAACTGCGGGAGGTCAGCCCTGGGCACGACAAGAGAAAAGCTGTCTTCCAGTATGCGAGTGGGGTCTCGAAGGGGGAGGAGTGTTGTCTGCTTGGCCTCAGCGGGCACAACCAGGAGCAACCCTTGAGGAGACTCTCCTTTACTGATCTTTCTGTAAATTGTCTAGCGTCTACAAAAAAAGGGGAATAAAAAGAAAGAAGTATTGAGTGGTAGAACGAGGGGACGCTTTTGAGAGTTCCAAGTCCAGGATCATAGCACAGGCAGAACAAAGAGCTTTGGTTCTGACTCCATGCAAGGCACCGTATTAGGCATTAAGGGAAGGCAAAACTGAAACAGGCCCTGCCCCCAAGGAGTTTACCTTCTCCTCGGCTGAGAGAATAGCTATGACATTCAAGAAATATGAGGATGGAGAAAACAAACCATGGTATCAGAAAAAGCTTCATACAAGAGGGGGCCCTGCCCAGTCATGAAAGCAGCTAAAATCTGAAGAGAAGAAAAGGAGGGGGAGCATTCCAGCGGGAGGCAGACCACCAATCTGGGGAAGCAATAGGTAGACAATGCTGGCTAGACTGGAGTGGGTGTGGAAGAGAGAAATAAAATGAAGTCTGAAAAGGGAGCTTGGAGGCAGGTTGGAAAGCTATGAATCTCATCCTAAAGTCCACAAGGAGTGAAAAACACAGTGGTAGCTATATGAAAGGGGGGTTGGTTCCCTAGAAGAAAACAGAGGAGGGCCAATGGCCTACGAAGCAGGGACATCATTCAGGAGGTGATTATAATAGGCCAGGACCACAGGTGATAAGGGCCCAAATCAGAGCAGTGACATACAGATAAGGAGAAGGGGGGTGATGCAGAAGCCATATGGAGGAAGAATCAAGGCAAATGGGGAAGGGGGACAGGGGGAGGAAAGAGTCCAGGATGATTCTGAGGCTGCAAAGCTGCAGGAAGGTAGTGGGACCTTCCACAGAAATAGAAGAAAAGGCAGGTGGGAAGTGGGGAAGAATCGAGCATGTTCAACCTGAGATGCAGGTAGGACACTGGGTGGAGCTGCCCGAAGGTTAGCTAGTGATGGCAGGCCCAAGGGCAGGAAAGAAAGCCTTAGCACCCGGTGCACAGAGCTCACAGAAGCCCTAAGAGTGAACGAGACACCAGGAGTACAGAAAGGTCCAGAACAGGCCTCAGGGAACATCTACGGGCAGCGATCTGGACAGGAATAAGCAGCAAAAGGAACAGCATGAGTGATCCAAAGGTCAGAAACAGGGCCAAGAGTGAGGCCAGAAAAGGGCAAGAATCTGGGACAACAGGACAAGGGAAAAGACCAGAAGGTCGCAGAGAGGGTGAAGGTGACCAAGAGGCAAGATGGGAGGCCAGAAAAGAAAAATGACAACAATGGCCGAGCTCGGCATTCCGGCAGCAGCGGCACAGTAATGCAGGTGGGAGGAACTCGCCTTGGAGGTGGCTAACTGAGGAGGAGGAAGACAAGAGGAAGCTGCAGAGCCAGAGGGTCTGAAGTCCCTGATTGTGAGGGCAGGCGTTGGCAGGGGGAGGGCCTGCACCAGCACGGAGGAGCAAGGGCTCTGAATTCTTCTCCCAGCTCCACGTGTCAGGACAAAGCAGGAACGCTCGCTACTAGAGAGGGGGGTCAGGGACGCAGTTTATTCTGAAGCAAACCAGGTTTTTGTGAATGCAAAAAGATAGAAAGAATATGAGGTCTAAGATAAAGAGAAGTCTGTTTACAAAAGGATTCCAGAGAACACAGAGGAAGGCGAAGGCAAAGGAGGAAAGGGACCAAGGACAAGTAGGAGTAGCAGGAGGTAAGGCAGAACACAGTGGTACCAATCACAGCAATGGGAAAATGGAGATGACAGATGATACCCAAGTATAAGCGTCCCACAGGAAACTGGAGATATTTAGAACTAGAGCTTCAGGGTGTGGTACAAGCTTGACGGGCAGACAGCAAAAGTCAGACTCTTGAAGCAACAAAGGTTGACAACTGCTCTTAACAACTGAAAACAGTGGGCAAAGGGGTACAGAGGACAGAGAGCTGATCCTGGGGGAAACATGAGCTCCAAGATGACCCATGTGACCAACCTGAAAAAACCTCCCTTCCAGGCCTGACCTCGAGGAAGCCTGACGGGAGTCGCCCCAAGCAGGACAGGAGTAAACAAGGGCTTTGGTCCTGACTGCAGGTTAGCTTGGTGCCCTCGTCAGTGTTTCAGTCCTAGGCCTTACCATGCTGTCCGCCCTCTGGACAGCAGGCTGGGCTGCCTGCAGGGGGCTCGGGTCCTTCAGCTCTTCTTCACCTCCACTGCCGGACTGACTCTGACCAGGGACCAAAGACGGCTGATCGTGATTACTCTGGAAAGAAGGTGCTGAATCTGAAGATGGAGCCATAGCGAATTCTGCAGCAGCCTCCTCAAGAACTAAACAGATCAAGTCCCCAGACACAATCCCGTAGGAAGCCAAGGTCTTTTCATCTTCAGTGAGGGCGTCCCTGCTGTTCAGTGTCACTACAAATGGGATGTCAGAACTGCCAAACAAAATGGACAAGGACAGAGTTAATACTAGGCGCTTTAATTACACATTCAGAATCATAGCAAATGTGTGGCATAACTACAGAGGGCTAACCCCAGGGACTAGGAGCTGCCAAAAGCCTTGATCTTAGTGTCAATTATACAGTGATCCTGATCTGTCGGGGACAACTTTCAGGAGATTCACGTAATCGGTGAAACAACTGTGCTACAGAAGCTGGGGCCGTGGGTTCAGTCCCTTCACATACCAGCTTAGTTGCCTCTGCCCACAAGAACAACTGCATCTCTAACCTGGCCAGACGTTATTTCACAGGTGTATACCATTAATCACAAAGGGAGCTCAGTGAGAATGTGCAAATGTGGCAAATTCATCATCCCTATTAGACAAATGACTCCAAATATGGGCCTTGCTAATGGAGAGTCAGGAGCATCATCTTTAAAAAAAGACAGCCAGCAGCCCTCTCTGGGCCCCAAAACAGGCTCAATCAGTGACTAAGAATCCCAATCACAGCTCCATCACAGAGGACAAGACCCTGTGAAGAGAGCACCAACACTATTGTAAAGAAGGACTTTTAAAAATTGTAAGACACTCTGTTGAGCATATTTATGATGCCTTTTGAAGATGAGGCAACCAATGTCTATGATGGCTAACTGGCAACTTAAACAGTAACTTGTCAGATTCTGTGGAAATAATTTTCCTTCTTCATAGAGCCTCATTCCCCAAAGTGCTTAAGAAAATTAGCTTTTGATCTTTCTTATTTAAGTTCCTTTTATTTCAGCAGTTATAGGGGGCTGAATTGTATGGCCAGTGATACATACATTTTAGAATGGAATTAAATGGCTGGAAATTATTCCTGGTTGTCAGAAAACAACTATGCTTCTATCTGCAAAATGCTTCTGTAAACAAAATGCCGAAAACCTCCCAGCTGCTCAAATAACAACGGTGCCAACTTTGGCAGAAATAGGAAAAACATCTCCAAAAGAACCACCAGTTCAATGGATGCCTTTGGATGAACTGTCTTTTTTTGTTCATTGGAAAAGATCAATGTAGAATAGTAGTACTACAGCAGTGATGCGCTGTTACATCAGTAAAGAACTCTGCCACACACCCCTCCCTGAGTACCCTCCCCACCTCCAACCTCCCCGCCCCCGCCCCCCACCCCTTACAGGTAAAGCAAGGATCGGTTTTCAGTTCAACAAACATTTTTAAGGTACTTTCTGCCCTCAAGAGAGCTTCAATGGGGGAGGGGGGAGATACAACTCATACATGGGTAAATACAAATGCAGGACAATTTAAAGAAGGGAAAAGCACTAACTACTGGAGGAGGGATAAGTCAGGGACGGATGGGCGAAGCTTTTTGTGTTGAAGGTCTTTGGTGGAGATTATTAAAATTGTGTTTACTAAAAACAAGAATAGTTATTTAAGCTGGAGAAGGGACTTAGTGATGGGAAAACCCTAACACATCCTAAAGGCTTTTAAGGAGAGACAGCCTTTTTGGGGCTTGGGGGGGGCGATGTTTAAGGGATGTGGAACACAATCAGGTCCCATTTTTTTTCAATGTACAAACTGATTTTACTGCTTCTTTTTCTCTTCTTCTTCTTTTGGTTATAAGAGATGGCTCTCTGGAAAAGAACTGGGGTAGAGATAGAAGTGGAAATCTAGCCCATTAAGAAAAACAAGACATCAATGACAACTGACTTTTTTAAAGAGATGTAAATCTATCAATCCAGGCTTGCTCCAGCATAGCTCCATGAGCCTCCAGAACCACACACAACCATAGGATCCCAGCTCTGGAGCTGGGAGGGACCTCAAAGGCTATCTAGTCATTCCAGAAATGAGGAATGTGGGGCCCAGAGAAAGGAAAGTCACCCAGACAGTAATAGGCCAGGCTGGAAAACAAACCCAAGGCATCTGCTCCACAGGCTGCATCCTTCACACTACGCCACTCCGCCCCACCACTATCAGCAGGACCACAGGCCCTGGCACTCTCCGGAAGGGACCTCGTTTGCCTCCCCCATTTCAGACACTTTAAAAAGAAAAACAGAATGCATGGACTAGTCTTTTTGGTGTATTCCAATGAATTATTAAAAGGGAAAAATATGTGGAAGTGCATTTTCTTTCAGTTTCTTTTCCCTCACTGATTTACAATGATGAAAAAAGAACAGAAAAGTGAAACTAACTGGTTTATTTACAAGCTTAGGCTGTGAAAGTCAATATAGCACTTTCACAATGGCCTTGCCCAACTTTTTAACAAGAGTCTAAAATGAAAATATCTGCGGTATTGATAGAAATAACCAAAAACCATCAAGGGGTTAACCAGCAGTTTATGCTCCTTTTCAAAATACCAAGACTTTTCATTTGAACTTGACGAGTTAGGGGAGTGAAGACTGTGCCACAGTATTTCTCTAATTTGTTTCACTTTTGAAAAGTATTACCAGGATCTGGCAAATTAAAACCTTGCCAAGTTCATCACTGAAGTCTCATCTCACTGGGCTCCTTATAAATGATTTGGCAGCCTGTACACTCAAATAAGGGGAACATTTCTAAAGTTAAGAGAAAGGTTTCCTTTAGTTCATAAGAAACTGAGCACCACATTTTTCTTAGCTCAAATTTAAAGAGAAGGGAATCCTGACCCTCACTCTGCTTCTGGGGGATAATTACCAGCCTCATCTGTACCCCACTACCTCAAAGCTGGAGCCCTGACCTACAGAATCCCAGTGCTTCCAGTCACTTCTGCATTTCCTTACAGACACAGCCTCGGAACCTGGAAAACTAGAAGAATCTGAAACATTAATCCCTAGGCTTCCTTCAAGCTCCCACCTTCCCCTATACAAGACCACCAAGAATTAGATGATTTCTATTGGAAACAAATGCTGAACACTCCAACCTGAGGCTCTTTCTGCAGTTACACAAGCTGACACCATTATGCCTCAGAATGTTTATGGGCTCAGGAAAGAGAAGCCTTAGAATTCCAACTTCTTGGGATACAGCAAAGCACGTGCATTGATAGATATACCGTGGTGTGCAACACAAGTCGCATGCACTCATGCAGGTGTGCAAAGCACCTGCCCACTCAGCTGTGCATAAACATCCAGACACAAAACGGAGTCCCACCACGCCCGGAGGGGCACAAACGCTCGAGTGCCAAGCTGCAGACACACCCACTTGGGCACAAAGTCGCTAGCACACACCCACGAGCACACACGCACTTGTACGCAAAGTTGGACCTATGCACACGGAGGCACAATCACTCGCAAACGCTCCGGGGTGAACAAACACCCACGCGGGCGCGGTCAGGGGAGCCCCAGCGCCCAGGTGCAAAGCCGCACATCTACACTGAAGTGTGCACAAGACCAGGGGTGCAAATCCCTGGCACACGGCTCAGGGTCGCCTTGGGGCCCGGATGTCAAGCTGCACGAGCTCACGCACGCACACGCGACAGCAGAGTGTGCACATACCCAAGCCCTGGGTGCCCCAGCCCTGTGTGGTTCCCCGCTCCCTCCCCAGCCACCCTGGGCCAGGTAGGAGAGCCCCCAGCCGAAAGCATGCCCACGCATGCGCCCCTCCCTCCCTCGCGCCCTCCCCGGGCGCGAGCGGCCCCGCGCATGCGCCCCTTCCTCCCTCTCCTCTCAGTTCCCCTCCTCGGCCTCCCAGGCCTTGGCAGCGACAGCACCTGTAGCCCCAGGCGGGGAGCAGGGCCTGCCGCAGGTGCGCGCGCAGCTCCCCGAGCGTCGGTTCTGCGCCCGGCAGCTCCAGCGGCGCTGTCCGCTTCTGGAGACGGACCCGCAGCTTCATGGCGCCGGGGCCCCTTCTCGCTACTCGGGCCGCCTTGGGGCTGGGACAAGGATAGGGACGGGGACGCCGCTGCCGCCTCCTCCTCCTCAGCCGCCTCGTCCGCTGCCCGCCTCGGTCCGGGGCACGGGAGCTCCGCCCCGCCCCCGCCCCCTCCCATGAGGGCGCCCCCTGCTGTCGGGCCGCCGACCCCGGGCGCCGGGGGGAGTGGCGGGGCCGCTAAGGCCGCGGCCCCGGGAACGCGCGCGCCAGCGGCTGAGCGAAGCCGCTGGGCTGCGTGCGCGCCCCCGAGAGCGGAAGGGAGGGGGGTGGAGCCCCGCCCCTCTCCCCCACCCTCCACCCCTCCTTCCCCC
>CM053623.1:242785787-242803876 GCA_028646595.1 Phalanger gymnotis
GGGGGAGGAAATGGGGAGAAAATTTGTAATTCAAACGCCTGTGAAAATCAATGCTGAAAACCAAACATATTAAAAATAAATTTTAAAAAAAGACAAAAAAAACCTCAGAAATTCTACAACCCATTTTAAGTTACTCTAAGGGATCTTGGAAATCACTTATTTCAACCCCCTCCATTTATACATGACAAAATGAAGGATCATAGAAATAAATTATCTGTGGCTGTACAGTTGGTAAGTAGCAGTGGGCTAGCCAAATTTGGGGATTCAAGGAACAAAGACAACCTCACACTTAGTTGATATAACTTCAGGGCTGAGTAAATATTTCAATTACAAGGACATATTCACTCTTTGAGGAATGGACCAAGAGGACATGGACAAACCTGTTCTGTGGGGCAGAACCGGCCTTGTCTGTAATAGGGATTCTGAAAAGGGTGTGTCTCTACAGAAAATGATAGCCTGGCCCCTAAATGTTAGGGGCTGTCAGGTTTTATACTGAGGGGGGCAAGAGAAATTCAGCCTCTTGCCACTACCCCAATCTTGGATGCGTGAGATGATGCCCAACTCAACAGTTGGCAGGATACGGCATGTACTCATGAATATTCATCATCCACTCTTCACTTTCTCTCTTTGCTTGTCTCATCTTCCCTGGGTGGAGAGACCTGCCTGCAAGATTCAGACCAAGGATGAAAATAAGGTGGAAATTATATGCAGGTGTGATATGTATGCACACGGAAGCCAGTTTTTGTTTCTAGATTTTCATGTCTAAGGATCATCTCAGTGATATTTTTTCACCTTCAAAATAAATAATTGCCATTGTGAACCTTAAGCCTTACTCACTATAATATTTTTGTACTCTCTCATGAATATTTCCCAGAATATTAAAAATATTGTTAAAACATGATATTTCATTAAAAAATAAAATTAAAGAAGGAAAAAAATAGGGGCAGCTAGGTGGCACAGTGAGTAGAGCACTGGCCCTGGAGTCAGGAGGACCTGAGTTCAAATCCAGCCTCAGATACCTGACACACTAGCTGTGTGAGCTTGGGCAAGTCACTTAACCCCAGTTGTCCTGCCTTTGCCCCTCAAAAAAAAGTCTAAATCTAGGTGAAAAATTTTGTGAATGTCTTACCCATCAAACACCTGCGGTTTTACCAAGTCTGCCAAGGAAGTGACCTTCCTTCCTCTTAATAGAAGGAGAACAACTCCTTCCCTTCAATAGTGCCTACTTGTTACATGAGACTGCCACCCATTCCAATTAATTTTGTGTTGATAATGCTTTAACAAAGCAAACCTTGTGGCAACGCTTGAGATGACAGAAGACAGCTTAGACTTTTACCAAATGGAAATTCTGTGAGTCCCTCCCTCGCAAGGAGAAGGGAGGATGCAGTGGGTGTAAATAGGGCAGAAAGAAGTGCTTCCAGGTGGAAGAAGCATTTGTTTGTGGAGTTAGGCAGTTCCAAAGGGAGCATGGTCTGTCCTGGAGCTGGGGCAGAGATGGAGAGGTGACCCTGCTGCTTCTTCAGAGTCTCACATGAAGCAAGTCTTCCCTAGTGATCGGTAGAATCTAGGCTGTTGGTGAGAGATCAGAGCCAGAAGAACCTCAGAGGACATCTAATTGAGCCTACTTATTTTACATAGAGGGACACAAAGAACCAAGGAGGGAACCTCTCCTTACCTGCCCAAGGTTACACACTTAGTAAGTATAAAAGGCAGGATCTGAACCTGGCACATTTGACTCTAAGGCCAATCCTGTCAAGCAGAGACTGAATGACCACTTGCTGGTCATGGATTTTGATCTGGAAGGGACTTTATGGGTCCTGTAATACAGCACCCTCATTTTACAGAAAAGGAAACTGAAGTAAAGGAAAGTTAAGTGACTTAAACAGAGCTAGAACTCAGCTCCTATGACTCTAAGTTCAGTGCTAACCTCCCTACCTCCCACTGCGCCAGGTCAAAGTTCTTCTTCACCTCCCAGTTGGAAGAAACTTGGGGGAAACTGAGAACATAGTGAGGAAAGTTCAGAATTATGAGGACAATAGGTAAGAGCTCTGAGAGCCTCATGCCTTTGTTTGCATCCAGCAAAACAATTCCCAAGAAAGCAAACCAGGGCAATTGCCCAGCCCTTTGCTTTTGGATGGAGTGGGATGAGGATATACCACTATGGGGGAAGGAAAGACAGAAAGACAGAAAGACAGAAAGACAGAAAGACAGAAAGACAGAAAGACAGAAAGAAAGAAAGAAAGAAAGAAAGAAAGAAAGAAAGAAAGAAAGAAAGAGGAAGGAAGGAAGGAAGGAAGGAAGGAAGGAAGGAAGGAAGGAAGGAAGGAAGGAAGGAAGGAAGGAAAGAGAAAGGATGAAAGAAAGAAAGAGAGAAAGAAAAGAAGGAAGGAAGGGAGAGAAAGAAGGAAGGAAAGAAGGAGAGAGAAAGGAAGGAAGGAAGAAAAAAGAGAAAGGAAGACAGACAGAAAAGAAGAATGTAATGAATCAATGGATGAATGAATAAATAAGTAAATGAATAAATAAAGTCAGTAAATGGATGGATGGATGGATGGAACTGTTGGGAGTGCTGGGGACACAAATATAAAAGAAATGCAGTCCCTGCTCCTTGGAGCTCACATTCTGTTGGAGGGGATGATCCATGGCAGTGAAGACACTTCATGAAAGCAGCGAGGGGGGAAATGATGGCTGGCATTCATCTCCCTGCAACAAGGAGCTAGGATGCCTGGAAGGGGCCGTCTGGCAACAAACTCCCTCCCCCAGCATCTTCCCCAATGCATGGGTTCTTCTCACTAGGAATATCCCCCTGTCATGTTGGCCCCTCTCCTGCTATTGGTGATTTCCTAACAGGGCCTCCATTTTGGTGACCAGGCCACCCATGTTTTATTCGCTTCTTGGTGTGTGTCTCCCAGATGTGAGAACCTCCTGCCAGTTAACATCTTCCAAATAATCAGTTAGCCTCGGTTTGATTTCACAAAGGGATATTCACTGAAAAGGTATCACAAGGACCAAAGCAACTTTCCCCCAAAACTCTATAACATAGTGTCTTATGAGTAAACACGGTATTCACAGAAAAGTGGGCTCAGGCTTAAAGAGCAAATTGGCAAAGCAATAACACAGCTCCTCATTCAATGAAAGTCTTTTTTTCCCTTCCAGAAGTCTTCATCAAGCTCCCCAGAGACATAGCTCTTTGCTGGCCTCTGAGGGTCAGGGCCATTTAGAGTCCTGAAGCCCTCAACGTATCTAGTTTGTTTTCTGCTATTGATATAGACACAAGTGCTCCAAGTCTGAGAAACAAAGTGGGTTCAAACTTCCTTGTTGATCAGTATTGGGATTGAGCCCATAAGCAACCGCTGTACTTCGGGTCCAAGCGAGATAGGGATATCCCATCTCAAAAGAAAAGAAAAAAATTCTCCCAAAGAAAATAGGCTAATAGCCCATTTTTCAGTAGCTCTTTGGGACTGCAACAAGAATTCCTCACAGCAATGCAATAAGATATGAAATGCAAATATTATTATAATTACCACTTAAATATAAGGAAACTGAGGCACAGTGATTTTGAGTGACTTGCCCCAGATCACACAGCAACTTAGAGTCAGAGTGAGAGCTCAAATTTGTCTCCAAACTCCAATCAATGCTCTTTTCACATCAACACATCATGGCAAGCAGCTGTCTTCCACACAGGCAAATCTTACTCTTCTCAGGACTGTTGTGATAAAGGCCTACCTGCCCTGTTTATTTTGAGCATCTTTATAAATTTCATAGACAATTATCATTGTATTTACATTGTTGTTTCGATGTTTTAATTAAAGGTATACCTGTGTCCCACTGGGACTAAATGCATTGTCGACAGTTAGTGCATGAAATCATTCATCTTACTTTCTACCTTGTATTAGCAGAGATTAATCACCAAATGCTCCACCAAACCTGCTTCTCCTTGGGTGAAAACTTCCCTTGCTGCTAAATTTCCCTCCCAACCTCCCAGAGAATCTAAAATGTTGTCAAAAGTTTGCCCAATTTCTTCTTCGAGAGGACTCCTTTACTAGATGGGCTGGATTAGATGGCCGCTGACGCGTTTCCAAATCTCCAATTCCATGATTCTTCATCAACCGATAGGTTTATTAAAAGCTAGCATTTACATGGTGCTTTAAGGCTTGCAAATAAGTCATCTCCTTTGACCCTCCCAACAACGCTGAGAGGCAGGTGCTTTATTAATTACTATTTTACATATAGAGAAACTGAGGCACTAAGCAGGCCCTTTATCCAGTGTCTGGCATTTAATAAATTAATTTAATAAATAAGGCATTTAATAAATGGTTGTGGGTTGACTAATTTTCATTAGTTCATTCATTCATCATGCAGCAGGAAATCTAACACTTAATACTTGTTGATTGAAGTTAATTATACCACTGTCTTTGGAGTTATGGCCGTCTCTTGGAAGCAGGCTGGTTTAAATCCTGGTTTTGTCCATTTTCCTCTTCTATCCTGTTACATAGCATGTGCATAATAAATAGGTATTGGATTAGACTGAATGGAATTGACAAAACCAAGTGCCCCGTGCTTATCGTGCTGACTCAGAATATTATCATGAAGACACCCAGTGAAATCAAATACGCACCCATCTCGAATGGAATTAAAGAAATACTGGAGTGGAGAAGTTACGCAATAATCGACAAGCCCAGAGAATTCACCCTCAAGGAATGTTGTTACAGGAAGTCCTTATTAAAAATTCTAGAGAGGTTTCGTCCCTTATAAATAAAGAAATGATAGTGGCATCTGTGGTCATATCTCCTGCAGATAATGCCTAGATATCATGTTTCACGTTCCAAGATTAATTCCGCCCAGAGCCCAGAAGATGTTTAAGATTTTTTAGGTGTTTAATCACATAATCCATAAGCATTAGCTAAGCACCAACTGTGTGCCAGGTACTTTGTAGAGATACAAAGACAAAAATGACCTAGTGCCTTCCCTCAAGAAATTTCCCAGTCTCCCAGTTGGAGACAATTTGACTCTAACTTGTTTTATGATCTTTTGAGGGATATAATATGTGCATAGGAAAAAGAGTGATGGGTAATCAGCCTGGAGAGACAGCTAAAAACAGATTGTAAAGGACTTTAAGTGCCAGAGAAAGGAGTTTCTATTCTTAGCCCCAAGACAATGGGGAGTCACTGAAGCTTCTCAGGAAAGGGAACTGGCTTAGGGAGACATGCTTTGGGAAGGATAGGTGGGGAAAGATCTGAGTCAGGGAGAATATTACATTAATCTACAAGGTAATTAAGATCGTGAGTGCTGGGTCTAAGAAGATTGTGAAGTGAGTAAGGAGAAGGAAGATGAGAGATGTGCAGGAGGCAAAACCCATGAGAATGGGCAATTGATTGAATATGGGGAGGAGAGAGACAATTAAAGTTTGAAGATGACTATGAGGTCATGAACCTGGGTGATTATAACCATGAAGGCACCCTCAGTATGTGGTGTTTAAAAAATTCAAGAGACATAATTTCTGGGTAATTAATCATTTTATTAATAATATTAGCATTTTTAATAAAAGGTCAGCGGCAGTCCCATATGCCAAAGACAATCATGGCAGCAGGTTCATGGTTTATACGCCTTCCGAAGAGGGGTGTTCCTGAGGGTGGCAATCAACTCTGATTGGTTGATAATTAATGAGAGAATGAATATTGCAATGAGGGGCTGGACCTGTTCTAACGAACTTTGATTATGTTGTTTACTTCTAAGTAACCCCTAGCCTTGGGCACTTTATTAAAAGAATTTTTCTGCACCCAAACCTGAGTAGAGAACTGGAAACTTCCTCACCTAGGTGGGTCTGAACAAGGTTGTTAAGAAAGTTAATCCAATCTCATTATCACTAATGTACTTCAAGAGAGGAGACTTTGAAATGAGGACTATAGAAAAAGAGAGGAACTGTGGATCTCCACAGAGCACTGGTTATTAACAATCATTTCTGTCAAGTACACGTAGGGAAGTTAGGAGAAAGTAGGTGGTTGGGAAGTAAGATAATGAACTTTTTTTGAACATTCTCATTTCAAAAGGACTAGTAGGCCTTTTGAGGTGGGACGCTGGTAGGCCATGGCCAGGGTCTGTGCCCATTATGTGAATCTTGAACAGGTCCTGGGATACCAACAGTATTTCAAGTCACATGGGAACTAGGGAATGTTACTGGTCAGTAGGCCTGAGATGTAGGCAGAAAGAGCACAAAAGTATCTTTGTTTTATGCACAGTGGAAGGCTTCGTTCTGATGTCATGACCCCTGGCATCTCCACTGGCATATGAAAAACATGGAGCGCAGGCCAGCAGAAGGCCCTTGCCAACTCATATTCTTGCTGTTTTATTTTATTTTATTTAATTATATTTATTTTATTTTTTGAGTTTGAATTTTTTTAATTAAAAAGTATTTCTTTCCTCTTCCCCTGCCCTACTGAAAAGAAAAAGAAAACCCTTGTATCAAATATCTTGCTCTGTGTTTGACAATAGTATACACCTTTACAAGCTGAGCAGACCTACTTTTTATACACTCCGATTGTGTCAGTCAGTCCATGAGCTTTTATTAAGAGCCTAATATGTGCCAGGCACTGTGCTAACACGCTGGAGATACAGAGAAAGGCAAAAACAGTCCCTGATGTTTTTTTGGTAGCTTTCTTAATTTTTTTTATTTTTCGCAATTACATGTAAAAACAATTTTAACATTCATTTTTTAAAAAAATTTTGAGCTCCAAATTATCTCCTTCCTGCCTTCCCCTCCCCCATCCCTAACATGCTAAGCAGTTTGATAGGTTATACATGTGCAATCATGCAAATTTTCATGTTAGTCAAATTGTAAAAGAAGACACAAACAAAAAGAAAAGATGAAAAAAAAAGGGAAAAAAGTATGCTTCAATCTGCATTGTCTCCATCAGTCCTTTCTCTGGAGGTAGAGAGCATTTTTCATCATAAGTCCTTTGGAATTGTCTTAGTTCATCATTACGATATTGCTGTTACTGTATACAATGTTCCCCAGGATCTGCTCATTTCTTTTTGCATCAGTTCATTTAAGTCTTTCTAGGGTGTTCTGAGAGCATCCTGCTCGTCATTTCTTATACTACAATACTATTCCATTACATTTGTATACCACAACTTGTTCAGCCATTCCCCAATGGATGGGCATCCCCTTAATTTCCAATCCTTTGCCACTGCAAAAAGAGCTGCTATAAATATTTTTGTACAAATAGGATATTTTCCTCTTTTTATGATTTCTTTGGGATACAGACCTAATAATGGTATTGCTGTATCAAAGGTTTTATAGCCTTTTGGGCATAGTTCCAAATTGCTTTCTAGAATGGTTGGATTAGTTCATAGCTCCACCATCAGTGCATTAGGGTCCCAATTTTCCCACACTCCCTCTGACACTTACCATTTTCCTTTTTTGTCATATTAGCTAATCTGATAGTTGTGAGGTGGTAGCTTAAAGTTGTTTTAATTTTCATCTCTCTAATCAATAGTGATTTAGAGCATTTTACATGACTCTAGATAGTTTTGACTTCTTCGTCTAAAAACTGCCTGTTCATATCCTTTGACTTCCAATCTCATAAATTTGATTTAGTTCTCTACATAGTTGAGAAATAAGGTCTGTATCAGAGACACTTGCTAGAAAAAAAATTTCCCAGCTTTTTGTTTTACTTCTAATCTTAGCTGCATTGGTTTTGTTTCTTCAAAAAATTTTTTATTTAACATAATCAAAATTATCCATATTCTCTTTTTCTTGTTTGGCTATAAATTCTTCCCTTTTCCATAGATTTGACAGGTAAACTATTTCTTGCGCTCTTAATTTGTTTATGGTATCACCTTTTATGTCTAAATCATGTATCCATTTTGGCCTTATCTTGGTATGTGGTATAAAATGTTGTCCTATACATAGTTTTTGCCATACTGTTTTCCAGTTTTCCCAGCAGTTTTTGTCAAATAGTGAGTTTTTGTTAGTCCCTGCTCTTGAAAAGGAAGAGAGAGAAACACAGATACACAATTACGTACAAATAAGTTATATACAGAATAAATTGGAAATGATCAACAAAGGGAAGGCAGTGGCATTAAGGGGGATTGGGAAAGGCTTCTGGTAGAAAGTGGGACTTTATCTGGGAGGCATATCAATCCTTTTTGCCACTCAGATACCTGAATTGATGACAGTAACCATCAGCCTCCTAAGACAGAAATCCAGGTAGAGATGATCAACAGTCAACTGGAGGTACAAGACTAAGGCTTGGGAAAGAGATGAGAGCCAGAAAATGTAGATTGGAGAGTAATTTGCATAAAGATGATACTGTAGTTAAATACATAAGAGTTTCTGAATCATCCAGCAACAGTGCCTTAACCAGAAGAACTACTGGCCTGCCCAGTAAAGAAACCCCATCTAGATCTAGAGCGGCAAGAAACCTTAGATGTCTTAAGAAACCTTAGATTTAACCTAAACCTCATTTCTCAGATAAAGAAACTAGTCCCAAGAAGTTCAATCATTCATAAGTAGGTAGTAGCAGAGTCAAAATTTGAACTCAAATCCTCTGACACCACATTCCATCACTCTGTTAGTAATCAGTGTCATTTAAGACCCTCTATAGTCAAAGTACTAGAAGCCTCCTAGTAATTGGCCTGGTGGAAAGGTGCATGTGTGTTTTTCAGGGAGATGATTAGAAAGGTCGTATTGTCTGTTCAGCCAGTTAGAGGATAGTTTTTCATGCATATTGTCATTGCTTAATTGCAATGAAGCAATTATTTATTGTATTTTGAAAGAGGCTTTTAAAAAAATCCACCCCAGAGATGATTCAGACCAATAATTATCTTGGCTCTATTGCAGCTGAGTTTCAGGCACAACGTACTGCACTTTCTAGCTTCAAAGGAGAAGGTGAGGCAGGAGCCAGCCGGGGCTGAAGAGCTGCTGTCCAGAGTCCCCTTGCACAAGGTAAGACTTATTGGAATAACCTGTCCCCCTGTTTCAGTACCCTTGTGAGCCCACACCATGACACTCTCACTGGGAGACATCTCAGTTTCTTTGGCTCTTTAACCCCGGCAAATTGTAAATTATTACATTTGTGTGTGTGTGTGTGTGTGTGTGTGTGTGTGTGTGTGTGTGTATGTGTGTGTGTGTAGGTTTTCTCCCTACCCCAGAGGCTGCTTAAGTAAGAGGCATAGTGACAATTGTGAACATCCGTAAGACCTACCACCACTGGAAAAATGTACAGTTGGCATATTTATCTCATTAGACTCCCATTGTTAGGATAATGTCGGGGAAGTGGATCCATATTCCTGACGTCATTTACCCAGGCGGAATTCATGCATTCCTGGACCTAATCTGTCTGGTAGAGGAGTACACTAGATGGGCCCTAAGGTCTTCTGCCACTCTAGAATTCTGAGATGTTCTTGCTTTACCGGGGAAACAAAGTGCCAGGCTCAAATGAAATAAAAAAGCTAAGTAATCTCCCACGATTAACATAGGGAAGTCTCAACCACTGGGGAATCTTGAAGTCATAAGGCATAACTGTCCAAGCTTAGGCAAAAAAACAAAAAACAAAACCCACCACCCTTATATTTGTCTGAATTGTCTAAATTGATCAGATCTACGCATGGGGATTGGAAGTAAAGACAGCCTGAATATTCCAATTCATTGTGTTGCCTGGACCTGATTTTAAAACCTGGAACTTTATGGAATTTTTCACCTAAACAGAATTCTTGGAAATATTACCCATTTTCAATAATGGGCGGGGGGGGGAGAAGGGGAGGCAGGGTGAGGATAAACCTTGATTCAAGTCCTTACCTCTGCCTCTAACTAGCCAAGCTAAGCTAATCTGTTTTGTGTTTTAATTTCCTCATCTGTAAAATGGGTATTTATTTGTGCTTTGCCTACCTTGACAGGGTTATTGTAAAAATCTAGTGAGATGGAAGGCTGGAATAGGACTTCGTAAACTGTAAAGCATGATTGAAATATAAGGGATTCTTATTACTGACTCTTTGATTTCTCTTAGATTAGACTTCTTACCAAGAAACAGGCTTCTAAATGGTCATTTCTGTAGGATTACTGACATCCTTGCTCCTCAGACTCGTGTGAACCAGGTGGTACAGGGGAGGGAGCCGTGAGTCTGGAATCAGATGGCTTAGGATCAAATCGCACTTCTATTTACTACCTTTGTGACTTTGGGAAAGTCACCCTGGCTCTGTCCCCCAGTTTTCTCATCTATAAAATGAAGTCGCTGGAGTAGATGACCTCTTTTGTTTCATCCAGCTCTAATTCTATGATCCCACGATCCCTAAGGTTGACTCCAATCTTAAAAGCTTCAATGTATGACATACTCAGTGATGTCAGAGCCTCACAATGTGGTGCTGCGCTTGGAAGCACAGAACCTAAGTTCAAATCACGGCTCTGTCTGACCTTGGGGAAATCACTTTATTTCTGGGCTTGTTTCCTCATTTTATGTTAGTTAATGTTTCTTGAGGTCATTGGACTAGGCATCTTCTATACTGGCTTCCAATTTTTACCATGAAGAACAAGAATAAGTAACATTTATATGGCACTTGAAGGTTTGAAAAATGCTTTACAAATATTTTCTCATTTGATCCACACAGAAACCCTGGAAGGTAGGTGCTATTATTTCCCCTCTCTCCCTGATTTTACAGATGGGGAAACTGAGGCTAGGAGGAGTTAAATGACTGCCCAAGTGTCACCCAGCTAATAAGTGTCAGAGACAGGATTTGAACTCAAGTCTTCTTGGCTCCAAGTCTAGTTCTCTCTCCTATACTACCTAAAATATTCCTTCCCCCGTGGATAGAAACAATAAGTTGGTTTTTTTTTTATTCTCAAGGATATTTTTACAAAATTGTATCGTGTCTGACAAATTCCAGTGGGCATTTCTTTTTCCTGGCCTTTGACTTGGATCAATTAAATACAATTTAAGTTAGATCAGAAATATAGAAAATCATGAATTAAAAAATTCACTTTTGCTTTGGCATATGAGCACACCTATCTATTTTGTCCATGTATATGAGAATGGACATTTTGTACTTTTAAGACTTCTGACCTTTGCAAGAGTACCTTCACTGCCACAGAATAACCAACTGGAAGCATTTCAAATTCATGTTGGGTTCTTTCTTACAGAGAAGCGGCCCTGCCCTTGCTTGTCAGGTAGTTAAATGGTCTAAATTTTTAATAGTCACCTGCTCTTTACACAAAAGGGTTTTTTCCTCCCCTTACTCACTAATTATCACTGTCTCTAAACATTTTAACTGAAAGTTATATACAGACTCTCCCTTTAGCCCCTAGTAATTTCGTGTACTCATAAATTTCCAAGAGAAAAATATCCTCCTTGGTTTCAGATTTTCGTTCTTAGGATGAATGACTTCTAACTGACACATTTAAAAAATTCTGGTGAAACCCCTACTGTCACTTTGGAGATGAAAAATAGTTTTTTGTTTTACTTTAAATAAATATGAAATCTCTTGCCATGGCCAGCACACTCAAATGTATATGACTTCAAAAGTTAAAAAAATAAATAAATCTCCAGTCAACTCTTGATTTTGAGCTGGAATGTTTAACCTTGTCCATGGAGCTGGGTGAAGCCTGCTCAGAATCAAGTTTTTAAATAATGAAACAAAATGTTAAATTTCAATTAGAGGTAAATGAAAATAAAGATGTCATTTTATTTCCGTCTGAGTCTACAGACATTCCTTCCAAAATCTGCTCACATAGGGTCCATGGACCCCAGGTTAAGAGCTCCTGACTTAAAGCATAACCCTGTCCGCTACCACCTCACATTCTCTGAATTAAAATAAAAGGTCTAGCATAGAAGAGGGATCTCACAAACACTGGAAATGTTAGCAGTAAATATCTACGTTATGTGACTTTTCCTGCTTCACTGTGGACACAGGAAAATATGCATAATGTGTACCATTTTCCCCATCTCTAGTCTCATAGAAGGTTAGAGCTAGAGGACTTTAGATAGCACATAGGTAAACCCCTTTGTTTTTACAGACAAGGAAGCTGAGGCACAGAGAGAGAGAGAGAGAGGAAAATTCTTGTTCAAGGTGAACCAGCACCATAGTGATAAAATCAGGACTAGAACCCAGGCCTGCCAAATTCCAAGTTAGTGCTCTTTACTCAGCACAAATTTATCTCTTTCCCTTGCCTTTTGTTTATCTATGACCACCTCCTTTATTATCTATAACCACCTCTCCTCTTCCTTTCTTTCCCTCCCTTCAGAAAGCTCAAAAAGTGCCCAGACAAAATTATCTTCATCTCTCTGTCCCAAACTTACGTATGTACTTGATGACTTCTCTATTAGAAAGTCGGCTTTCTGAGAGAAGGAATTGTTTCATTCTTTGTATTCGTATAACCTTCAGTGCCTAACCCGAAAAGGCCTTAGCCTGAAAGGGCCAGAATCTCCCAGTGCATTCTGGGTCATCTCCAGTCATCCTGATGAATATCTGGTCACTGGACCCAGATGGCTCTAGAGGAGAAAGTGAGGCTGGTGACCTTGCACAGCCCTCCCTCACTCAAATCAAAATCAACTGCAAGTCATGTCATCATTTTCCTGATGTCACAGTCTTCTTCAAAAACGAAGGACAAACGCAACAATATAATAGGAATTAATAAATGCTTATTGATTGATTGAGCCTTTTTGTGTCTACAGAAATGTATGCCACTGTACTCATTACAGACACCTTTTCATCCCAAGCCCATTTAAAATACTTATTCATAGAATCTCAGAGCTGGGAGTTTGATAGGTCATCTAGTGCATTCCCACCAATCCATTTTTATGGACAAGGAAAAGGGAGGTTAAGTGACTTCCTTAAGGTTATATAGGTAGTAAGGGACAGAGTCACATGCCAATGCAGGTCTCTTGACTATCAATCCAGTTCTCTTCCATTACCCTGTCACATTTCTATTTTCTTTGTCTTGGAGGCTATGCAGCATTCCTCATTTGCCTGTGAATACTGATCTCTCCTCTAACTTCCTCCATCATCCCATTCCACTCATTGCTTTGAGCCATGCATTCCCATCTCATGTCTGATCACCTTCTTCCTCATTTCCCCCACCCCCATCTCTAGGCCCTCCTCCCACCGTTGCCTAGATGCCTCCCTTCCTGTCTAGAACCACCTACTTCCAAAGTTAATTCTTCTTTGCCTGTTGTGGTGACCATGGCTTCACTTCCCTTGATCCTAAGGGTTGTGGGTTATTTGTACACGTATGTCATATTACTTGTTGGTCAGGATCCAAATTTTCATCCTTTGCCTTCGGTTGACCCACTCACATGACCTCGCTTCCCTGGGATCCCTGGGCTGCCACTTCTGAACAGATTTATTCAGACTTCTTTTCATCAAGTTATCTCAATCCCTCTTCCAAATCTTCTCCTTGGGCACTAAGGTTCTTAATCCTTTTTCCGGTCATGAACTTGTGTGTGTATGCACACATACTTACACACATCTACATATATACATATATATATATATATACATATATACACACATATATATACATATATAGAAACCAGTGAATTCCTTCTCAGAATAATGCATAAAATGAAACACATAGAATTATAAAGAAAACCAATTCTTTTGAAATAGTTATCTAAATTTTAAAAACACACATACAAGTTCACTGACCCCAGGTAAAGCTCCCTGACCTAGATCATTTTTCCTTTTACATTGAAGTTTCTATTATTTGTTTAATTACATTGTTACCACTTCCCGATACCATCACCTCTAATATCAATCAATCAGTCAACAATTATTTATTAAGCACTATAGTGGAGAAAGGGCAAACTTCTACCTGCAAGCAACCTTACCTGCCTTCCTGTCACCTTTGTGGCCATGTGCTTCAAGTGATGACCACAGTTTAACTGAAGGCACAGTTTTGTTTTAATTTTATAACGAAAGAGACAAGACTGAAGAAAATGAAAATCTAATGCCATGTGCAAGTTGGCTAAGTTGGCAGAACTGATGGTCTCAGAGTCTCAAGGCCTGTGTCATCTCTTGTGGTTCTCATAAATGTTGCCTTTCGAGAGTTGGGCCCCTGGTATAGTGGGTGGAATGCTGGACATGAAGTCCTAGCAAGGTCACTCCTAGAGCCTAACTATGCCCATAGTGGGTGCTAGGAGGCAGCTAGGAGGCACCACAGAAAGAGTATTAAATCTGGAGTCAGGAAGACCTAAGTTCAAATTTGATCTCAGACATTTACTAACTGAGTGACCCTGGGCAAGTCACTTACTATCCATCATCCTTATTTATAAAGTGAGGATAATATTAGCGCCTACTTCTCATAGTTGTTATGATATGGGAGGTTAAATAATTTGACCAAGGCCATACAAGCAATGAATATTATAGGCAGGATTTGAACCTGGGTCCTTTGAATCCAGAATCAATTTCCATTGTTCCACGCTGCCCCACAAAGGATGCTTGCACATCTCCATCAACTTATTCCTACCTCAAAAAAGCCACCTTTTCCCTTGTCCTCCACATCCAGAAATCCTTCCATGACTAATAAGAGAAGAGATAGTCAGTGACCTTCCTCTGCTCCTTTTGTCTAAATACCCAGCTCCCACGACTTCCTCTTCCCCTACCACCCCCACAAAATGTTTGCTTCTTAATTTAATGTGTGCTTGTGGAGTGGCTGTTGAGTAGCATCCCCTCCCTTGGTACGTGTGCCTGCCTCGGTGACATATGTCATAGGTTGGAAGTGCCCTCACCTCCCTTATCTCCTAGCTTAATCTGTCCAGCATCTTGCACATACCTTTGTTGCTGATAATTAACTTATGCCTCAGCTCACTAAGAAAATGAAGATGTGGGGCAGCTAGGTGGTGCGGTGAGTAGAGTGCTGGCCCTGGAGTCAGGAGGACCTGAGTTCAAATTCAGCTTCAGATACTGTGTGATCCTGAGCGAGTCACTTAACCCCAGTGGAAGGAAGGAAGGAAGGAAGGAAGGAAGGAAGGAAGGAAGGAAGGAAGGAAGGAAGGAAGGAAGGAAGGAAGGAAGGAAGGAAGGAAGGAAGGAAAGAAGGAAGGAAGGAAGGAAGGAAGAGAAAGAAAGGGTGTGATGTCAAGGTAGGTTTTCTACAAAATTGACGAGTGATTTCTCTAAGTCCTAAAAGCGGACAGTGAAAATGAGAGGTAGCATCAAGACACAGAGGAAGGAGCATTGAATTTGGAGTCAGAGTGTTCAAAACCTTGACCCTGACACTTACTAGCTCTGTGACCTTGGGTAAGAAACCTTACTTTCCTGGGCCCTGTTTTTTATGTGCAAAATAAGGGAATTAGATATTCAGCTCCTTTTCCACATCCAGATTTAAAATTTATTATACACTCTCGGTGTGACCTTGATAAAATTATTTCCTCTCATTTTGAAATTTTTACTTAATTTTATTTTTCTTCTGAACCCAACAAACACTCTATATAATGAGCATTCCCATATGCATTGTAAGACAGAGAGGATTGCTTATAAAACTGTGAACCTTCCATTATTTGGAACTCACTTTTCTTTTTAAGTATATAATTATTTCAATAAAAAAAAAATTTCCTCTCCAACCCTCAATATCTGCATTAGTATAATGAGGGCACTGGACTACATCAGTGACGTCAAATAGAAAGGGGGCCACTAAACTATACAGACTGATCATGCTGGGCAGGCTGTCTTAGAAAACCATATATTAACACCACCTGTGTTCTATAGTATTTTTATTTATTTTGTTCAATGTTTCCCAGTAACATTTCATTCTGGTTTGGCAGCACTCAGAATATATCAGGGATGTGATTGACACCTCTCAACTACATAATCTATAAAATTCCTTTTGCCTCTAACTCCTATGATGCCATCCCTATACAGATGTTGGGCATAATTAAAATAACCATAAACATTTTTTCCAACTCCCAAGATGTGTGTTAGACCCTTTCTTTGTGAGAGCACAGTGCTAGACACTGAGGAAGACCACAGTTTAGATAAGACATAGTCCCTGTACTGATGGAGCGTGCACTGTGGTAAATATATGTATATATATATTTATATCCATATATATATATGGTAAATATATGTATGTATATATATACACACACACATATACATACATATATACATATATATATACACTTTCCACTGTTCCACACTGCCTTCCTTCCCTGCCCTACAATGGATGCTTGCACATCTCCATCAACTTATTCATATATAGATATGTACATATGTATATGTATATATGTGTATATATGCATATACACACAAACACACACACATATCTTTAGATTTAGTTTTATCCCAAAATATACAAACACCAAATAACATAAGCAGAAATAGGTAGAACAGAAAAGGAAGGTAGTACATAAACCTGGACAGCTTGCTTTTCTTATGAGGGAAAGGAATAAGCATTTGTATGGTCCTACTATGTGCCAGGCACAATGCTAAGCACTTTTTTTGGTGACAAACATTATCTCATTATTAAGTATAGACTAAGTTCAACCTGTAACTTTCAAAGCTATCTTGTTTTTATTTCTCTCTGGCCTCCCTTTTGTTTTCTTCTCTGCCTAAAATGAACATCATCAATGATTTCCATTTTTGTAGGGCTTCTAAGATGTACAAAAGTGTTTTCCTCACCAGGCCCTGGGGAGATAAGCAGTGTAAATATTGGTATGCTCATTTTATAGAAAGGAAAATGCAGGTCATATAACTTAATAACCATTAGTACGGGTTAACAGATCACTCCAAAGAGCAGATGGAGGTGGAGAAGATCCTGGTCCTTTGGGGCTGTTTCCTCTTGTGGAACCCGCTCGTCCAATCGACTCAGCTTTACCCTGGGATCAAAGTGAGGATTACTCAGAAGGGCCTGGACTATGGTAAGCTTTGAACTTTGAGCAGTATGGATAACCACTCCCCACTCCTGAGCACTATGGGATTTGCTGAAAACATCCCCTTCAGAACAGTCAGGAAACACGTGTAGACTATATCAGTGGCCAATAACCCTAGGCAGAGAAAACTTTGATTCAGGCTGGTTTTTTCACCTTCTTCATGGCTGAGTGGCAGAGGGATTGCATGGTCAATCCCACCCCTCATGCAGAAACCAGTTAATTAATGTGTTTTATAAAAAGCCTTCCTGAAGAAGCCCTTCAGGTCTCCCTCCAGCCAGGGAGGCCTTTTCTTTCCTTCAGACCCTGTATAAAGGCTCCAAGCAGAGGATGTATGATCACTATTAGGTATGACCTACATAGAAGAAATTATTTTTGTAAGGTTTCTTCCAACTCTCAAGTTCTATGACTGTGATGTAGTTAATGGAAAAAACCCTGGCCTCAGAAAGAAGAGTGGTGGGCAGAAGGTGGCGAGAGACATACGCAGGTTAGATGTCAAATCTATACTTCCAATTCTATGACTCTGCAACATTTTACCCACCAAGAGCATGTTACACATCCATCCTACATCAGTCCCATCCCCTGGAGCCATTTAATTCTCCATTTCTCCTCTCAAAGGTTTGTAGGGTTGACCTAAGGTTTTTCTGGGGCAGCCACATTTGGAGAATACTTACTGATGTGCTGCCTTATGGAAATCTGAAATGTCCTTATGCCAGGACCATGGCCTCGAAACTTCTAAACTCTATCAGTCCAATTAAGAACAAATCTCTTTGTTCCAAATTTCAGGTATTCAAGCTGGCATGGAAGTGATTGAGCTGATAGTGAAGAAAAATGGTATTCCTGATTTCAAAGGCTCTGAATCTCTTGAATTTCTAAAGGTTGACTATGTTGACTATAATTTTTCAAAGTAAGTTAGAGAAAGGAACATTCTCTCCATTCTTAATGTTTTTTCCCTTTTCCCCTTAGAACATAAGCTCCTTGAGGGCAGGGATTGTTCATTTTTTGCCTTAGTATCCCCCGGGTCTAGCATAACATCCTACACAAATAGTAGGCACTTAATAAATGTTTGCTGAATGAATAAGTTGCAAAAAAAAAGTCTAGCATTACATCTTACAAATAGTAGGCACTTAAATGCTCGCTGAATGAGTGAGTTGTAAAAAAAAAAATCTAGCATTACTTCTTACAAATAGGGAGCACTTAAACGCTTGCCGAATGAATGAGTTGTTAAAAAAG
>CM053623.1:242803976-242815692 GCA_028646595.1 Phalanger gymnotis
GGGTGATTCATTCGATTCTTAATTTAACACAACAGGGAACAGAACGAGGGTCATTGTCATGGAAACATTCTGTGCTACCTTAATTGCTCATCAGAGATGTAGAGCTAAAAAGGAGCCCAGAAGCCATCTAGTCCACACAAAAGAATGATGGAAAGTTGGGAGGGAGGATGGCACCCACACCAGGGGATGGCACAGGGGTTATTGTAGCCTGATTCCTGCCTAAGATGACAAAAGGTTCAGCTCTCAGAGCCAAGGGCAGCCAAGAGTAGAGCCTTAGATCCCAGGATAGTGGAAATTATCTGTGAGTGAACCCACAGCAGAGAGACTGAAGCGAGTGGTGTGGGGGGCCTGGTCCTGGACCCATTACTCAATCTTTTAAAGGCCTGTTTGGTTGTTAAACAAGAATCATACAAAAATCGTACACAAAGTCCTCACAGTTAATATTTAGTCTTTTGTATTTGTATCTCCAGCACTTAGAAAATGCCTGGCATAGAGCATATGCTTCATGCATGCATTTCCATTCATTCATTTACATAGTTTTGTTGTTTTTCAGTCATTTCAGTCATGTTTGACTCTCCAGGACCCCATTTGGGGTTTTCTTGGCAGAGATACTGAAGTGGTTTGCCATTTCCCTCTCTGGTTCATTTCACAGATGAGGAAATTGAGGCAAATAGAGTGAAGTGACTTGCACAGGGTCACACAGCTAGTAAGTGTCTGAGGCCACATTTGAACCCAGGTCTTCCTGACTCCAGGCCTGGCACTCTAACCATTGAGCCACCTGGCTGCCCAATTTATGTAGTATAGGGGTTCTTAATCATTCTTGTGTCACAGAACCTCTTGGCAAATCTGTTAAAGCCTATGGACTCCTTCTAAGAATGATGCTTTTAGATGCATAAAATAAAATAGGCAAGATTACAAAGTAAACCAATTATATTGAACTATAGTAATCACCTTGTTATCTTTTTAAAAGGACCCCTTTTTATGGACTCCTCGTCTAAAAACTATAATTCTTAGGACCTTTTTCTCCTTTTCTATAGTACTGCAAAAATGGAAGAGGACCACACAAAACTAAGAACTTTTCAAATATTTTCCTCCTTTACCAGTTGCCATGGCTAAGTTTGCCTCTTCGTGGCCCACTTATTGGTGAAGAGCTCCACCATCCTTGGCCCTCCTGATGCTTGGACAGCAGACACGGTCATATTGCCCCACCCCAGACCATACTCAAAGACCAGACTCATACTCCCAGGTTGGGAGCACCTGTCAGACCCTGAGTTCTGCTGCCTGGTCATTCTTCTCCATGCCATGAATAAGCATCAGAGTTGGACTCCTGCATAGGCTGCCACCATAAGAGCATTTAATTTTGAAAATTTCAAAATCCATGTAAAGCGCACTTACATGTCTCCCGAACTACATCTTTTTAGTCCAGAAAGATCCTCTCCAAGGAGTCCAAATGGCAAGCTCATTCTCCAACAGTTTATATCTTACACAAAAAGACTCAAGCCTATCACCTTAAAAAAATCCAGGGAAGTAGGCTAGTGACTAATTATGCTCTAATTAAGAGTCTCCTCCTCAAATTGACTTTGCTAATGAGGGAGGGGTCTCTCAAATGAAGATAAGCTTCCAACTAGAGTGTAGAGGTGGCTTAGAACCTGGAAATGGAGTCAGAAGGAAGAAGGGAAAGGGAACAGGCATTTATTAAGCGCCTACTATGTGCCAGGTACTGTACTAAGCACATTACAAATATTGTTTCATTTGATCCTCACAACAACCTTGTGTTGTTCAGTCATATCCAAAAGTCCAACTCTTCATAATGCCGTGGACTATACTGTCCATGAGGTTTTCTTGGCAAAGATTAGGTTACCATTTCCTTCTCCGGGGGATTAAGGCTAACAGAGGTTAAGGGATTTGTGTTCATTTTACAGTTGAGGAAACTGAGGCAATGGGGGATAAGTGACTTGCCCAGGGTCACACAGCTAGTAAGTGTCTGAGGCCAGATCTGAACTCAGGTCTTCCTGGCTACAGGCCTAGCACTCTATCCACCCAGCCATCCAGCTTCCCCAGATATACAAGGTCTTATCTTGGAGGGAGAGGCACTGACCATCAGGGAGAATTGGGAAGAGCTTCATGAAAGTGGCATGCTTGCACTTAGCTTTGAAGTAAGTAAGATACTTAATGAGTGACAAATCTGGACCAATACATTTGGGCCTCACTCAGATCTTCTAGAAGGAAATGTCAAACTAATGCCTCTGTTTCTTTTTTTTTTAATAGCATAAAGATCAACACCTTCTCATTTCCAAATATTTCATTAACCCCCGTGTCTGGAGCCGGAGTTAAAGTGCTAAGTAATCACGGTTCAACAAACATCAGCATGGGATGGGAAATAACATCTCCGCTTTTGTAAGTACTGCCGAAATGTCAGAGGTTCTCCTGGAACGAACAGGATGCATAGACTCCAAAGGGGGTTGAGGCTGTCAGACTAAACCAACTTGTTTAATAGGATCCTAGACCTGGAGGTGAAAGGTCATTTAATCAAACCTCCTTGTTTTATTTACATAAAAGGGAACCGAAGCCCAGGGAGCTTTATTTATTATTCAAGGTCAGAGGTGGGATTCAAACCCAGGTCCTTGGATTCCAGAATCAGGAAGGACACCTACCTTTGTGAGAAAGACTTGATATAGGGTGTCATTGACATTAAAGAATACTAAAAATTATATATATATATATATGTATATATATATACATATATATATATTTTAAAGAGTCCTGGAGTTACCACCATGCCAATAAGCTAAATTCTATTCAACTCTGACTTAACTGCTAGAATTTCCACACTACTATATAAATGAATATTTCAACTAATGAGAAATAGATCATGGAGGGTGGCCATCATAGGCAAACTGTGCTTCCTAGAAATCCCTGCTTCCAATGCAGGTCTACCCCAGACTTCAAAGTTCTGCTGGCCCTTTTCAGTGCACTGTTGTGGGAAAAGAGCCGGATTTGGGAGTCAGGAGATACAGATTGTGAATACTGGGTCCACTGCTAACTAAGTAACTATGTGACTTTAGGGAAATTCCTTGAGCTCTCTGAGCCTCAGATTTCTTGTCTGTAAAATGGGCATGATAGCATACAGTGTCCCAAAAGTCTTAGTGTAGTTTAAGCTTAAAGCTAAGAGTTTGGGACACTCTATATTTACCCAATTAGCTCACTGGGGAAGTTGTGAGGCAATCACTTGTGTATTCAGGCATGACTTTGGGCAAGTCAATTAATCATAGTGGGCCTCAGTTTCCTTATTTGTAAAGTGAGTAATGACGGTAGCTTGACACAGTGTGAAGTGCACAGGATTTGGAATCAGGCTGCGCTCTCAACAGTAAGAATACAGGATCTTTGATCTAGAACTCTCCTTATTAGTGTATAATCCTACAATCTCACAAAAAAAAAAAGCAGTCAGAGGACCTGGATTCTAATGCTGGCTCTGTTATTACTGTGTGACTTGGGCACAGGGCCTGACACATAGTAGGCACTTGGTAAATGTTTTTTAATTGAATTATTGAATTGGACTTAACCTACCTGGGTCTCAGTTCCTCATCTATACAATGGGTTGAACTAGCAAGAGTTCTTAACCAGGGGTTCAACTGTATTTCCCTCACTCACTCAAATCAAAGTCAACTTCAAGTCATGTCATCATTTCCTTGATGTCATAGTCCTTTCCAAGAATGAAGGACAAAGACAACAGCTGTATTTCAATATTTCAATCTTGGTAATCCTGCATACTCTTTTTTATTCCTTTAATAAAATATTTTTAAAAATAATTTAATGATCAAATTAATTAATATTGAGTTAACGAATTATTAAATTATTTAAAACATTTAATAACAATAATGCCCCTTTATTTTATGCATTTAAAACAGTATTCTGAGAGAGGCTTCACCAGACTGACTGTCAAAGGGGTCTATGATACAAAAAGGAGTCTGGACTAAATGTTCTCTAAGCTCTCTTCCAGTTTTAAAGCTATGATCCTTTGATCGTATGAAACGCAAACCAGCTCATCCTGAAATGTAGGCCTTTGAGCCAACAGTGTGGAAAGACCAGCTGTGCCTTCCAGCCTGGGAGGGCTGGCTCCCAACCCACAGAGTAATGGAGTTTCCTCACTGGGACATCAGCAGTGGTTGGCTTCAAAGGCCACTGATGTTAGCACGTTTGCCCATTTCTGAGCTACAGAGAACCAGATTTACCTGCAAGTCCCTCCCATGCCTAAGGCTGGATGAGCGCTGCATTGTACAATGGAAAAGAGCATGGTTGAGGGTGGCAGTTCAGACCTGAATTCAGCTTTTGATACTTACATTTGGGGCTCACTACTTTGACCTTGGGCAAATTCATCACATCACTTCCCTGGTATCATCCTCTACGAAACGAGTGGGTTAGTTACATTATGGTGAAGTGATCAGAGTGCTAAACCTGGGTTGGGAAGACCGAGGTTCAAATACCACCTAAGGTGCTAGCTGTGTGAGCTTAGGTAAATCATTTAATTTCTCTATATCTTCATCTGATTGGATTTAATGACCTTTAAGGTCCCTCCCAGCAGATCCTACAGAATAAGGCAAGGAGGGATGGAATAAGAGCATATAGATAGATATGGATATTATACATAGAGTGTGTGCATATATGTGTGTATGTGTGTGTATATAGATATAGATAAAGATAATCTAAAATTGTACACATCTCAAAATTGTAATCAGAGCTGGAAGGGACCTCAAAGGCCTATCCCCTCATTTTACAAATAAGGAAACCGAGGCCCAGAGAGATCAAGTGCTTTATCACAGAAATACAAATATTCAGAGCCGTAAGGTCCTCACAGTCCATCTGAGTCCCAGGGAGGTTAGGTGGCTTGGCCTCAGTCACAGTGGCGGGTATTAAGCATCAGAAGTGGGAGATTTGCACTCAGGATCTCTAATTCCAGAGCTGACACTCCCTCCTCCTTTTCCTAAGTTGGTCCTCAGCTATAAAACGAGAATGATAGTACTCATTTCACCAACCGCACAGGGTTGTTGTGACAAAAGTGCTTTGTAAATTCAGGAGTGTTTTAAAATTGTGAGCAATTGTTATGACTATCATTCATAATTCAATGCCATCCATCGTGGGTATTTGTTCTAAGCTTCTGCTTTTTGTCTGATGAGCAGCAGAGATGAAGGAAGAGCTACTCTGTTCCTAGCTGAAATATTTTTCTCGGGTCTCATTAACCTGTCCCGGAGTGATACGGGCCACCCAAACATGAAGCTAGAAGATTGCTATGTTCGAGTCGGGCATGCCCACATCTCATTTTCAGGAGAACTCAGGTGGGTGAGAGGGTCTAGATGAGGAGCAGCTGGGCTGGGGATCTTTCCAACCAGTGATCAGGGATTTTTCTAGAATATGTAAACACTATTTCCCCCCTTTTCCTTTAGTGTCCTATATAACTCATTTGCGGAGCCAATGGAGAAACCCATTTTGAAGAACTTGAATAAAAAGGTAAGTGTCTGCAGGGGTAGCAGTGGACCTTTTCAATACCTTAAGGACCTATAATTTCATTAGCTCAGGGCTGCTGTTATAACTGAGATTCTTTCCTTTAATAATATTTTATTTTTTTCCCAATTACATGTAGAGACCATTTTTAACATTCATTTTTTAAAATTTTGAGTTCCGAATTCTCTTCTTTCCTCTCCTCCCTTCTATGCCCTGAGACCATAAACAGTTTTATATAGATTATATGTGTGAAATCATGCAAAACATGTTTCCAAATTAGCCATGTTGTGAAAGAAGACCCAGGCCAAAAACCAAAAACACACACAAATTAAACTGACCAATATTCTGCTTCAGTCTATCAATTCCTTATCTGGAGGTGGATAGCATTTTTCATCATAAATCCTTCAGAATTGTCTTAGACCATTGTATTGCTGAAAATAGTTAAGTCATTCACCATCGATCATCACACGATGTTGCTATTACTGTGTTAGTGTTCTCCTGGTTCTGCTCACTTCACTTTACATCAGTTCATATATGTCTTTTCCAGTTTTTGTACTTTGAATGCTGTCATGGTTATGGGTTCAAAGTATCCAACACAAAGGATCCATGATCATACTCATGTTTTTCTGTCATAGGTTTTAACTGAAGGATGTCCAGGGATGACAGCCAGAGACAGCGAATAGAGTGCTGGCCTCAACCCTAGGGAGACCTTGGTTCATTTTTGCTTCAGACACATACTGGCCATGTGACCTGGGCAAGTTACTTAACCTCTTAAGGTTAAGTAAACCCAGGAAACTCTCTAAGAATATAAATTGCAGAGTAGTTACTGTCCTGCATTGCTAAAGAGAGTTTGCTTGCCATATTTCCTACACCAATTAAATTACAGGTCCAGTAAATATACACAGAGCTAGAAAGAGCTTTATAGGCCCTAGATGGCCCTAAATAGCCATAGCTATTTTGTCCATAGTTCCTCCTGCCCCAGTTAGTCCCCAAACTTGGAGATACATCAAACAATCTGTATCATATGTTTACTCTTTACAACTCAGGGCTGCTGTTACAACTGAGGAACCTGATTTATTGGGGTAATAGATTCTCTCTGCAAAAGATCAAATGGGAAAGGGATGTGGCTCAAGCTCAAACCAGCCTAGGTGGTGTTTACCCAGCAGAGGGTTTTCTCTACCCTGGGATCAAGTACCAGGCAAATTACCAGGGCTGCAATGATATATTCAGGCCTAGAGAATCATCAGTGGTTCATGGTCTGTAACTTATACCATAATGGGTACTTTTTTTTCACTCCTGGGGGAAAAAAGGTACAGCTCAACATGGTTGTGACCTACATGTTGCAATGACATAATGGTGTTTTTATTCTTTGTTTTTTTATCTAGCTTTGTCCTATTATCATGGATCAGTTTGACGATATAAATGCCAATATAAGCTCTCTGGAAGGTGAGTCTTTCTAGCTATCTCTTCTTGAATATTTCCATTTTAAAATCTTAAACTTTAAAAAACTAAATAAATGTGACCCATGCTGTGAGCAGGTAGAATTCAACTGTAGAGGAAATTCTGAAAATGGAAACTCTCTTTACTGATGCAGATTGGCAACTCATCTATGACTTATGGACTTAAAAATTTTCTGGGGCACCCATTGGGTGGTTAGGTGACTTGTACATGGTCATATAGCCAGTATATGTCAGTGACAGATCTTCTCAGTCCCAGCTCTCTAATTCCTCCTTGTCTTCCTCCCTTCCTCTTCCTTCTCTATATTTTCCAGTCTCAATTTTTAATATGTGGTGATTTGGGTACATTTTATCAAAGTCATTGTCTTTATTCTTTCAGGTATGAGTTGTACTAATGCAGTCCCTTCGAACTCTTAAATTTTGTGATTCTGGGATCCAGCCCCACATTGCTACAACAAATAGGTGTCTTCTTAAGACCCAGCATAGACAGAGGGAGAATTCTCTCTTCCTTCAGTCCTTTCCCAAATGAGTTCATCTGCACATTGCTGTAGTAATCAAGGTCGGGATTCAGTAGACTAAGGGTAGACACGAAAGTTAAAATTATCTGAGTCCTAGTTCCATGTTAGCTACTATCAATTATTTGTGTCTATCAAGCAAGTTCCATCATCTCTTAGTGCCCCCCCCTTTCATCTGTGGAATCTGTAATGGACCTGAAACGTGGTTTGAAAATTCCTGCTTTTGAAAAATACGTTCCTTATATATAACTATCCTCTGGGGTCTTTGGGACTTCACATGCCACTTGACTGATCACCCAGTACATATCTACATCCCAGGGGGAATAGAGATCCCTGGCATGAAAATATGTGTATTTATCAAAACTATAATGATGGAAAGCATCTCTCATTGCACCAAGCAATGGCTGCCTACCTGCCTGCCTCTAGTCCTAGCTCCAGTGAAGCATAAAATCAAAGAAAAGAAAATGCTGTATCTTTATGCTGCCCTGATTAACAATGATATCAATAGCAACCAAGTAGTGAAGAAGTGTACCCATCACAGAGAAAATGCCATAGATCAGAGACAAAGAAGCATATAGAGTTAGACCGTGATATGGTTGCCTCATTTCAAAAGGTAGAACAGAGCTAGCCCAGAGTTTCCAAAGAATGTTCCCTTATCTCTCTGAAAATGTCAGTGGGAGAACAGATGTGACTTAGGAGCAAGTCACTGGTCACAGAGAACTCCTCCAGCTTCTTGGTTTTATCATATTATGTTCTCTCTGTCTCTCTCCCCTACCCTTCTCAGTCTCCCTACTCAGTCTCTCTCTGTCTCTCCATCTCTATCTGTTTCTGTCTGTGTCTCTCCCCACTCTGACTCTCTGACCTCTCTGTCTCTCTCTTCTCTGTCTCTGTCTTTATTTCTCTCTCCCCCTCTCAATCTGTCTCTTTGTGTTTCTGTCTCTCTCCCTCTGTCCCTGTCACTCTCTTCTCCCTTCTGTCTCTCTCCCCTCTCTCTATCTTTGTCCATCTCCCTCTATCTCTGTCTCTCTTCCCCACACGCCTTCTCAATATTCCCACTCTAAATCTCTGTCTCTGTCTGACTCTCTCTGGTTTTTTGTAGTGCTTTGTTTGCCTCCCTGGCTATGCAAAATCTCATCCTTTTTTCTGGATAGGTACAACTTTTATACTCTACTATGCCTTTTGTAATATGGGTCTTTTCTTTGCCTCCCATTTAGTCATAACCAAGTTTGGTGAGGATATCCTATTAGATTATTCCCTTTTGGAGGCTCCAGAAGTTACCCAGTCATCCATTGACCTGAATTTGAAGGTAATTTGGTCATTGTCAAGGTTACTATTATTGTCTTGGTCATCAACAAGAGTACTTTGAAAAATGAGTTTATTCATGGAAGGCGGCATTGACTTTCAGCAGAATGGGATATTGTCAATAGAGGGTCTTTTTACTGACACCTCTCAGCAACTGGGAGGGTCAGAAAAACCCTCGTGCAGGACATGGCACTTAAGCTGAGCATGAAGGAAGAAAGTGATCCTTTTTCCCTTAAGCCAGAGTCTTAAGGAACTTCAGAGCAAAACTGGTCCAACCTTTTCCATTTACAGATCAAGCACCCAATGACTACTACATGGGAGACACAGAAGAGGAAATCGAGATCCTAGGGATATTAAGTGACTTGTCTAAGCCAGAGGTGTCCAACACCAACAGCCACATTGCAGCCCCAAGTGTGGCCCAAACCAGATTAAAATGTAATTGAGGAATATTTAAGCAAAGAAATGAACCCAAGGTCACCTTTACCCCTCCAAGAAGTTTCAGAGGAAGACTTTAGAGCAGGACGGCTTAATTTCCTTTCCCACAACCCCTTCATGATTCTGTCCCTTAAAGACTCTCTGTTGATTAGTAATTGCTTCAGAATTCAAAACAAACCAGTATAATCAGGAATCAGCTGCAGTTTACTGAGATGGGCATGAGAGTCCATCTATTCTGGGCTAGGAGACAATATAATTGGCTATACTTATTGGTGCTTAGAAAATTAATTAATGATAGCATTATTCCTGTGTTGACACTTCCATTCACAATTTGCTGATTTAATGATTTAACTGATGTCTGCTATCCCCAATGGGGTCTGGTCAGAAATCATAATAGCATCCTGGGCCATCGCCAGCCATCTTGACTCTTGTCCAGCCACTGGACTTCAGTGACTCGGGAAGAGAGAGGGAGGCCGATGAGTTTGTGCAACTCTGCCTCACTTAAATGCAATTCATGGGTAAGTCATCACCCGGTGATATCATTGGTCCTCTTTGAAAACAAAGAAGGAACAGCAGCAATAAGCAGCTTTCATTAATTACGGCAGGGTAATTCACTCTCGTTCTAGAGGCTAATTATCATTGTTTTAAAAACATCATTCCTGACTAAAGAGTCATTGGGTTTGTGTTGTTTCCAGCCCCGCCCAGTCCCCCCCACCCCCGTCAATTTTACCAAACTTCTAGAGTTTTTCTTGCCCTAATTTTTAGCACTCCTGACTCCCTGGGTGCCATACTCTAAGGGAGAAGGGACATGGCATAATAATAGAGTGCCTGACCTGGGGTTCAAATACTGCCTCTGATACTTAACTGTGCAAGTTTGGACAAGTCATATAACCTCCCTGAGACTCAGTTTGTTCATCTATAAAGTGGGGATATCAGTACCTACTTTAGAAGCTTTTGGTTGACTCAGGGAACGTATTAGATGTGTGACTCTAGGCAAGTCTCTCAGCCTCAGTTTTCTTATCTATAAAATGGAACTAATAATAGCACCTGCCTCTCAGGGTTGTTGTAAGAATCAATTAAGATAACATAGGTGAGGTGTTTTATAAACCTTAAAGTTCAACGTAAAGGCTATCTCTTGTTGCTTTTATTGTCAATTGTACTAAACCTATGATTTCACCCATGCGGAACGTGCTCCTGGTGAAGAACTTTCTCTATCATTTAAAAAATGAATTTGCACCTTCAAGTCTTAGAGTTGCTCAGAGCGCTGAAAGGTTAAGTGACTTGCCCAAGGTCACACAGACTACATGGGACTTAAACCCAGGTCTCCTTGCCTCTAAGGCTAGGACCCTGCCTCCAGGATCAAATGACATAACGTATGTAAAGTGCTTTGCTGATTTTAAAGCACTATATGCATGGATATACCTCAGTTATTGCTATGATGACTTGGTTTTTCACAAAGTATATTGATTGTTCATTTTTCTCGCTATAGGGCACATTCTACCAAGTGGGAAATTTTACTGACCCTCCCTTCCAACCTGTTCCATTCACGCTCCCAGACCACAGTGATTCGATGCTTTACATTGGAATCTCGGAGTATTTCCTTAAGTCAGCCTCATTCACTTATTTCATAACTGGGGCTTTCAATATCACCCTGTCTACGAAAGAGGTGAGAATGCTTACCTTGGGCTTAGTGCACTGCTAAGGTCATATCCTGGGACCTTCTATTCTTCACTAACCTGGAGAAGCTGCTGTCCCGTCTCCATCAAGCGCTCTTCCCTGCTGCTAGTGCCCTCCTATCCAATGTTACTTTCCATCTGCCCTGTATATATCATATTATGCGTATATTTGTGTTTGCGTGTGTACATATGTGTAAATGTTTGTGTTTGTATATGCATATAAAGAGGGCTAGATCTGAACTCAAGAAGACTCTTCTTCCTGAGTTCAGATCTGGCCTCAGACACTTACTAGCTGAGTGACCCTGGGTGAGTCACTTTACCCTGTTTGACTCAGGCTCCTCATCTGTAAGATGAGCTGGAGAAGGAAATGGCAAACCAGTCCAGTGTCTCTGCCAAGAAAATCCCAAATGGGGCCATGAAGAGTCAGACACGACTGAAATGACTGAACAACAACAAAAAAACCAAAATATATTTTGGTTTTTTTGTTGTTATTCTATATATATACACACATATATATGTATATGTGTGTGTACACACGTACGTGTGTATACATGTATGCATTGCAACTATAGATACGTGTTATTGCATATATTTTGTTGGTGGTGGTGTATGTATATATATATACATATTTCTTGACTCTACCATTAGAATGTAATTACTTTGAAGAAAGGGATTTCTTCCTCTTCCTCTGTATACCCAACACTTAGCACAGTGCCCAGCACACATTAAGCACTTAATAAATACTACCTGATTGGTTGATTTATAAATGTCATCTAATTGATCAAGCTAGAATGACACTGATGACAACAATGAAAAGCCTAGTCTTTGTTAC